>QGQB01000031.1:0-308964 GCA_003385265.1 Neonectria hederae | reverse complement strand
TTCTTTATATATAATCTTAGACTAATTAAGGATAATTATTAGATTATAAGGAAGGTATATAATAAGGGTCCTTAGATAGGAGGGCTAGTGAGTTATTAGTAGGGATTTAATAAGGATAAAATGAATAGTTATAAGGGGGATAGGAAGGAGGATTATAAAAAAATCATTATTAAGATTAAAGAGAGATTTTTATTTTTATTTTTAAGAAAGATTCTTCCCTTCTTATAAAAAGACTAAAAAGATTACTTTAAATCTAAAGCTTAAGTCCTTTACCTTTATTTTATAAAAGAATTTAAGATTCTTCTTTTCTAATTATAATATAAATTAATATTTACCCTTTATCTTTTATATACTAATTATTAAGCTAGTAATAAGCTATTTTAATACCTTACTAATATTCTTTTCTTACTTTAACCTAATAATTATTCCTATGAAATACTTTTTTATTAGAGAGTTCTAAATATAAGATTACTATAGTATATATATATAATCTAGTATAGCTTTAGGCTAGCTAATAAGGATATCTATATAATACTTTACTATATACTTTCTTAAGGGATTACTATTAATTTAGAGTATTATTCTAAGTTACTTTCTACTATTAAACTACTCTAGATTGCTAAATAGTCTATATTTTATCTACTTAAGTTAAAGACTTTTATAATTTTTATTCTAAATAGTTTAGTTTCCTTTAGCTAATAAGAGGAACTTATTAACTTTACCTATAGTTAAGTTATACTACTTATAATTATAAAGATTACTAAGGAAGAATAATACTATTTAAGAGAAGAAAGGAAATAATTATTCTTTTACTATAATTATAATACTTAGATAGAGGAATAGATTTAAGAATAAGAAGGTAAATTATTAGATAGGTTTTCTTTATTTACTGAATTTAGACTAGAAAAAGCTATTATAAGATACTTCTTATTATATATATTTATTTCTTTACTTAGATCTCTATAATAGGGAGGTATTTTCTTTATATATAATCTTAGACTAATTAAGGATAATTATTAGATTATAAGGGAAGTATATAATAAGGGTCTCTAGATAAGTAGACTAGTAAGTTATTAGTAGGGATTTAATAAGGGTAAAATGGATAGTTATAAGAGAGATAGGAAAAAGGATTATAAAAAAAAATCATTTTTATTAAGATTAAGGAGAGATTTTTATTTTTGTTTTTAAAAGAGATTTTTCCCTTCTTATAGAGAAACTAGAAAGATTACTTTAAGTCTAAAGCTTAAGTCTTTTACCTTTATTTTATAAGAGAATTTAAGATCCTTCTTTTCTAACTATAATATAAATTAATATTTACCCTTTATCTCTTATATACTAATTATTAAGCTAGCAATAAGCTATTTTAATGCCTTACTAATACTATTTTCCTACCTTAACTTAATAATTATTTCTATAAAATACTTTCCTACTAAAGGGTTCTAAATATAAGATTACTATAGTATATATATATAATTTAGTGTAACTTTAGGCTAGCTAATAAGGATACTTATATAATGCTTTATTATATACCTTCTTAAGGGATTACTATTAATTTAGGGTATTATTCTAAGTTACTTTCTACTATTAAACTAATTATAAGTATTCTATAAGTAAAGGCTAATTAGGTAAAACTAGGTAATATATAGTAATATCCTAAGATTAGTAATATAATAATAAAAGAAAACTTAGTTTAAAACTTAGTATAATAGCTATAGACTTAGCTTATTTACTTATTATAATATCTAATTAATAATATAGATATAACTAAAGTCTTAATAACTAAAGTAATTAATCTAATTAGTATATTATAATTAAGTAATAATCTTATACTTATATATATTATTCTTTACTATCTAAAGTAACTGTTCTTACTATTTATTCTATTTATACTTTTATTACTATTAAATAATTACTATAAGTTAAGCTACTTATTACTACTAGAGTATTTCTACTATATTCTTACTATAGCTAGCCCTAGGGATTATTATTCTTACTAGCTTATAATTATTACTAAAGCTCTTCTAGTTTAAGCTTAAGACTATTATAATAATAGAAATAGTAATTATAATAATAATTAAATTAATAATAAAGTAAATATACTTAGCTAGCTATATAAAGAAAGTTTAGACTAAGGTAAAGTATTAAAGGCTTACTTAGGCTTACTTATTACTAATAGTATAGAACTAATTATAGTATATTTTATAGAGCTTCTAATTAATTATAAAGAAGCTAGAGTATTTTTAGTATTTAAATATATAATAGATAGGAAGTTTAGTAAAGGGAGCTATTATTATTATAATTATAATAATACTTTTATTTATACTAAGACTTTACTTCTTTTTCTCCTTTTCCCTCTTCCTTTTCCTTTTCTTTTTATTCTTACTTTTATTCTTATTCTTATTCTTATACTTATATTTATATTTATACTTATACTTATACTTATACTTATACTTATATTTATACTTATATTTATACTTTAGTTTATATTACTCTTACTATTACTATTTAAGATTAGGGTCTTAAAGACTTTATTAGTAATAGTACTTAGTAAGAGCTTAGTAAATAGACTAGCTAAAGTTAGTATATTACTTCTAGAGGTAGCTAGGTAAGTTTATAATAGTATAGCTATAGATAGTATAAATAAGGAATTAGAAGTAAAAGTAATAGTAAAGCTAGCTTTAGCTTATTATAATAGCTATATATAGTAATAGTTATAATTCTTACTATAGTTTTATTCTCTTATAGTTAAGCTATTAGATAGAGTTTTCTTTTATAGGTAGTAAAGATAGTAAATTAATTTAGTACTTTTTCTTCTTTCTTTTTCTCTTTCTCTTTTTCTCTCTTTTTTTTTTTTTTTTTTTTTTTTTTTTTTTTTTTTTATTTTTTATTTAATAAAGGAAAATAAAAAAAAAAAAAAAAAAAAAAAAAAAAAAAAAAAAAAAAGAAAAAAAANNTTTTTTTTTTTTTTTTTTTTTTTTTTTTTTTTTTTTTTTTTTCTTTTCTCTTATTCTATATATATATTAATAAATAGAGGAATATAAAGGGATAAAAAGAAGTAAAAGTAAAGTTAAAAGAAAAAGAAAATAAAAAAGGAAAAGAAGAAAAGATAAAGATAAATTATCCTTAATTTAATATAGTAAAAAATATAATTAATAGCTAAAGTAAATTAATAAGCTTAATTAACTAAGAACTATTAATATATAATAAAGGATATATAGTATAGATTAAATCTTAGATAATTATTAAAAACTTAATAAAGCTTAGATTACTTTATAGTACTAAATATAATACTTCTAAGTATTATATAGCTATAAGGAATAAGATTTAAATAAGAAGAGTTATTATAATTATAAAGGGTAAGTAAAGCTAAGTAATAAGAATAGGATTAATTAATTAGTTATTAATAAAAGGAAGGGAAGGAGAAGGGGAAGGGGAAGAGAAGAAAGAAAGAAAGGAAGGAAGGAAAGAAGAGGAAGAAAGAAAGAAAGGAAGGAAGAAAGGAAGAAAAGGAAGGAAGAAAAGAAGGAAGGGAAAAAGGGAAAAATAAATAACTAAGAATCCTATAGTAGGATTCTTCCTTCTATTATATAGGGCCCTACTAGCTTTATAAGCCTCTATCTAATTAGTTAGTAATTAGTTATTTAAGGATATATAGTTATTAAAGGATATAGTATAAGCCTATATATAACTATATATAGTGTAAGCTAATAAGCATAAGTATTAATAGTTATCTAAGGATAATAAATAGAATACTTTATCCTTAGATAACTAAGGATTTATAGTTAGTCTTTATAATTAAAGTAATAAAAGTAAGTTCTAAATTTAATATAAGTAATTTATATATAGAGAATTTAATAAGATTAGGGTTTAATTTATTATTTTTAAGGAAATTTTTATAATTTATAATTAATATATAAAAGTTATAAAAATAAAAGTATTATAGAATTAAAGCTTATAACTAAGCTTTTTATATAAGATTAATTAGCTATTATATATAATAGAGATTCTAATAATATAAATAAAGATAATATATAAAGAGAATTATTTATAAGATTCTTTTAGAGAGTATTCTTACTTAGTATATTTCTTACTATATAAGGATAATAAGAAGAAATTAAGAATAAAGTAAAACTCTAGGATTATTAAAGAGTTTACTAAGGCTAGTTATACTATAAGAGTCTTAAATAATTAATTAAAGCTAGTTATACTATGAAAAATCATTAGTTAGCTAAAGCTTAGTAATTAAAGGATTTAATTAGTATAAGCCTAATAATTTAATAAATTAAATTATAAAGTTAATATATATAATAAAGTTATAATTATTACTATTTAATATATAGAATAATAAATAGTTATAAATAGTAAGGTAAAATAGTTAAAAGAAGAATACTTCCTTTATTATAATTAGTCTATAGATTAAGACCTTAAGGATCCTAATCTATTAGACTATATAATTACTTATATAATTATTATATTATTCTATAATTATAGCCTAAAGGACTATATATATTAATATAGTTCTTAAAGAATATAATATAAATCTCTATATAATTATATATAGTATTAGCTAATAAGTATAAATATTAATAGTTATCTAAAGATAATAAGTAGAATACTTTATTCTTAGATAACTAAGGATTTATAATTAAAGTTAATAAACTTTAACTATTTCTAATATATTATATAATATTATATAAATATAGCTTTTTATAATACTAATAGTATTATATAAATACTTTATAAGATATTTTCCCCTATAATAGTTATATAGCTTAATTATATATTATTACTAATTTAGAAATTTCCTAATATTTTTAGATACTTATCTAAAATAGCTATATTAAATTATTAATTATATATATATTCTATAACTAATTATTAAGGAATTTAAGTATATTATAAACTTAAGTCTAAGCTATAGATTAGTATACTTTATATTATAATTAGACTATTAAGGTTAAAGTTATTAAGTTATAAAGAGAGAGAGATTTCCTAAGTTATTTAAATTTATATTACTTACTTATATACTTATTTCTTACTTAATTGATTATATAAGGATACTATTATAAAGTTAATCTTTTACTTTATTTAATAGTATTTTCTCTTTTCTAATAAGAGTTTAAATACTCTCTTAAATCTCCTTAGGAAGCTTAGATCTATTTTACTATCTTAATAACCTATCTAATTACTTATTAATTTCCTATTTAAGAAGCTTTATATTACTTAATATAATACTAAAGACTTTACTATAAATATAGAAAATTATAAATAAGTTATTTTATTTATATTTATATTATTTAGTAATTTCTTATAAATTAATATAATTTTACTAGAAAATTCTACCTTTTAAGAGAATTAAAATGCTCTTTTAATATTTCTTTTATAGCTAAAGTTAATATTAAGTTCTTTTTTTATATAGTAAGTATTTATAACTCTCTTAAGAGAGGGAGAAAATTTAAATTTATTATAGCTTTAGTATATATTTAATTAGTATATAAAAGTATTAAATAAGTTATCTATTTATTATATATATAGTAAAAGGAGGAATATTAAGCTCTAAAATTATTAAGTTAATATATTAGTTTATATAGAGAGACTTAGTAAATTTAAAAATAGCTTTTTTAGGCTTATAACTTATTAAAATAATAATTAAGTAATTAATTAAAGAGATAACTATAAGAAAGAGTATAAGCTTAACTATATATAGTGTATAGATTATAAGGGGATTAGACTAATATTTGTCCTTTTAGCACTATAGGGATAAGTTTTTAGAACCAGGTAGCTGTTTTCAGCCTCCTGGCTGCTTTAATCTTCTCTTGTGTTTACAGCTTAGATAAAGCCACAGTGCCGTGTTACTAGGTCCCCCAACCGTCAGAAATGGGAGTCTGATTTGGAACCTGTCGCAGTGCTCGCAACTGTCATCGCGCTCTTCACGCAGCTCCTCCACCGAATGCACAGGGCACTCAGGCCAGTTGGTAGGGGTTTTGTTTTAACCCGTGAACCTTCTATATACATGTGAGGTTACCATATCGCGCTTTGGCTGCGTCAAAATATCACAGATTCACCACCTCTCTCGAAAGCTGCGTACTGACATTGGGCCTTGACGTGGATGCACATAAAGGACGGAAATTTGGGTTCCCCGGATTAACTTTCGGAACACATCAACCAGCCGCGAAAGCGTGTGGCCGAATCCGAGCCCGGCGGTCAACACAAGCCAGGCAGCACTTCTACTTCTCCCTTGCAACCTATCCACGAATATTCCAGCCTTCACTTCAAGTCCTCCAGTACCCGAAGCCACTTTGTGAGCACCTGAGACAAAGCTGGGGGCAAATACGGAAAGTGCATTATCGTTACTTCCGACCTTTGTCTTTATTCGTGCGATTGACGAGCCGGCCAGCGATATCCCCTGAAAGGTCCGTGGAAACACCACCGAAGCGATGAAGACAACCATGGTCGAGCACATGATTGACTTTAAAGTCTAGGCAACCTTCTGCTAAACGGGCGGCCATAATTCGACAGCCATACTCTTCACTACAGATCAGTCAGGATCAGTCATGCCTAATGGCCGACCGTCCAGTCAGAGAGTCGATCCGGGAAATAGACGATAATTCCTGGCTTATCGGGAACGAAATCTTGCTCTCACGCACTTCTCTTTCAGAGTGTACCTGGGGAGACGGAAATGGCGGAGGTTACTCGATCTCCGACGCACCCCTTCCCCTGCCAGAGAGTCGACCTCTATCGGACCCGAGCGATATCAAGTTGGTATACTATGCTGGGGGCGTCTCTGCCGTCTTCAGTATTGGCGATGCCTTCTGTAAAGTCAGGATTCTGGATGTGCCAGACGTGACGAGAGAGCACGTCACGCTGGCATGGCTCCACCAACGGACTTGGAGCTTTGTTATTCCTGATGTTTTCCACCACGCCGAATACGATGGCCGCTACTATATTGTACTGAGCCGGATTCCCGGAGAAACCATAGACAGGTTGTGGGCAACCTTGGACGAGTCCATGAGACAGCACTATGCGGAGAGGATTGTTGATATCTGTAGGGAACTGGCGGTCCCTGCTAACGGGAGCAGCATCAGCGGCGTGAACGGAGATACTCTCTCAGAACGATATCTGTGTGGGCGCAAGGTAGACTGCAGCCCGCAGAATCTACGCAAGACCTGCCTAGAGCTCGAAATGGACTGCTCGACTCTTGTGTTCTACCACTGCGACCTTGGCCCATCTAACATCCTCGTAGACCCGGGGAATGGTTCTATCGGCGTCATCGATTGGGAAACCGCCGGATTCGTACCCATAGAATGGATAAGGACTAAGTTCCGCGTTTCCAGTGGAATGAATCTTTCAAGCGGTGACGAGTTGGATTGGAGAAGGAGGGTGATGCTTCGCATGGGAGAGCTGGGCTTCACTGACGTCGTGAAACAGTTCGTCGCGTGGAGTAAATGAGGTATACCAGCGACACTGGGTACAGCAGAAAGCATACAAATCCCGAGGAGGAATGGGCCGACAGAGCACCCTTTGATCTTCAATTACTAAATACGTCCTCACAGCGGCCTTCAACCAGAAATAAGTCCGAAAACAATGCTAAATTGCCCAGCCGTCATCGCGTTTCCTGCATATGACTGTCATTAGCCCGGCGAATCCCCCCCACGGTCGAACAAAGAACTCACGACTACACCATGAACGGCCGTTTCAGAGAACCTGGGGCAGCTCCTGTCCACAGGTACGGCGCAGGGCAAAAAGGGGCACAGAGCGGCATCGCCGGTAAGACAAATCAAGGCTGGTCCAGGGACAGCAGGATAATGATAGTGATAGTCCAGGGGGGTGGGGGTCCTAGCCCGGAGGATAGTAAAATAATGGTAGTAGACAGCAGATAGTAGGTAAGGTGCTGGCCCAGGGGACACTGGAACGATAGTGGTGGATAGGAAACGGTACCGAATAAAATATCATTTACCTACTTCTATCAAGAGCTCTCAAAGCTCGGCGGTGTCCTAGTCGAGGTTATACAGAGCAGCTGAGATGCGGTCGCACAGATTCACTGATGGAGCGATGGACGTTGTCGGACTGCTCTCTTTAGTCAAAAGATGATCTCCTGACTGCCAGTTGCTGTCGAGGTGGTGCCGGCGTAAATAGGCCTCAATTCTGGTCCATGTCCCGTCCTCTTTCTACCGCCTGAATCGTTTTCGGACTGTCTTCTATTTGTTGAATCTGCTCTCCGGGAAATCTTTCTTGCCACAATTCGTTCGCAACATGTAGAGTATGCCGTTAAGCGACCGTTCGTCTTGAGGGAGGAGTTCTGGGAAAGAGGCAACAAGCCCTGGGAACTCTATTCATTGCTGATCTTGTGAGTTCTAGGGAAAGCGTCTCTTTGGGATATTCATTCGTATCCATTACCCCTGTAGTCTACGCACGCAAAGAAATTGAAAGGTTACCTCGAGCTCTAGGGTCAGGATTCTCAACCAATGGCTCAACAGATGCCCCCGTATAAACATAAAGGCGGTGTGAGCCATCCAGCTGGTGTGTTTGCATTAATAAAAGACGCGTCCAGGGAAAAGAGACGTACAGAATCACGAGTCCCATCCTCTATATTTTCTGAGATCTGCAAATTGTTTCCTCTTCTTTCCAACAGCCTTGCGGAGTACTACATCAAGAGCGAAGCCATGGCTTCTTCTGGGTTCAAAGTCATCGTTATTGGCGGTGGCCCTTGTGGTCTCACTGCAGCTCATTGCCTCCATTTGGCTGGTATTGACTTTGTGGTATTGGAGCGGAGGGACAGCATCTTCGAGAGCCTCGGTGCCAGCGTCGTACTAACAGCTCCTACCTTGCGGGTCATGTACCAATTCGGGATTCTCAAAGAGGTGCTGGCAATTGGTTGCGACATTGATAGTTCAAAGTCTTTCACGATAGACGGAAAAGAACTCAAGAGCAGCAACATGTTCAAATTAATGCGGTCGAAGTAAGTTACCCTTTCCCATTACTAGATCGTGCTCACATTTACATCTATTTAGCCATGGATGTGGACCGATGGTATTTCACCGAGCCCAGCTTATCCAAGTCATGTACCAAGGTCTACCGGAGGAGGCCAAGGCAAGGTTCCACTTTAACAAGAAGCTCGTCGATATCATCAGCACCGAGAATGGCGTTATTGCAACTTGCGAGGATGGGGTTGTCTACGAAGGGTCAATCATTATCGGAGCCGACGGCGTTCACAGTAAAACACGATTTACGATGCGCTCTCTCGCCCTAGAAGCTAGTCCTTCCTGTTCGTGGGATGCCGAACGGCCTTATACAGCGACGTACCAATGTCTGTGGGCCAGCTTTCCACGTCCTTCGGAAGAAATGGGCCAAGGGTACGACACACAGCACCAAGATCGAAGCGTCATGTACCTCACCGGCCTTGAGCGTGCCTGGATTTTCTTATACAAAAAGCTCCCCGAACCGACAAGTGACCGCATGACCTACGGGGTGGAGGACGTCGATGCCCTTGCCGAAGAGTTCAAGGATTTCCCTGTTAATGAAACATTGAAGGTGCAAGATGTTTGGAAGACGAGGACGGCAGCAGGCATGACGAACCTTGAGGAGGGCATCGTGGATCATTGGAGCTGGGGCCGAATCGTTCTCGTAGGAGACACCTGCCACAAGTTCACCCCCAATGCTGGCGCAGGCCTGAACAACGGCATCCAAGACGTAGTGACATTGTGCAACGGGCTGCATGAAACAATCCATGCAACCCCGCCGGTGAAACCGAGTCTTCCGACCCTCACCAAGATGTTTGCTGCTTACCAGTCTGCAAGAGTGCCCAATCTTCAAGCCGATGCCTCCCTATCAGCCAACCTAACCCGGATGCAGGCGTGGGCTAATCCGTTGTATTTCTTCCTGTCGAAGTACGTCACCCCATACGCTCTGGTTGAGCGTCTCATGGTTGGCTTATTCATATCGAAAGCCATGAGTCAGGCGCCTGTATTGAACTATGTTCCCGGTGAAGAGCCCTTCAAGGGAGAGGTGGCGTGGTCGAATCCAATTCCTGCGCAGGAGGAAGAAGTACTATAGGAACCATGCATGTTCATTTGATGATTGTATTAGACATTTAGAAACCTACCCTTTGAGGAATCAGGAAAAAAACCATCGGCTATAATAGAGTGGCGCTATAGCAGTGTCTGTTTAATGGTTGATGAACGCGGAATATGACGAGCTGTGTCTGCGCAAAGAGTTTCATTCATTCTTTTGGTTTAAAAGTTGGTTTTGTAGCATTTAGTGCCTGACTGCAGATAACTAATTTTCTTCAATCTAAACTACCCAGATAATTCAAAACGGAACATACAATAAAGGAATAGTACTGTGAAGTCCGAATGAACAAAAACAAGACAACGAGCTGAATCTTAATACTGTAACAATCTGGTTATATCTCCAATGTAACAACTCGCAGTTAAGCTCAACTGGACAGGATTATGCAGTGTACCATCTACGGCCAGATGGTAATACTGATTTTACGTGGCATTTTGGATGGCATTCCTCATTAAGGCTGAGTTGAACTCCCAGGTGGCCACGACTCCGAGAGGGCCAAGCCATGACGGACATGCAGCGTCAGCGGACGAGTTTCATCCACCCCTTCCCCATCTCCTATATGTACTTGCAGGCCCTGGATGCGGCCCCCTGCTCAGTCCCCACTTGACGCCTGGGCCAATGGTGCTACGCGGTCGCGCTGACTTATCATAGTAGTCTACGCACACTACTAGCGGTCTCGTGGTTAGGTCCGCCCGCGCCATCATCTTGTCGATATCCTCATCGTCATCACTTAGGAGTTGGAGGATCTGACGATGGATTTCAATGGCCACATCGATCTCATTCATGAAGTAGGTCGTATTATATTTGTCTCCCTGCGCTAAACTAAAGTCTCGGAGGCGATGCATCTTGTCCCGTCGATCTTGGGGAGTAGTGCAGTCAGCAGCCCGTTTGAGAAGCTGGATGCCTTTCTCCAGGCGTTCAAGCTGGAATAGGTGAGAGTAGTGATTTGAAAGAACCTGAACCTTGATGTAGGATCTACCATATCGGAAACTTGAAGATTTTCAATTCCGTCTTCAACTCCAGTAGAATCACCATCATCTAACTTGTGGCGACACAACCATATCAGTTGATTCCCATCTCGGTGTAGGAAGGCTGCTCAGCGAACACCCTCGGGCGCTGGGTCGGGATCTGCTTGTTCGAAAATAGCGATGATGTCGCTTGCATTTTGGAACTCGTCAAGACCATCGCTGTCAGAGTCTTGTCTTCGATCGCTAGAAGGACCTTGTTCGACCGTTGGAGATGGGGGCATGTTTTTCAAGTGTTAAGACAATGTGGTAGATGAGACTGGGATTGATCTACTGACTCTACATGCGTACCAATGGAGTCAAGATGTCTCAGAGACTGAGGGTCTTGGTTGCTCACAAGGGAGCGGGGGGCTCAATCCCAGGTGCACCAGGGTGCTATGGATCTTGAGTGTGATTGAGGAGTGCGGCTGAGGGGCGATGGACTGATGTGGACGAATAGTATCCATAGCAGGTCACTTGAGAGCTGAGGGGGGCCGATCACACCATGCAAATGGAGCCTGAAGAGAGTGTTGGTGACCTGGAAATCTCTGGACCAAGTCATTCTCTACCTATATACATGGCTCAAGGCTGATGCAGATCACCTCGCCATGATGAAACGAGCCTAGTTTGCATTTGGCCGCACTATGCAGGGAAGCTGTCTGGCCCCTTGCGCCATTAGCTAACGTTGGTAAATGTGCACTTGGGCGAGGGCGATGCAGCCTCCGATGTAGCTTGCAAGTCTCTGAAAAGTCTATCACTGGCCATGATTGGAGCAAGTGTCGGGGAGGTATTCAGAAAGAAGTACGACAGGCTGGCTGATGATGCGTTGAGTAGGTACCCTGGACCTTGTTCGAACTTGGTGACTAAATCAGAGTTGACAGTGGCGACTCCCGAATTTCCATATGGGAAATTACACGGTGTCTTCCGCCTGCAGTGGTTCAGGCGCACTTGGGTAAGTAGACTCAAAATGATCCTCTAACAGGACCTACCGACTAACAGCATCCTGTCTAGGTGGTGCAAGAGGTTGCCCTCGCAACAGGTCATGTTCTACTGTGGTACTCATCTTATACGATTTGAGCTCATTGTACTGGGCGCCGACTTCACTAAGATCCCCTACTCGAAACTCGACGTTAACCCTTCAGCGCGGCACTGGCGATCATATCTTGAATTTCATAGCCGCGTCAAGGAATTGATCAGCTGGAGAGAAGAGCATGATCCTGCAGAGAAACTCACTTCACTTCTAAGCCTGCTGGTGGTACCAGGCGTGATCCTTGAGGCTACGAGGCCAGAGGACAAGGTCTTCGGGATGTACGGTATTTGCAAGAGGCTCGGCTATGAGTTGCCAGCACCAGACTACCAAAAGTCGCTAGCCGTTGTCTACACTGAAGCAGCCAAGGCTATTCTACATTACGATCAAAGTCTTGAACTCTTGTCAGCGTCTACAGAAACCTCTGCTTGGGCTGATGGGCTCCCATCATGGGTACCCAACTTCTCGGGCTGCATGAGCAAATGGGCCCTGTCGAACCCACCCACAATTTGTTCTGTGGGGGCGAGGGAAAGTATAAAGACCTTGGACTCGATCCAGTGTCAATACCGTCTTGGACCAGGTGATATGGGCCTCACGGTGAGAGGCCGCCGCCTTGACACAATAGCCACTGTTGGAAAGCCTTGGAAGATGGACTCCTATACAAGCCTTCTCGGGGCCTCAGAGACAAACACAATGCAGTACGCTGACAGCCTCGTCGACTCTATTGGAAGTTGGCTTGCGGTTTTCCAGGAACTCCCCAATTGTTCCAGCCGCGAGGCAGCTATGGAGTACATGACGCGGGTTCTTACAAACAATATCTCGGACAAATTTCCCCCGGTGCCATTTGAAGACATGGTACACTATGTAGCTGTTCTGGTTGCTATGTCTGCATCGGAAAACCGTACGCACTTTACTACATTAGCAAGCCTGCCTAATGGCTCTCTCAGCCGTCAGCAGGAAGAGTTCCTTGGTCTCATGGCGGGATGCAACCTTGCCATCACGCGAATCTTCGGCTCGATCTGGCAGACCATGTTTCGGACGGAGCGCGGTTACATGGGCATGGGGACACACACTGTGACTGGTGGTGACATAGCGGTCTTGTTCGAAGGCTGCGTTGTTGCAGGGGTTATCCGGCCGTTCTCTGGTGGTTTTAGATATGTTGGTCCCGCTTATGTAGATGGTATAATGGATAAAGAGCCCGGGAATCCTGGGTCGGATGCGGGCAGTGAGTGGTTTGTTTTAGTCTGAAATGCTAGATGTAGCTTCGCTTTTTTTTTATTAAGTTTAGGGCGTTAGCCAGCCGGCGCGCGTCCGTAGTTATGTCTCACAAGAAACCAGACGCAAATAGAATATAGTAAATAGATTCAGCTTAAGGCTATTCAGTCCTCCATTGTTAAGATCGTGTTCTCCGCCAAGATGGCACCACAATGTTAGTTAAAGCAGAGACCTAGACGAGTCTTGTCCTCGAGAGTCCAGCCGTTTCAAGTCCAGTGGCTGTTGTTGAAAAAAAGACAATGGAGTAGTCGCCGCTGCTCTGGAGATACAATCTAAACTATGGCTTGGAGGTCGACACCTAGGAACGAATAGTTTCTTACGAAGAATACTCGCCCTTTAGGTCCACGATGCTACAGGGTTGCCACAGCTCCATTGGCCTCTAGTAGCTATAAGTATGCGGTGTACGGCGTGACTCGGAAATGGATTTCTATCATTGCGGGGCTCGATACTACATCCCCTAGCTAGGAGGTTGGATGTCTCCTGATCCCCTCGATACCATCGACGGACTGAACGTTTACTGCTACGTGGCCAACAATCCCATCAATTACGTTAATTCCACGGGAATTACCGCGATGAATTCTCTTTGGGGAGCTGGAAACGAGCCAAAAGAACAGTTGGCTGAGGATGTGAAACTAAAACTGTTGGTGATTGCTGGCCTTTCAGCAGGCGTAGGCTATGATTTTGGTCAACTCACCGAAGCTATAGTAAAGCCAAACTGGTCCAGCGAAAAGAAGGCCGGGTTAGAGGTCGCGTTCACATTGGTGAGCGGTGTGGCTGCATGTACCCTCAGTACTGGCAGCCAAATGTTGTCGGTAGGTGCCCAAGCGCATAGGACGGGAGATACGAGAACTGAAAAGCAAAAGAATGCTGATGAGCTGCAAAATGCCAATCTCAAAAAAGGCCACTCTGACAACCATCCACGCCAAGCGTGCAACGCAGGTGGCCAATCTTACAATAGACAAGGCCGATCTTGGAGGAGCTAAAGGGCATGCTCACGGAGGAGAATGCGCAGTACAAAAGGGATATTGATTACCTCAGTGAGAAGATTGAGACACTTGAAAGAGAGAAGCGCGAGATGAGCCAAAGGTCAACGGGGACATTGCGCTTGAAATGCGAAATGTAGCTAATACTCTAGTCTATTCTTGGGTTTGGTTTCAAACATATCTCTGCTCCTCACTTTTTTACAGATAAGCACACTGACAGCGCCGGAGCAGAGCTCCTTATAGACACTAGCGCGCTTACGACTCCAAGGGCCTGTATCACGCAACAGAGGGCCGTGAGCCTGCCAAGGAGAACCTCTGGAAACTCTATACCTTGCTCCACACAACTGCAGGGGAACACTTTACCACTCATGGGAAGTTGGCCGAGGCTACACGGAGCAGGCCGCAGGACTTGTGGATCGTCGCAATGCTCCGGGAGTAGATCCAGGTTTTGCACATTGACGATCTCGATAAGGCTAGGGACTCTGAAATGCGGGCTCTCCAGTTTGCCCGAGACTAGCAAGTCTTATTAGGTAGTATTCCTCATTGCCGGGGTACAGTGGTGTCACTGGTGTAACCGTCTAATCGTCAGTCTAGGGTGTTTACTATATATACTAGACCTGCTCTCGTGCAGGAAGAGGGATCTGGAATTCTCAGGTATGCCAAGGGCAAGATAGAATAAATCTGCACCACATACAAAGGAAAATGTCCGAATCTGAGGAGAAAAGCCCTGATGACAATGGTGTTGTAGCAACTGAGAGGGCGCCTGGTAAGCTGAGCATGTATTCTAACGACCGAAACAAGCCTTTTAACAGTCGAGAAGTCAAGTGGAATCGGTCTTCGTTCTACAATGCCACAATTCTGGGCATGTGCAGCTTTGCCGCACCGGGCTTGTGGGGTGCGATGAACTCGCTTGGCGCCGGAGGAGCTCAGAAGCCGTACCTGGTCAATACCGGAAACGCCCTCACCTTCGTCCTCATGATCATTTCATGCTGGTTCACCAGCGGCATTGTCAAGTACATCGGTATCAAGGGCGCCCTGGTTGCTGGCACAATCGGCTTCGCACCTTACAGCGCCGGCCTCTACCTGAATAACCGCTACGGAGTCGAATGGCTTGTCATCTTCGGTGCGGCCTGCTGCGGTGTCTCGGCCGGTATCTTCTGGGCTGCGGAGGCAGCCATCGCCATTGGATATCCTGAGCCCAAGAATAGAGGCAAGCTGGTGGCCTACTGGCTCTCATGGACCCGACTCGGACAGATCCTCGGTGGCGCTATCAACCTAGGCCTGAACGCGGACCGCAACGAAGCTGGAAAGGTCTCATACAAGGTCTATCTCATATTCATTGCCCTTCAATGTCTGGGCCCAGTTGCGGCACTTTTTCTCAACCGTCCGTCCAAAGTGCAGCGTACCGACGGCAAGCCGGTCGAACTCTCCATCTTCGACAACCCTTGGCAGGAGTTCAAAGCTACCACACGAACCTTCTTGAGAGTCGAGTTTCTACTGCTGGTTCTCTGGATTGGACAAGGCGTTTACTCGGAATCCATCTTCTTCACATACATTGCCCTTTGGTTCAGCGTTCGCGCAAGAGCCCTCGGATCTTTCGTCTCGGGCATCGTCGCTGTCATCGCTGGAAACCTTCTGGGTGTGTGGCTGGATCAGAACCAAATCGCGCTGAAGAAGCGAGCCCGCTGGGCCTTTGCAGTTATCATGACTCTGCAAGGAGCGTGGTGGATATGGCTTACTATCAACGTAACGAAGTTCCGACGAACCCAGCCCGTTTACGACTGGAACGACCCAGGTTTCGGTCGCGCCTTTGGTGTTTTCATCTTCCTGGTCTCAGGCTTCCAACTCAACTACAACTTTGCCTTCTTCCTCATCGGACAGATCTCAAAGAGTCCTCAGGAGACAGTCCGCCTATCTGCCCTGCTGCGAGCAACGGAGTCGGCCTGGCAGGCTCTCAGTTACGGACTCGGCGCTGTCCCCATCTTTGCCACCGTAGGTAATCCTTACTTGAACTTTAGCCTCTGGGGTCTCTCGCTATTCCCAGCGTGGCTCGCCATCAAGAACCTTGGTACCGCCCAGCCAGCTTCAGTCAACCCCGTTCAAAGCGCCTCAGTCGACCCAGAACACCAGACGGACTCTTTTTCCTCTAAGTGAGGAGGAATGATTTGGAAGGGTTAAAGAGATTATTGACCCTAAGTTATGTTTCTTCTGGGACTAACTTACGAGAGATTAGCTAGGATACATTAATCATAACTGAAAAACTTATTATATTGATAGTATAATTTCTCCGAAAGAGATTAACTGTTACTCTTCTAAGTTGTTGAAACCTTGAGTTGACCTAAACAAATAACAATGTAATCAGGGCCCACCCTATGAATACTTACTGTCTCCTACTTTCTATAAGGCCTGCGCCTCACTTAACGCTGTCCACTATCACTGCTCCACTGTCCATATAGCGCTATTCCTGTGAGTAGTAACTTGCGCAAAGAGTACATCGCCTTTGAGATCCACATTAAGATTGAAATTCTTACTCTTTTATGAGTATAAACCGATGTTTCAGAAAGCAGAGGCCTCAACTATCTAATCTAGGAACAGACTATCTGCAATAGTAACATTCCACCTTGGCCGATCTCTAAAACAACTGCATGTCTCCTACAGTGCACCTTGAATGCGATTCCAAACGTTTCGTAGAGCAGGATTTCCCTCTCCTCTTGCCGCCATCTCGAGGAGGCTAAAGGTGAAATTGCTCACCATTCTCCTCAAGCGCTTTTCAATTGCCAGACTTGACAACCAGAGGCTCGGGTCCTTCCCTCTCGATAATCCTTCTCGACTCGATCTCGTAGCACCAATTCCAAATCTGCTTCCCTAGCTGAAGCGTACTGTGGGCTGATAGATCCTGTTTGCTTGCATTGGATCTGGCTGTGCTCCATGACGGACCAACAAAGTCGACCTGCAGATGTCTTGGACCCTTGTCCAAGGCAAGGTATGATATCCTCCAGCGGCAGGGAGGCTAGCATATAATGCAGTGGGTCAAGCCATATGCCCCAGGTGAGTCTTTGTGGTGCGACTGACGGAAGAAGGGTTGGAATTGCTGAGCCAGAACATTTCTGGTCTGCAGCTATTATCTGTCCATCATCGACATGCTCTAGAAGTATCTGACTGGCCCTAGCCATGTGCTCGGAGCCACCTTCTGCGACTTCACATTCCAGTGGTCGCTTAGAATCAAGGCCACCGACCTCGGCTACCCTATATATAGTCTCGAGTAGCCCTAGGTACGTATTAGTATGGGCGGCATTGATTGTTCTCTCAACTGCATCTTTGAGCCGGCGATTGTTCACATTCAATTGCTGGGCAGCCTGAGCCTGGCGGTTCCGGAATCTTGCCTGGGATTGACGGCCCCGCTCCCGTCGGCGCTGTGGTCTGGTTAGTGCCGAAATTGATGCCTCGGGTAAAGGACTGGATGTTCTTACCTGAAGTTCACTATCAGCGTTTGACATCTGTATCTGCATACGCGTAGGATCGGTTTGAAGTTTGAACCGACCCTGTGTGGCATGGACGTTACGTTAAGCTTGGATTTGACCGACTCCGACTGGAACGGCCGGTTTTGAAGTCGGCATCGTTAGCGGCCTGGCAAGGCCAGCATTCCCTCCGATCACGTAACTGGCAAAGGAATTAGGCCGTGGGGTTCCAACAGTGACGAAATATGTGTAAAGTTACGTGAACCATGCTCAGCAAGGCACGAGAATTGCACCGTGTTCTCGCTATTCTGCCCTCTTCCGCCCACGTTTAGATCATTTGAATCCCTAATAAACGTCGAAATCCTTCGACGAAATAGATACTCGCTTTCCTGCGCCCATCATCATCTAACACTCAAATTCATTACCAGCTGCTTCTAAAATGGTGAAAATAGCTATTGCAGGAGGCTCCAGTGGTAAGTCAATTCGTCATGTTTGTAATTTCAATTATAGTGTTCCTTCTGGAGCCGAATTGTTGCTTTCGAGCTGGCCAGAGAAGCCATTGATGCACTGGTGGCAACCCAACACCACGAACTCATCGCGTTGGTTCGAAAGGTAACAGTCGGAGGCTGCCCCGATATCCTTTTTGTTAGTCAAATCCTTCAGGGTTTCCGTCCCTTCCTGGCGTCAAATGGGTGCAGACAACCTACGAGGATAAATCGGAATTGATTCAGCTGTTTGAGGGCGTACATACTGTCCTCTGCTTCATCACCGTTCACCTTGACCCGGGCAATGAAAATCAAAAACCGATTATTGATGCAGCTGATGAGGCTGGAGTCAGTCGCTTCGCACTATCCGAATGGTCAACGTACGTCGCTACTGCACTTCTGCGTGTTAGGAAACCAAATTCCGGACTGTGTACTGACTGAATTAGCGGCGTAAAGTTGGAGAACTCGATTGATGTGATGCCATGGTACGCTGTTATGGTTGAAATCAGTTACTACCTAGAGAACTTGAACAAGGACAAAAAGGTAATATTCCCCAATATAGCTCCAGTGGTTATGCGGAGGAGGCTAACGTACTCCTGGAATGTCCTGGAATACACAAGATTCCAACCCGGTTCATTCATGAACTACCTTGGCCACCCACACCCAGCGTCAAAGGATATCACCACTCTGCCTGTGCAATTTGACCTCGACAAACTACACGCTATAGTAGTGTAAGGATCTCTGAATGATAGCATTACGTACACATCTGTTGAAGACATTGCGAATGTGGTCGTTCGTGCTGTCGAATATATGGGTGTATGGCCATCAGTGGGAGGCATACGTGGAAGCCGAATCACTGTTGCAGAACTCCTCCGAATGGGAGAGGCTATCCAGGGTAAGTGTTTACAGTTCTCGAAGTTCCATTTATAGATCTGGCACTGATATATTATATGCAAACCATTCATAGCGGATTGGCTCAAAATGGAGGACCTTGAAGTTGGGGTACCCAAGGCGGACAATTATTCTCGATTGGAACTTCCCTCTATCCCGAAAGACCAGGTCGAAGCCTTTTCTAGGATGGCGATGACTGGAATCTTAATTGCCACAAGTCGGGGTGCTTGGAAAGTTAGCGATGAGTGGAATCAGCTCCTGCCGGATTATGAGTTTACTCAAGTTGAGCATTTTATCAAGAAGCTGTGGGAGCGAGAGTAGTGGATAGTAAAGTAACCTGCAAGGAGGAGGTCGGGAACGCGGACTTCAACTGTCACGTGAAGTAACCGATTGGCTTTATGTAAGGTTATGGGCGTTTTAACACGCACAAGCACAATATTCATAGCGTGGAGGCTAATCGGTATTATGGAATTATTTCGCTGTATTACATCTCAGTTTGTAGCTCATCTTCCCTTTTTACCATTTGTGTCTTATACAGCTGGAGAAGCCCATCATTATGTACACATTGGCAGGAATAAGCAATTCATTAACATAGGTTACAAGGGATTGTGGCATCCCAACTACGTTGACTCTCGACTGAGGGCAGGTAACCATTGAGTTAAGTTTTAAATGGTGTGCATCTATCAACAACGTTAATTACTCACCCACGAGGAAAATACGATGAAATGTCTATCACCATAAAGGTTCTTCAATTTACGAAACTAAATAAAAGTATTGCACACTATGATTGCGTTGCTTAATTATTTTATTCTTTCCCTCCGATCAGAAAAGGTTGCTGTTAGTAGTAGGCTGGAATTAACACTGCTTCGGTTATTGTTGCTGGGACGAGTATGCTAATGTATAGGCTATGAGACACAAGTCAGGATTTTCACAGGCGAAATTTCACCCTTGGAATTAATGACACATTGCAATGCGGTTGCTGGATTAACGCTGAATTCCAAACATTTATAAAGACCTTCTTGAGTGTTAGTAAGAGGGGTGCCTGTGATGTTGTAAGTGTGGTACGTGTTAATTTGTAGGTACTGCACACAGTGTCGAAGGTGTCCACACACTAAGGCTCGTCCACGTTGCAGTCCACTTTACGTGCATGTCTTTGTTGATTTGACTGCTACACCAAAAGTAAGGTACCTTACACTTACCTTACCTAGCAAGGTCTTGTCGCGTAAAGGATCCACCAGCAGTCTGGAGAGGCTGAATACGAATAACAGGTCACATTCGCCTTCGCCACTACTCCAGTCAAAGCCAAATACCCACCTATTGCAAAGGTCCTCCGTTGCCAGCTTCCCGCTAGATAACGAGTACGCGTACGCGTCAGTGTCATATTCTAGCTGAGCTACAAGTACGTGTCAACGACATGTTTATACAAACATTGGGATGAGTACATGTGCAGCTTAGGAAATATTAATTTGTGCACACAATCTCTCAGTTTCCACAGCAATAGTAGACCCTTTATTGCGCACTTCATCTCAGGAGAGTTTTAAAATCTTAGGGACTGTTTAGTGCTGCCGCTGTCGAGTGGCTTGTTGCACCAAGGGCAGCTCCGGCCTCACTATCATCCAAGCTTGAATCTATCTATAAATGGCGCCAAGTTAGTAAAAGCTTCATATGCTAGCGGCGCATCCGTCTCCTCCGAAACCCTAATTAGGAAATGACTATGCTGCAAACAATTAAGCCTGGCCTCCCCCTTAAATGGCGGAAAATAAAGGACGTCTCGGTCCGCCGGCACACGCTACAGGGGTCGATGCTTGCCTGATACTTGTCAGTAGGTGGGGTCCGCCAACAAGCACCAAGCCTTGGACGATGTTTCTCCCGGTTTAGTAGACTTAAGGGACTTGGGTAATTTACGAATCATCCTATTCGAGGAAATCATGAAGGCCTGGACAAGTTCTAGGTGATCGGAGGAATACCAGTTTCAGCTAGTAAATCAATAGTTTGCATCGACGCGGGAGCTCCGAGGAGGCAACTGTCCTGCTTGTTCATCGTATCATTGTCCGAGATGCTTTTTTAATGTTCTGAAGCTGTATAAAAGGGCTCTTTTGCCATGATTCAGTTGTAAGGCAACTACTTAACTCTACCGCCAACAACACTCACTCCTCAGCCCCTATCCTCAATATGAGCAAGTTCATTCCTCTTCTCATTGCGGCTCTCGCAGGATCTGCGATTGCTAGCCCCGCTCCACCAGCTGTTACTCAGGCTCCTAGCCTTGACAAACGGGCGACTACCTGCACCTTCACGGGAGCGAACGGTGCAGCTCAGGCCAGTGCTTCACAGAAGGCTTGTGCGACAATTGTTTTGAGTGATGTTGCTGTTCCCTCCGGTGTTACTCTCGATCTTGGCAGCTTGAACGATAACACCCATGTGAGCAACCTCGCTTTTATCTGACCATCTGTTCTGTGAATATTGACAACTTGTCCTTAGGTCATCTTCAAGGGAACGACTACCTGGGGGTACAAGGAATGGGCCGGCCCTCTTCTCCGTATCTCTGGAAAGACTATCACTGTTGATGGCGCTGGTGCTACCTTGAATGCCCAAGGATCCCGTTGGTGGGACGGCAAGGGCACTGATGGAAAGATAAAGCCCAAGTTTTTCTATGCTCACGACTTGACCACGTCAACCATCAACGGCCTGCATATCTTGAACACTCCTCTTATGGCTGTCAGCATTTCTGATGTGAACGGCCTGAACATCAACGATATGACCATCGACAACAGCGCCGGTGACTCTGCTGGCGGTCACAATACCGACGGATTCGACATTGGTGATAGCTCGAGTGTTACAATCACCAATGCCAAGGTCTACAACCAGGACGACTGTGTTGCTATCAACTCTGGAAGCGTAAGCCAATCAACCTCTCTACTTCCCAATTCCTGCTAAGACTGCCGCTCAGGATATTACGTTCACAGGAGGCCTTTGCTCTGGCGGTCATGGCCTATCCATTGGTAGCGTTGGTGGCCGTGACAATAACAAGGTGTCCAATGTCAAATTTCTGAACAGCCAAGTCAAGAATTCCGTTCAAGGTGAGAAAAAATCCTTCATGTGTCCTACCAGCTGTTTTAATTAGTGCTGATTGGGAGTAGCTATTCGTATCAAGACGGTTGCCGGCGCGACTGGCTCAGTGTCGGGTGTCACCTATTCTGGCATTACTATGTCTGGAATAACTAGGTAAGTCCTATTATTATCAGATCATTTCTCCTGCTCTATACTAAATCATCCTCTAGCTATGGAATCCTTATCGAGCAGAACTACAACGGAGGGGACCTTAAGGGTGACCCTACCAGTGGCGTCCCTATCACTGGTCTTACCATCACTAACATCACTGGTACCAATGGTGTTTCATCCAGTGGCTTCAACGTCGTTGTTGTGTGTGGTACTACTGGCTGTTCCAATTGGACTTGGTCCAAGGTCTCTGTCACTGGTGGCCAGAAGTACGCGAGCTGTAAGGCTGTTCCCAGCCCCGCCACTTGCTAATTATATTATTCGGCGGAAATGCATTGCACAATACTTCTTAATGCTGATTATGTTATGAATAATCTTGTTGGTTGAACAAACGCATATTTCTAGCAGTTAAAAGATTAAGGAGAGTAGTTTTGTCCATCTTGCAACTGGATTGAATATCTCATTAGACAATTACAAATACTACCTATGTGAAATGAGATAAAGTATAATAATTCTTCGAGGTGTAATGGGAAAGAAATTTTAGCAGCTGAAAAAGAGCTTTTAACAAGGCCAAGAGAAATGGAAACCAGGCTGTTATTCAATGGTAGACTACATAAAGAACAATACATATAGAAGGGGTTGGTAAATAGTCGAAGTGACACACACTTCAAGGGGAACACAGCACTGAGAGAATGCAGGCTCTAGTCAAGAATCGAGCTGATAGAGGGACGGCAAGTTTGCGTCCTTTTGGAAGAACACGTAACGGTTAATCCACCAAGGAAGCCAGGTGCGTACTTGATAGGCGGCGTGTCTTCGTGTCGGGACGCCAAAAATGTAATCCAGTTCCTCAAGCGTTCGCTGTCTTTTCCCTTTCTGTTAGTTGTATCCCGCCCATTCAACCTGGCTGCTCATGTACTCACTTTGTTTCGGGTATGATTAGGAAGATGACTAAGAAAGCAAGCAGATTAAGGCCAGCATAGAATCCAAATGCTCCAGTAGGCCCGATAGCAGCAAGCAGTGACGGGAAGCTGAGGGTCAGCGCGCTACCAATGGCATTATTTACACAAATGGTGAAAGCGCCCCCGATTTCTCGATGTGACAGAGGGAATGACTCTGAGAAGTAGATGGAGGGCAAAGGACCGATACCTAATGTCATTGTCAGTCACGAGCCGTTGCATCGGGGTTATCTGAGCGCAACATACCAGGTCCATACATAGCCGTAAAAAGATATATAAAGAAGGCAATCAACGGTACTCTCGCTCCAACGCTGTCGTCAATCAAGAAACATAAGCCAGCAGCCAAAAGACACCAGGCCATGTTTGGAAAGGTAATTAAGAGCAGATTCCGGCGGCCAAACGTGTCCATCATGTATACAGCCGGGAATGCGAAGACGAACATGACAAGACCGAACCCCATCGACGCGAGTAGGCATTGTTTAGGGGAGTATCCAGCTTGTTCAAAGATTGTTGAGGAGTAGAAGGCCATGATATTGATGCCTAGGAGAAGAGTTAGGTCAGAGCCGTGATTTAATGTTCATGACACGTGTTCCTACCAGAGAATTGTTGGCTGATGACGATCCAGGCACTCGCTACAGTGGCACGACGTAGGCGTGGAACGACAACTAGATCCAGCATTCGTCTACCCAACGTCTGACCGCCAAAAGCGTCCTCTTCTTCTGTGACCTGTCGGTGTGCGTAGTAAAGATCCCGGGCTGCAATGGTTTCGCTATTGCGGATACGGCAAAATGGTTTGAAGGCATCCTGGAAGCGACCCTTCTTCATGTGCCATCTTGGAGATTCTGTTCTCTCGTTATTAACACTGTCCCGACTTGACCATCAAGAATCGTCTGTTATTGACGACTTACCGGGACACCACCAAACAAAGATGACGACGGGGATAGCAGGCGCAAAAGCAGCTGATAACTGAAACCTCCATGCGAGGACGCCAATACGGAACCAGATCAAGTTTGAACAGAATCCGACGAAGATGCCAAAGGCAACCCAGAGCTGAAAGCTGGTCACGATACCGCCGCGAATAATAGCGGGCGCAACCTCGGCACAGTAGATGGGGATAGTTGAGATCTTTATGCCCATGCCGATACCCATGAATAATCGGCAGAGCATCAGACCCCACCAGTTCTGCGTGAAGCCTTGGGCGAGCACCGGGAAGATGGCAAAGAGACCAGTCAGAAAAATAGTCCCGCGGCGACCCAACAAGTTGTTGATAGGGTCGGCTGCCCAGGCGGAAAGAAGACCGAAGAGGGTTGGACCAGCGTTGATAGCACCCACCAGCATATGATTGTCCTGAATTCCGAACTCGACGGGAAACGACAGGTTTGCACCATTGGCACCGGTGTTATCCCAGCCTTGAATCGCAGACCCAAGGGAACATATCGCAATGGTGTAATACATTTGACGAGGTAGGTGCCACTTATGCGTGACTTCACGTTGAAGGAAGTGCTTGTCTTCTTCGGTCAAGTCTTCCAGCTCTCCGTAGGACTGGGGATTTTGGGCTGCCAGCGCGCCGCGATAGAAGATGTTTTCCTTGCCCTGGAAGCCATGGTCCTGGCAGAATGCGTCGGTCTGGAGCTTGAGGTTCTCCTTGGAAATTTCAATGAGGGGGTTGCGGATTCTGGGATGTGGTCAGATTGAGCGTTCAGCATATACAGAAAGGTAAATTTCCTAATTACCTGGCGTTGACGTTGCGAGTGTAGTCTTGGTCGGTGTGCTCAACATGAGTCTCCTCGAGCCCCGACTTGACATCTTCCTCGAGATCGGACCGGCGAGACATGACTGGAGCAGTGCTTGAGATGGACACTGATGATGGAAGGTCTGTTACTGGTGCTACCTGGTGGGAATTGCGAATGAGGTTAAGGAGGCTCTTATATAATTGGGGCAGTGGGTGGACTCACTATGGGGTAAACACGATCTCCCCCATGGGGTAGGTTAGTCTGGACGCGATCTGCCCCATGGGGTACAGGATACCGAGGGCTTGTCACCAAGCCCACTGGAGCTAGACCAAGGCATGGATTGTCAAGTCCCAGCAGCAATCTTGCATCACATGAGGAGGTTCTGCACAGGAGCAGGGGCCTGTACAGGGCACGGTAGCAGGGTTCCCTGCGCAGGTCTGAATCATGTTGAGTGGGGTGTGGAGAATGCCCTGCGTGTGTCCAGAATCATCAGGGCGACCCTCACCTCCAGCCTTAGAACTACCGGATATTAGGTTGCTGTCACCCGAGTGGCTGGATTGCATGTCGGTCCTGTGTCATGTCATCAACGGCTAATAATTCCCTTGCCAAGTTCCCCCGCTCTGAAGCGTGAGGTGGGGTATCGGGGAACGACACAACCCGTCCGATAATAGTTAGGTTGGTTACACAGTTCTGACTGCATTGGTCAACAATCACTGACCTGCGCAGACCGAGGTGGTCTTACAGCTTGACACACGCAGGGCATGGACTGCGGAGGAGGGTAGTGACGTTTACAGCCAACCGTGGAAACTATCACATGAAGATGAGATAACAATTGCTTTGTATAAAGCGTGATCAGTCCTGGCCCATAACATTGTGTCATTAGAATATCACAAGCAGCCAAGTTCTACTTCTAACGCAATTGCTTCAATCCTGACTAAGTGTCAACAACTAACAACCAATCAACACAATCAATCCCTTCCCACTACCATACACCATGGGAAGCATCGGCACAGTAACATGGCTCGAAAAGCTCGAGGAGCAGTGTAAGTTAAGAGATACTCCCTTAATGTCCCTGGCTGACAAAATGCAGTGAACGTCGACGTCGACTGGATGGACCCGGAGTACATCAAGGGAATGCCGATCGTGCCCCATGACCAAACCAGCAACCAGCTCTGGGTGGACATCCAACTCGGAGATGCCTCGAACCGAGACATGTTCCTTGAAACCGCAAAGGATCTCAAGGATAAGGGATGGCTAGCCATCTATACGCGCATGGTCAGTCTTCATTGCGACACCCTTCGTCCCAGACACACTGTGCTGATAAAGTTATTATTTAGGCTGTCTTGATGTGCAAGAAGAACATCAACTCAATCCAAGGTCGTGTCCTTCTCCAGACGCTTCCCTCCAAAGCCTACGAATTCCAAGATACCCTTGATCATGCTCGCCTTTACGACAGCGAGTTTGCCCTCGCAGGTATCGGGCGAGATCGGTTCTGTATCAAGATCCCTTCCACTGGACCTGCCCTGAACGCCGCAAAGATTCTTTCAGTCGAGGGCATTCCTACCCTTGGAACTGCGCTCTTCAGTCTGCCTCAGGCAATTGCTTGTAGTCAAGCCGGGATGTTGTACATCAGCCCGTACTACAACGGTGAGCCGCTCCGTCACACACAACCGCTGGAGAATCCGCTGACAGTAGATGAAGAGGTTCGCGCACACGACGAACTTGAACTTTGGCCCAACGTCAAAGACCCCGCAACCGAGCATCCTATGTCAGCTCGTATCATCCAAATTATCGAAACGTACAAGCGACTGTACAAACAGACCGGAAAGGCGCAGCCATTGGTTAAAAACGCCAGGTAGGCTCACCACCCTTGACAGTCGACGCAATTTCCAACTGACCCTTTCCAGTTTCGTCTCGGTTCAGGAGGCAATGGCAGCAGGTGAAATGGGTTGTCACTCTGCCACCATCTCCCACACTGTTTTGAACGAACTCGCGAAGCTGCCATGGGATGGCAGCAACCAGCCCGGGGCCCATGTGCCTAAGCCTGTTGATGTATACAAGGACGCTGGGCCGTGTCCTGAGCGCCTCAAGAAGCTTGCCAACATTGACCCTCTTGCCGCAGCTGAGTGGGATGGGAAGCTTGCTTCCACCGACATTGACTACCTCGCCAACGGTGGTGAGGCTCTGCAGAAGGCCATCGAGGCGGACCCTGTGACAACTGCTAGACTGGCCGATGCATTGAAGCTTTTCACTGGTGGCGAGGAACGCAGCAAGGCCAAGGTGGAAGAGGTTCTGAAGTTGATCTAACTGTCGTTTGGCCAAGACCATACATTGACCCAAGGATCGTAATGTAACTAGCTCGCATGAATACATTGCTCTCATTCCCCATTCGTGGTCCAAGTCCGCTGCTGCTTATGCTCCTAACTAATTCCGGCGCCTAGGTGCCTTTCGTTGTCGGGGAGATAAGCCGGTGGGATAGATAGAACGTTCCCAACCTGGGCATTTACAACTCCAGGCTCGAGCTGAAAAGCCGTTGTATCCGTGTTGTAGAACGTGAAATCTTGACAAGGCATTATATTCTCCGTGCCCGGTAAGTCAAAAGACTCGCTGTATGGTATTGGGAACGTCCCGGTGACAAATTCGATGACGCCTGACGCATCTTGGGTTGGGCGCAGGCTTCCTAGAGGTATGGGGTTGGAGTAGGATTCTGGAATGGGATCATCATTCCCTAAGCTCCAGCCCAAACCCAGAGTCATGGACTCGTTTCTTTGATCAGGGCCTAGAAGTGGTGGGGCGATCGATGGCATAGCCATGCATGCGGTCGATCCTGTCGTTAAGCCTTGGCTTGCGTCGTGAGGAGGACTGGTGAAAGCCTCATCGTTACTGTGATCTTGCCTATCAGCCCCTTCATCGGGACTACCACTCATAGCATGAATGGTACTGTGTTGCCGAAATGCACCTGGTTCTTCTGGTAACTTTGTCTCGTTCTCCAACTCCACGAGGCCATCGAGATGAAGGGCAACCGCCTGTGGTGATCGGAGAGGGGCACCCTCCAACTGGCGACGGGTGTTCACCTCTGCCAGAATCTCTTCGCGCTCTCGAAGCAACGCCCGAATGTCTCCAAGCGCATCAAGACATCTTCGATGCAGAGTTTCGCAGCGAGTGATGCTCTCTTCAACGACAATGTGTTTTGAGAGGCGCTGTGGATCGCACCCGGCGAGCGCCGGAATATGGCCAGCGAGCTCCTAAAATGCCTGTCAGTATTTAGGTAGGATACTAGCGAGATCGGAAGTAACCCGCATTTAACCTCTCCTTAAAGGCTTCCCGACGGCTCTTCTCAAAGATTCGATGAGCCGCCCGATCATCAGGAGTGAACTTTCGAATCCGCTTCTTACTAGATTTCCCTGATGGCCCAGTGGATTGCATCCTAGTGGCAGATTGGGGTTTCTTTCGTGCTACTGCGAGCATGGGGGCCCATACTATAAAGAGATGCCAGCAATGTGCTATGCGAAAACTGCCACAGCCGAACAATATGAACAATCCGGTAGCAAGATGATTGAAACCAGACAGGATGAGGAGCTAAGACGGGAAGAGGGGGGTTGAGGAGGTGAGGGGAGGGATCGACACAGAATGTCCTAATTCGACTAGGCTATTCTCTAAATTAAAACCACTTGCTCAGGGAAGGCTACGTCATATTTACGCCTCGCTTAGGGAGATGTCCTCATCACCTGTGAGTGAACCAAGACCGCAATGGTTGGGATAGTTCCTCTTTTATGCGTCAGGTTGCGGGACACCTGAACCCAAAAAATTCTTAAGTTTTATACTATTGCAATTAAGTACTCGGGTTAAATTTTTAAAAATTTCGATCCCTTCTCAATACCCAGTACGAGCAATCCCTATTTCACCCACTCTCAATCCCTAAGGTGAGCACCTTGGTCGAGGGTAGGATTTTCACATTCTGCGCCATAGCATCTAGCGTTGCTCCTAACCTGTATATAAAATGGGTTAATTGTGCTCCGCACTATATAGCATGTAAGTTAATTGCAAGTTGCGTTGTGAGGCCAAATCTCGAGCAGGCTAGGTACTTTTAAGGCCGCCACAGTCTTACAAGATATTGAAATGAGGGCCGTGAGTCTCACCCTGTACGATTAGGGATCGAGATACTCATCGCGAGTGTCTGTGAAGACGAGGCAGTTGACACACCCAATCGAGAATGATGCATGAAGCGTTGTGAGTCAGTGTCCCATCGCTTTGCATGGCGCTTGAATGGACATAGAATAATGATACAAATCGAAGAAACGGATAATGACAATGAATGCTGTGGCAAACACGATCTTCTGGTGACTGATTCATAGAGACCTAGAGCTTGAACAGCTAGCCTCTGATAGTCTCAGTTCACAATATAAGGACCTTAAACGACATATCTAAATCCTGGGCGCCTAAGTCCTTGAGATGATCCCACAGCTGTCTTTCCACCTTCTTCTCCGGCTTCTGCTGCCTCTGTCTCAGCTCGTTCGAGCTTCTTATTTTCCCATTTATGGAGGTAGCGCAGTAGGAGCGCGAGCAGAGCAACGACCACGCAGACTGTCGCATTAGTACTGCCTCCAGGTTTGTATTGCGGACCATCGCTACTGGGGTACATATATGCTCCGTATATGGTTGCAGTGTTGCCAATCATGTTGCAAATGGCAATTGCCGCAGAGCGTTTGACGAGTGGACGAGGAAAGGAATTCGCTACCCACGAGACAATAATTTGGTCTGAAATGGACACAAGTACCCATTAATTAATGTCGAGGACGATACAAAACGTCAAGACGTGTGACCATGGTGCATGCACTTACAGGAAGATACGGCACCCATTGGCATGAGAAACATAGCGAAGAAGCGTGCTCCAACGACCGTGGTTCCTGCTGCGATTGCGTTCCCGACAGCCGCCACCAGCATGAGACAAATGATGTGCAATGATCTGTCATTTGTCCTAGCCGAACTCGAAGTAACGCAGATTGAGAGGAGGAAGGTCGCAAACTATCGCAGAACTCATGTTAGTTAACACTCAATGACAACAGCCCAAAGCTTAATGATTGCCTTAAGCAGCCACTTACCCAGGCGGGAGCTGTAAGCCAAAGCGTAACGATTTTGCCATAGCCAAGTGTGCCCACAATGGTCGGGAAGAAGTACTGGAACGTCTGGGAGAGTAAGCTCACATGCTGCATGAGAATGAAGGCATACAAGCGGTAGTCACAGACTGCCAGCTTGACGCCATCCCAGACAGTCTGTTCCCCATACGTATCGAGCTCATTGATATCCTGAGATAACCTCCATGCGGCGAAAGCGCTCTCCTCCTCCGATAGCCATTTCGTAGTGTGAGGATAGTTGGGGAGAACGAAGGCGGCTAGCATTGAGAAAGCAATTGCAACTACGCCTTCCTAAGGGTGGTTCGTTCCGTAAGTCTACCAATTCTTACAATGAACCTGGGCGGCTTGGTTGGGATGAGAAAACTCACGATGATGAACAGCCATCTCCATCCACTGATATTCTGAGCCCCTTCAAGCCCTCCTAAGATTGCCGCACCCAGCAACCCGCCAGACATGTTTGCCAATGCATTTCCTGCGTAGAGCCAGGCAATTCGTCGGGTAAGCTCAGCGCGTGTGTACCACGAACTCATGAGGAACACGGCCCCGGGGAAGAATGGAGCCTCCACAAAACCAAGAAAGAAACGAATGACAACGAGATGCGTAAAGGTGTGCGCACCGGCGTTGCAGGTAGAAACCACCCCCCACAAGCAACACGAGGCGCTAAGATAGAGAGACGGCCGCAAACGGGTCAACAGCAGATTGGAGGGGAGCTGCATGAGGAGGTAGCCAACAAAGAAGATGGATGTGGCCAAGTTGAAGTCCGTGCCTCTCATCTTGAGGTCTTCTTCTAGAGTTCCTTGGCGTGCCTGAGCGAGATTGGAGCGGTCGAGGAAGTTCAGAAGGTACATGATGACAAGGGTAGGCATGAGGCGTAAGTCAATTTTCCTGAGCAGTTTCTTGTTGAAGTCTTTTCGCCATCCTGGACTCTCGCTATTGAAGCGCTCCGTCCAGGCGTCGAGACTTGATTTGGGGTTGCATGGGGAGGCTGCAGTACCGATACTCATGGCCTTGGTCTCCTCCAACTCGACAGACGCTTTTCCAGTCCCCATATTATGTTTAACGGTGGCGTGTAGAGGGTTGAATGCTCACTTTCCAACTGCAGATTGCTCCAAGACCAACGTTGGCAAGAAAACCGCGAACGTAAATTCCTACTTGATCGAGGATGCTAAGTTCTTTGAAAGGAGGAGACAGACTGGCCATTTGTTATAAAGCTTGAGGAGTTTAAGATCGTCGGCCGAGGGTAAGATCTTCCGGGTCGTATCCGCCCACTTTCATATACGTGTATCATGTCGTCAGACAGCGAGGGTAAGGCAGACACGAACCAATCATGGACTTTAACAAAACTGCCGACTGGTCTCAACAGTGGTGGGATCGGCATACAATGTGACATCAGCCATACTGGGCAAAACCTCCGACGTACTCCGTACCGCATTTGACAAGTCTTCCCCGCAATCACTGCGGCACCCTGCAAGATAAATGTTTCTTGGTTGCAATCTGGGGAATTAGCAAGGTATTATACAAAGGACACCTGATCTGGGCAAAGCTGATGAACTTGGTGGTCTCGGTATTATGTAGACAATCCCCTACGCGTAGCTTTGAAGTAAACTCTAGTAAAGTCTAGACTATATTGCATCTATATCTCAGTACCCATGTCAGTACTCAGTCTTGCATGTGCGTGTAGACTTTTCGCGTGCATTTGTCGCCCTTGGTGACCGAATAATTCACGGCAGGCATCCTTGCCAATGGGCATTAAGTGTCTGCGTTTCCGAATCTTCTTTTGCTTCATTTTAGGTAGCGTACCACTGGTAAGGCTCACTTGGAAGTAAGACGGATACTTGTACAGTTGATCCAACTGACACAAATATCTTACTAACATCGACCTATCCATTTGTACCTTCTATTAGTCGTACTGGAGAAGCCACGCAGTATACAACTACTCGGTATTCTGTCGAATGTACAGCATATGGACTGGAAAGTCTCTCAGATCTTAGCGCATATGGCTCTTCCAGGAGAAGAACCCGCCAATTCTAGTGAGAGAACGGGCATCATTATTGGAGGCCATGCAACGTGGGGATGCGGTATAAGTCTGGCATTTCGAGTAACTACATCCTTCTTATATCTAATCTTAAGAATCTAAGCTTATAAAGCCACGTCGACTTAATATCTCGTAATGTGATACGGTACTTCAACGGCTGCCCAGAACTACATCTCCAACATCCTGTATGGGTTACTCCGCGCCGGAAAAAGTTGACCAAGTGGCAACCTGACCTCCTGGCTATCCTATACCTCTCACTATAGCTCATTCTCATATTCACCACCTTCGGGTAAGTGTGAGAATTTTCGTCGCCGCATGTGCGGCAGCCACCATGATCGGAGCTTGTGTGTTTCCAGTCGGCACCTCGGGGTGCATGCTGCCGTCAACAACAAACAGGTTCTCAGTACCCCAAACTCGAGTATTGGGGTCAACAACACTACGGCCATCATTTTTAGTACCCATGTTGGCGGTGCCAAGATGGTGGTTGCCGCTGTACGCAACGTCGAGGATCGTCTGCGCGGTAACGTTTCTTGTGACGGTTAACGAGCTCCCAGGCATTCGCGCGTAGCTCAGAAACTCGTCAAGAAATGTCTCAACGGCTTCGCGATCACCCTTTGTGTTCAGGAACTGCTTTTTGGTAATGTTTGTCTTTCCATCGGGAGTGATTTCGAGAGTGCCCTCAGACGTCAGGCCATGAGTGAGATACACCTTGGTCTCAACGGTATTGTTGGCTGGTGCATTGACGGTGCCTTGGATGGTGCGAGTCACGCCATCGCTGCACTTGACACTCTTCCAGAAGTTGAGGCGTTGACCCGACTGAGAGAGAAGACCGCTGCCTTTAGCGAATAGGTCGACGGTCTCTTGATTAGGCATCGTGAAAGCCTCCCTGGGTAGAGCTGTGAGATTCTCGGCCTGGAATTGAACGATGACAATTGGGTGGTCCTTCAAATGCTGGCCAACAGGCAGGTCGATCCACTCAGACCTAGGAGGTAGTGTGATGTTCGTAGAGCCGGACTTGACAATGTTGATTTGCTCCACAGGTCCGATAGCAGAGTTGATAAGAATGCGAGGAGTCGAGTGAGTACCAGCCGAAAGCACCAGTGAGCCACCCTTCTCTAGCTTGACAATTTCATGAGAACCATCGCTAAGCTCAAGCTCAACTCCAGCGACAATGCGTCCTTTACGGACAGCGCGTAGAACCTTGGCGTTAAGTTCGAGGTTGAAGTTCGGAAGAGCCTCTGCATCAGGGAGGATACTTCGAACAGGACCACCTCGCAAACCATTTTGAATCTATGAGCTGTTAGCTTAATTGTAAGTATCCTGTCAAGGAGAACTCACTAGCCATGGGGGATGCGAGTAGACTTGGTCCTTTGCCTCGACATCACTAAGTGCATTCACCTCCTCCCAACCGTTGCTGTCTAGGAACTTAGACATAGCCTCGAAAGCACCATCGTTGTAACGCTTGCCGTCGGCGGAAGCAAGAACTGTGCCAGGCATACGCTTGAATAGAGTCTTGGCTGCCTCGGCAACGCCGTTTTTCCACTGCCACCCTTCAGGCCATGCCTCAAAATCTGCGGCGCGGGGCTTCACAAACATCAGAGCATTCAGCATGGTCGAGCCTCCAAGCAAACAGCCAGCTGAGGAAGCCGTATCCCGGCACCACTGAATGGTAGGCGAAGTATCGGTGTAGAAAGCCATGGCGGGGACATCGTACGCGGTCACGGTGCTATTCCACTCCATCAAGTCTTGGCGGTTGCCTGTGCTGTAGAATGAAGGGCCGCCTCGCTCAATGAGAAGGACACTATGACCAGCATTGGCAAGACGCTCCGCCACAACCAGACCGGAGGCTCCGGCTCCGGCGACAATGTAGTCGTAGGTTGTCTTGCGAGTCGTGGTCTTTTTAGAAGCAACTTCTCCAGCCACGGCCGTAGAGGCAAGCCCCAGCAAGAATGATCTGGCAACTGAATTAACCCTCATTTTGGTGTGAATGAATGTAGAGAGAAGTGTGATGATGTTCCTCAAGGGCCGATCGTGCCGAATGGGTTCGGAGACATGGCAAGATATGTAATGGAGATTAGATGAGATTGATAACCTCAAGGCCCACTCAACGGAGAAACTCGACTCAATTACTCAATTTAGGTGGATCAACAGTGGATAATTTTAAGCATATTAACAAGGTAGAACTTCAGGATCAGCGAACCTACAAGCATGAAAATACCTCATGATTCACTCTGTGAAGATACACCCCTGTTGTCACTGAAGTTGGAAACATTAACGGTCTTTAGTTTCAATTAAATCTTGTGTTTCCCTTGCGCTTCCTCAGCCGGCCCAACTGTCAAGCAAGGAGGGCTGGAGGGGATAAATCAAGAACAGAGGCGGGCTTATCTGAACAGTCATTGATTGTGTAATCTACTGACATCAGATGAAAAGAGGGTCTATGGCGGCGTAGGCGCTCTTTTCGGACATGGTGCGTCTTGGCCTGACGTAGAACACCACTCTTGGCCCAAACCTGTGGATGTTTAACTATCGGGCTCTCGCTAAAATGGTTGAAGATTTGCACGGCCATACCCTGCTCAACATAGTGTCCCTTTAGAGCCGCGTTTCATGCAAGGGCTAGGGTGGTTGAAATGCCTCATCCCAGACTGTTCTAAGTACAGATCAGATTTTCTCCCTCCATTGCATTGGAGAGGTCACCCTGCCGTTGGCAAATCGAGGGAAAAAGTCTCCCACATTTTCAACAGATTTCACGTATTGTTCGAGGCTCGAGCCTGAAATATTGTGCACGGTCCGGTTAAAATACCTTGATTAGGTTTGTCCATTTGGCTTCTGTCTATATTGTCTCATCTCAGTCATGCATACTTTGAAAATTAAGGGCAATACATAAGACTCAATAATAAGTCTCGCTAGACATGACACACCAATGTGGTACCAGCCTTTTGAGGGAGAAGTCATGTAGATTGGAGGTAGGTGATATGTAGAGACTTACCTTCAGCTTTCGGGACGTAAGATCGTGCCGCTTGCAATAATTCTCCGCCATTTCGACCAAGGTTTCACTGATTGATACAGTTCTCTTGAGAGATCTACACATGCAGTACGGCTCCAAAACAGCAGCAATCAAGTATCAAGTGACTCGTGGGGACAAGAACGACAGAACAGGACCTCTACAGTGAAATAACCTGGTATCCCTCTTCAATTAATATAGCCGTATTGGATCATATCTTCTACGCATTTCTCCTTGCCTAAAGACCTCATAACTTAACCCGTTTAACCCCATCGCCGCGGTCACGTGACCAGCAGCTCTACCGATCAGGTGTCGGATCACGTGCATTGTAGAGTCACATGTATGGGTTCCAGGCCACTTCAGGTTAGGTCTGACCATAGTCTGAAGATGGCTACCAAATCTCACCTCTTATTCTCAAGCTTCTATTATTCAGCTTTTTTTTTCCCATCCTCTGCTTGCATTCCTTCTTCTGCCGGATGTCTTTGGTTTATTTATTCCGGCAGTTGTTTGAATAATAAGCCTGCCTTTAGTTGCAGCATCATTCATCATGACCCCTGGACTGGATCTTGCCCCGAAGAGAACCCGAGAAAGTACGTCCAAAGTTCGAACTGGATGCAGCACTTGCAAAGCTCGTCGAGTAAAATGCGATGAAGCAAAACCTACCTGTCGACGTTGCGCTGTTGGAGGTCGAAATTGCGAGTACAACACCGTACGTGCAGCACCACGACGAAATGTGATCACGGTATACTTGCCTCCTACTCAAAGTCAGCCGGTATTCTTTGTAAATGACCGCGGCCTCGACTTCTTCCACCAGAATCTTGCTGCGAAGTTGGACGGACAATTCGATTCAAAGTTCTGGAGCAAGCTTGTATTGCAACTATCACACTCCGAACCATCAATTCGACATGCCGTATCAGCCATCAGCGTCATTTATCAAGACGTCGAATCGTCTCTACGGCATCCGGCAGGCTATGTTAATGCCAACCCCGAGGCTCAACAGGAGTGGAACACAGCAGTGAAGAGCCTATCAGCTCGAATTCAGGCGTATCCTAACTCGGACTTGGTACCTTTGGTCTGCTGCCTTCTGTTCACGTGTATCGAGTTCCTCAGGGGCAACGTTGAATCTGCTATGCTTCACGTTCAGAGTGGATTCAATATTCTAGCCGCGCTCCGTCGTTACAGCGATGCAGCCCTGGATCTGGGGTCCAATCTCTCGTCTAACGATCTTAAAGCCATTGAAGATCACATCGTTCCGATGTTCTTACGTCTGAATGTACTCTGTTCTCTCGCTGGCAGAATAACTCCGCCAATGTACGCTCCTACAGCTAAAGAAGACTCTCCTCAGGAAGACGTTACGGATTCTAGACGACGGCTCTTCGAGATCTCAGATACCTGCATCCGATTCATTGGCAAAGCCAGTCTTAAGGCGGCTATGTTCCAAATTGACGTCGACGATCTCGTTGAACAGGTTAAACTTCAAACAAGGCTAGACGCATGGTGCGGCCAGCTAGACGAACTTCTTGAACGAATGCAGGCTGCTGGCAACCCGGCGAAACGGGATGCACTCAATCTACTTTTGGTACATTACAAAGTCATTGACATCTGGATGCGAGTCTGCACCACAGCTGGGGAAATGGCCACAGACTCTTACCACACCGACTTTGAAGAGCTTGTGCATTACGCGGAACAAATCGCCAAGCCAGGCGTGGGAATGGCAACACCGCAACCGCTGTCTTTCGACATGCAAATCCTGGGGCCTCTGTACTATACCGTGCTGAAATGCCGTCATCCCGCAACACGAAGACGCGCGCTGGAAATGCTGCAATTGGCGCCTCGGCGGGAAGGGCTCTGGAATGGGCATTACGCCTACGTAACTGCCAAACGAGTGATCGAGCTGGAAGAAAGGCATCTCAACGGGCAAGAGTTGCCAGACGAAACTTCGAGACTGCATGGTCTCCCCCTGCCCGATGATAAGTCACGGATCTACAACCTGGGCGAGATGTCTTTTGACTTTGGGAAGTTTAACCACAGCATCGTGCCCAGCCCGGCTTATCCAGGCACGCTTGAAGCTGTGTTCCGGACAAAGCCGTGGGGGTTATTAGGAGAGTGGCACACAATCACGGAGTATATCAAGTTATGATGTAGTGGGTATCTGTTGTTAGTTGTTTTAGAAGTAGAAAGCGCTGTCTATGATATGTCTCCAGGGTTTTCCAAACAGGCTCCTGCCGTCAATACAGTGACCTAAAACGCCTGCTAATCCTAACTATATTGCTGATCGAGCTGATACATAGATCTCGCCAAATTCTAAAAACACCGCAAAACATCTAATCCGACATCCTACACTCGCACTTTCACCATCAGCCGAATAACTTCAAGGGTGTCAGATCCATTCAGACATAGCGGCTGCGATACTGCAGCGGTTAGTTAAAGGATCGCAAATCCATTCCATTCCTGTCTATAAGAGACTGCTGTCCCCTGGTATCTTAGAGGAGGCAGGTTTCAGCTACCATAGCGACAAGACCCTACGTAACTACACTACGGCCTTGCTACGGTCGCTCCTAGCACTCTGATCCCGCCCTTATTTTGACAAAGGGTTATACCTCTATTGCAAGTGAATGTCTTCTACATACGAGCTGGCCATGGCAAAAGCAGCCTTTCTGGACTGCTTGACCGACCAAGCCGCGCTGCGCAACTTGCCACCAAATGCAATGCCAGGGTGCAATACCGTCATCGCAAGAACTGCCAGGAAAACCATCGGCCCCTCCAAGATCATAAAAGACACCTCGTCATTGGCAATGGGTCCATTGAAACCTTGCTGCAGCTCTGCAACACGATATACCGAACGGATGAAGATGAGCACAACAGCCACGCCGAGCGCATACTGGAACCAAGTGAACTTCTTCATGTCCCTCAGCTCGACGAAGCGTTCGTCCTTGGCGCTCTCACTCGTCCGGTGTAGTCGGAATACGAATTCCAAGCACAATCCCACGAAGATGAGCAGCGAGACGACTTGGAACACAACACCAGCGACCATGATGGCCCTTCCTGTCTCGCTCCCGGAGTAGTCATCGGCTGTGGCTGCGAGCCCGCCGCCGGTGCCTTGAAGGACGAGCGAGATGAAGTCGCTTGTCATGAAGGTGATTGCGTAGGTGCGCGGGCTGAAGCGGGAGATTTGCTGGCCGTAGACGATGATTATGCGGGAGAGGCAGAGGTATAGGGCGCCGGCGAGGAATGCGGGGGCGATTGTTAGGGGGACGAGATAGCTATGAGGGTTGTCAAGACTCTATTCTCGGATTTGGACGGGATAGAGAATTGAGGAGAAGAGAAGGCTTACGTGATGAAATTGTTGAAGTCAAATGGGTTGTCATGCAGCATGATTCTGCCGGCATATCCAACAACCTCAAGAATGAGACCACAGATCATGCCGATCATGAATCCCCAAGTCTTGTACTTAATGCCGAGCCCGAGCTGCGCGAGCAGAAGCAGGCCAAAAGCAGCAGCATAGACAGCATTGCCGGCAAGCGTGGGTAGATATTCCACCTGGGCGCAGCTGAGGGGACATGTCCCCACGGTGCAGTTGTCAATGCTTTGGAGAGAGCAAGAGTCTGGCATCTTGGCTGTAAATTCGAAAAGAAGAGAGTCAAATTGTAAAGCGAGGAAGAACAACAAAGAGTGAGAGGCTCGTGGGTATAATATTTAGCACAATTAGTTTGAGGGATTGATCTGGGTCCATCGCTATGAAGCACTCCCGCTCGTATATATATCCTCTCCACTATTCGCAGCCTTGACATTGACTCCCAGAATCTGCTTGCCTTCTCAATTCATGACTTCAGTCCAAAAGGGGTTAGATATTTACGAGAAAATCCTACAGCCAGCGTGTCCAGCCGTAATCCCGAGACCCGCATGACATGATTCGCCCAAGTCAGCAGGGACTCGACTCGCTACCTAGTTAAGAGAGAGTAGTCAAGCCTGTCTAAGCGACGACTCTTGATTGGCGCACAGGCGAGCATCTCGTAGCCGTCTAACCAAAGAATAGACCTCGTAACCGCCTAACTAGAAAAGGGAGTGCGCCTTCAAACATGCATTGGGCCGGAGCCGGGGGACTGAATTTATCTATTTATTCTTCTTCGCCGTCTTCCTCGGTTCTTCAGTTATTTCGGCATGCCCGTCACCTCCTCCCGAACTCGACCGCAGATCTCTTTACAAAACCCGTGCGCTGTCGGCGTTGGCACATTTCTCAGGAAGTTGATTGCACGAAAGACGGCCGGCCGTGCCCTCTTTTAACAGCAATTTTGGACTCCACAGCATTCTCTTCGCTAAACGACGACGTCAAGGGATCGCTGTACATCATGGCCATGAACATAGCGGCGAGTAGAACGGTTAACTTTGCTCTACGACCGCTGCAGCTCATATTCGCCATCATCGTCATGGGAACAGACGGCTACGGTATGGAGAACCAATATATCCCACTCTGTCGACGCACCGTTGAGTCTGACCTCGTCGCCTAGCTATCCACGTGTTTCGCGGCCACACTGTCTACAAACACTTCGAGTTCGGCAACTTCTACAATTACTACGGCGTCCCTGATGCGTGGGGCTTCTTAATGTTCTGTGCTACGTGGACATTTCTGGGCGTCATCTTCCTCGTCATTGCTGGAACCAGCTTCGCGGATCATGCATTGATTAGCTACATTCGTGTCGCCGTCGAGGCTGTGGCCCTCCTCTCATGGCTGGCTGGTTTCATTGCTGTGGCTGTTAACATCGGGAGTAATACATGTCCGGCAGAAGAGAACCGCTGTGGGTCGCTCAAGGCGGCGATAGTCTTTGGGGCGTTGGAATGGCCGCTATTCGTGATTACCACAATCCTGACTATCAAGCTCGTCTTCAACAGCACTCGCCGGTCAAGGAATTCTACGACCGGTCCCGCTATACCTATTCGATCAGTGGCATAGGACCACCGCAACCCTGGACTCAAATAAATTCCTAGTTTAGCTCATGACTCAGCTTGATTGCCTTTGACTTTCCCGTGTCTAAGACAACTGCTGGGTCATTCTTCGTTCCCTTGCGGCTGACCTGGTTTCCTTTTTTGGTCGTAATTGAAGTACTAGATTCGCGTCAGTTAAAGTAAAACCCCGGATTTGTCAAGGGAGACATACTCTTCGCTCTTGACGTCCAACACTTCGCCCTCGGGGTGTCCACTACCCCAGTTCCAGCTAACTGTTTCACCCTTCTCAGGAACGTTGGCAGTCTTTGATCCGGCTTCATCTCCAGACTTGGCAGCTCTCTGGTTGGCTTCCTGCTTTTTTTTTCCCTTGGCTTGATTTTTGGGCACCTTCCTGTCCTCAGTGTTGCGGTCGTTGTCGTCACAGTCTACCTCTCCATCCCCTTCTTCAGCTTTATCATTGTCTTCCTCCAAATTATCTTCATCCTCCTCGGCCTCGTCTGCTTTCTTATCTTTATAGTCACTTTCTTCGTCTTTCTCTTCTTCTTTTTCCCCTGTGATGCTTCCTTTGCCCCTCCGCGTCTCTCTTTTTTTCGTCGACCCTTGTTGGCACTGTGTTGTCTTTCGCTTTTCGCCAACGTGCCTCTCATCCTCTCCAACATCCTCATCTTCATCGTTTTGTCCCGCTCCCTGGTTTTGAGCCTTCAAAAAGTCGTGGCCCCAATTCTTTAGGGATGCGTAAGACTTGGTCTTTTTGACCTCTGCGGGTGACTTTTTGTTATTCCCTGCTGTTTCCTGAGCCAGGTGACGTTTGCTAAGAAAGTGTATTAGCAATGAAGGCTTTGGAAAACGAAGGTAGGTGAAGAAAACTGTGACTCTCCAGACTCACCAATACGCGACGACCTTGCGCATGTGCGTTACATGATCCTCTGTGTATTTCTTTGGATCCTTGTTTGGATTGGCCTTTAAGATCTCGACAATCTTGCGACCACTGTCATGTCCCACAGTCTCGCCATTGTCTTCTTCCTTTGGCCAGCCGGCGCTGTTGGAATCATCTGATTTAAGCCAGGTTTCCAGCTGGGCGGCTGTCATGTTGACAAGTTGGTTGAACTCCTTGACGACTTCATCTCGACCTTTCATTGTGGATGTAGCCTTGCGATATTGATTGGAATCAGAATGTGAGTTTGTACCTAAGCCGTTGCTTGGAGAGACTGTAAGGAATCAATTGAAAATCTGGAATTCGATTCATTTATTAGCTCTCCCGTGCCTCTTGGATGTTAATGTCGTCATAGCACACGGAAGCTTTCGTCGCGTCATAGACATTAGACTAGGTTGGTCCCTTGCGTCTAATTGCAAAATGACGCTATCAGTGTTCCGGATGCCTTGTTAGGGGAGGCTACCGCGATACTATTATTAGTACTTCCAAAAGGTCGGATTTCCTCACCAAGGCCAATATGCGGAATTTGTAGATTGCGACGCAAAACTGTATGCAGCCGAAATACGTGGTTAGCCTCGATTTTGGGTGAGGCAAAACGTCAGTGAATGTTGCCACCTTCTGGTTTCCAACTCCACGGCGAGCGAATTGTTTGTTTGGTACCATTTTATTCAGGGCTACAGATGGATTGTCTTCAGTCTCCCCTTTTGAATTGTTTTCCTTTACCAGCTTGTCAATCTGTACCCTCGTGGCTGAGAACCTGCAGATTTGCGACAATGCGTTCTATCAGTAATAATCGCTCAATTTGACAGGTAGCGGGGGGGGGGGCGGGGTGAAGGTAATTAATTTTGAGCGTTTGACCCGATACCTTGGACTGTTATTAACGCTTGGTGAGTAAGCACTCTGGCTTTAGCTGTACGTTTCAGAAGACGGTGAAAAGCTCCGGGTCTCGTTATGCTTGGCCAGTCCAGTCAGGCGTGTCATGGTCTCGTTCCCGGAGAAACATGGCCGTCGCCGCAGGATCCGATCCGACGTGTACGGAGTACGAGGTTCGGTGACGTGGTTACTATACCTGCTGAGTCAGTGAGGAGCTAGCGACATGGAACCTCGCTCCTCGCACCAATCTGGCCATCCTGACACGCCTGACATCCTCATCCTCGTTCTTATTCTCATCCTCAGTGCGCCAGGCTGTCCGCTCACCGTCTGCCACTGTCGCCGCCCTCTCCTGCCTCAACTCCCACTCGCCATTCCCTTAATTGGCGTCCCAACAGTCGACGACACTGGCCACGCATCAGACCGCCGAGGCAGGGCCGGCCTCAGACAGGCCCGTGCTAGGACGATGCCAATCCTGCCTGACGACAGGCTCGATCGAGCAGCCGACAGGCTCGCCGAGTATCGGAGAAAGGATGATCTCTCGGAAATCCTGGAGCAGTATGCCACCCTCATTGAGAGCTACAAGCGCCTGAAGAGCGACTACGAAGAGGAGCGGGAGGGGCGGGAGCGCTATAAGCAGCTGGCTCGCGGCCACGAACGCAACCCGTTCGCTCTCGTCATCGTCGACGGCGACGGCTACATCTTCAACGAGGGCCTCATCGTCGAGGGGGAAGAGGGGGGTGTTAGAGCCGCTAAACAGCTCAACGATGCCATCCAGTTGAGTCTGCGCCGGAAGGGCCTGGAAAGCTGCGAGGTCATGGTTCGCGTATACGCAAACCTCGTGGGCCTATCCAAGTGCCTGAGCAAGAATGGGCTTTGCGGCGCCGAGAAGCGATCGCTGGCATCATTCACCTCTGGCTTTAACAGATCATACGGCCTGACCGACTTTGTCGACGCCGGCGAGCTGAAGGAGAACGCCGACCACAAGATGAAAGCCATGTTGCGGCTCTACGCCGACAACGCCCAATGCAAGCACATTTATTTCGCCGCATGTCACGACGTGGGCTATATCGCCGACCTTACTCCCTACAGGGGTAACACCGGCCTGTTTACTTTGATCCGGACACCAAGTCTGCTATTCCATAACGAGTTCAACAAACTCGCCATGAACATTGAAGAGCTCCCTGGAGTATTTCGCAATACGCCTCTGACCACGTACTCTTCCAACCAAGTTCATGCCTCAAAAAATACGTCCCTAGCTATGGGGAAGCTCGCTGCACAGTTACCCGATAAATCTATGCAATCTCTCGGAGGCTCCGCGAATGATGGCCAAGCGCGCTGCACTTTTTTTGCGGCAGGTAAATGCAAATATGGCAACGGTTGCAAATTCGGACACGGTAACGCCAAAGCATCTATACCAGAGCTCAGCTATGGCGGCCTGTCGCGGTCTCAAATGAGCCATAGCTGGAGGTCCAATGACGACGTCTCGGATCATTTGAACCGTGACCAAGGTTCCAATCGTCTGAAAAGCGACGTCGCCATGCTACCAAGGCACGACGACATCCCCGATGGGTATGTGGCGGTGAACAAAAACGGTGATCGCCTCGACCCTTATATACCTCTTGCATCCACAAAGGCAATGAAGAGGTTCAAGGAACTCTCTGGGCCTACTAAGCTTTGCAACAAAAAGCTGCTGGCCGACTCCTGTTATGACGACAACTGCAAATACAACCATAATCCAATTCCCGAAGAGCTCAAGCCGATTCTAGAGTTGCTTTCACGCACCGTGCCATGCCCTAGACGTGGTTCCTGCAAAGATGCCAGCTGCACCTACGGTCACGTATGCCAAAAGATAGACTGCAAGCGCCGCGGCGGCAAAGCTCCCTGTCGGTTCCCGCATAGTATGTGTTCGGGAGATCTTGAATTGGACACATTCGTTCGAACCACTGTGTCCGCCATGACATCTCCGTCTATGAGCTGGGAAGACACGCAGAATGCAGAGAGTACCCCGCTTCGTATGGAGGATGAAGAAGACGGCGCAAGTCTCTTTCACGAAGGTGATCAACTCTCATACGACGGATCAGTCTATGCCTGAAATCCCTGTCTTGTCTGTCGATATTGGGAGCAGTCACACTTTCCTCTCTACTTGTCTTTTTTTTTTTTCCCTCCTAAACTGTCATTACCCCCGTAATTTTGAGCAAGAAGTGCAGTCGTTCATACTCTTCTCTAGTCATAGTATAGTTTCGCAGCGAATGTAGATTGTCAATGCACTATCACGCCAGTTTCATTGTAATGCGAGGGAGGTTTGCAAATAAGCTTTGCTTAGGCGTCATGCCAATGGCTCATTGATGTAATCATTCGTTTTTCATAGAGCACTGATTGTCGGGGGACGACGCCTGCACAAGCCGTGATGTCCTCCGACAACCTATCAGGCACATCAAAGTTCGGATCCTAGTATTCCAAATTCTAGACACTAACTTCTAAACACACTCATTGACGTAAGTATTATCATCCAAATATGATCAGACACTCACATCCAGGATCCGCGGGAGCATCCGTCTTCAAAAGCAGAAAATGAATATCATTGATAGAAACTGATATCCTAATGGGGGTATGATAGTTCTCGCTAGTTATAGCCACGTAACATCCGGTTTTCCGCCTGGTAGCATCATACGGAATGGCCACCCTCGGGTTTGATGAATCGAACTGACAATCTTCTGCAGCCAAACTGTGGCAAGACTTGGGATGACATACTCACACCGCTCACTTCTTGACATCTCTACAGCAGTAGCCCACGACTGCTCTCCACTTTCTTCCTGGCCAAGGCTTAACTGAGCGTGGGTTATAGATAAGTGAATGACTGCCGCTGTCCATTTGTGCCTAGATCTGAAGATTGAGAGTTCTTCCATCGTCCGTAGAGCAAACTTCCACATATGTAGGGCTGCTGCAAAGTCAAGCCCATCGTGGACTGTACGGGCTGCGGCTATCAGTCTGCGCATGTGAAGTACCTGATCATTAATGTCATCTAGCTCAGGCGGCTCAATATCGGTGAGTTTTTGAAGTATTGCACCTGCAACGTCTAGTTTTCCCTGGCCAATATTTGCCTCTACTAATGCGAGCAATAAACGTCGAAAGGGGCGGCCCTTTTCAGACTCCGATCTGCTATCGAGCTCAGGCTGGAGAACCTCAACTGCCTTTTCCCATTCCAAGAGTTCACAGTGTATTTCTGCAAGTTTGCTAACAATCAGAACGCGTGTGTTAGGTCGTATAGGCGTCGTCGAGTTTAGCCATAGGTGTTGCTCTAAAGAGGCCCGGGCTGTTGTAAAATCTCCAATCGACTGAAAGAACCTTGCTGCTGTTCCCTGAAGCCTGCGGGTTACCTCAATTTCAAAAGTTGAGAGTGGGTGTAGCCCCTCCCACCCATACATGTGGGATGCGATATCATTATCATAACGGTGGATTTTGTTTTCGATGTGGGAAACATGAAGCCGTCCTCTCAGGGCGTTGTCATAGTGGGTTAGAGGGTGATGTGTTTGGCTGAGAAAAGAGTGTATCTTAGCATCGGATTTATCGAGACTTCCGCTCACACGATAAAGGATGCTTTCGTAGAGTGCCATTGAGGCATGCAAGTAATTAGGCATAGACTTTCGTAGGAATGCCCTCGCTCGATCGAGGGCGGCTTGGCGGATGGTAAAAAAGTCTCTCTCGACGAAAAATAGAAGTGCCTCAATGACCTGGGTTCTGAGCGAGAATGGGACTCGTTGTTGTTCCGTAGCCTTATCTAACAAGCTCCAGATTGCCTTTTTGAGCGGTGGAGACCTAGGCGTAAATGAGCAAAGAACAAATTTTTGGTTCCAGACACAAACTTCATACCAGCTAGTTTTGCCTTCGAAGCAGGGAGGACAGGCGAAACAAATCAGTCTCAGTGCCAGAGCTGCTAGGTCTTCCTTTATTTGTGGAGATAGAGCGTTGGGAGACAACAGTCTTGATTCAGGGCGGATAGACCAAATGGGTGTGCCATCCTCAAGGCTATGGTGAACAATTTCCGGGTGCTCTCCAGCTTGAGCGAGACTTTTTTCATCCGACAATAGTCTTATCATCTCAGTAGGAAGACCAAATTCAGTAGCGGTAGTCGTTTTAATCTCGCCTTCGTCATTCCAGCGTCTTTGTAACAGACGCACACTTCTTAAGAGCTCAACGGGGACTTCAGATCCACCCAGAGCAAGGAGCAGGGTGATTAGTTGGTCTGATCTGGGAAGAATATCTCCATATTCGAAAGACAGATTGTGATAAGAGAGTGGAAGAACAGGGTCTAGGATGGATTTAGTGAATAGCGTGGGTGGAAGAAATGTAATGACCGCTGACCATCAATTACAGTTGAAACCAGGCGTTGAACAAAGTGGGTATAGTCTGGGGCTTCTGAGCCAAGCGAGGACAGATGATCGAATGCATCATCGTCATCCATACCAAGATATCTCTCATATCTAAGGACCGTAAGTCGTTCGTAGTGCATTTTCCACTTAGCAAGGCAACTTACGTCGAGGAGGGTATGCTCAATGGAAGCCAAAACACCGAACCAGTGGAACCAAGCCTACGTGCTAGTTTGATGTACTTTTTCCCCGCATAGCGAAGCTCTGAAATTCTTGATCCTTGAGCTAGACCAGAAATGCGAGATGAAATCCATGTCTGAGAGTCCTGAACGTTCAGTTTTGATCTTAGAAATATTGTCACACAGGCGACTCGTCGACGCAGTTCTGCATGCACGGGATCATCGGAGGGCTTCCAGAACCCATCTATTTCATCTTTGAAGTTAAGACAAACTCTATCCACTTGTGTCGTATCAATAGATCGCAGAGATAATATCTTCGCTGTTCGCTGATTGTTTGGTATGACCTGGTACCTAACCTCGCGTGCGAGGGATTTTGACTTTGCAAGAACCGTCCGAGTTGCTGCCAAGTGCTTGTTGAGATCAGCTGATATGTAATTGGCTTTGCTTTCATCGAACTGTTCCGCCAGCTGGCGGACGGTGTCGCATAAGCACATGGCCGTATCGTCGCAAGAGTGGGCGAAGATAGAGAGGTCAAAGACGGAAGAATTCAACCATTCGGTTTTGGACCTCGGTTTTCGAGGCCGAGCTTCGGCCTCAATATTAGGACCCACTAGGACTGGGATCACGTGAGGGTTGCTGATCTCATCTTCATGTTAAAGTATGAGATGCCATCACCAAAATGGCTACTTGATGTTGATGAGAGGCTAGATTCATCCGTGAAGGTAGGCGTAGGACTATTAAAGCACATTTTTGAAGCCTCTACCAGAAAAGAAGATGGACGTTACAGCTTCGCCCGTTGTGAGTGGGATATGAACCGGTTGAGACAAAGAGCATGGAAATAGCGTGAGATCAACGTAAGGTTGAGAGTCGTGGTTTTTTCGCCAACCTTTATAGACCGTCGTGCTTTAGACTCTTATTTGAAAATACTCAACTGCTAAGTTTATCCCCACCGCCTTTTACGAGATTAATCACACTATACACTATAGCAGTGCGCGACTTATCCTACTAATAAGACTCATTCAAGGATGAACTACTAATACACAAGCAATGTCATTCTTAGCCCGCCCTTGCAGTATGAGATGTCGAGTCAAATGATGCACTTCCGCTTCCGGATATTTTGGCCATTAGCACAGATAAGTACATGCTGCGCCAAGTCCAATATTTCCACAACGAATAACCTCGCTAAATAATTTCTGGGGTGTTTTTTCTATCACTGTGAAAAAAGGTTGGATGTGGAGTCCCTGTCAAGTGGGGTCTGAGGAGTTAGCAGATCTCTCACATTGAGAAATTCTGTAGCAATGTCGGACAGGCTGTGGAGCTGTAATTCTAGCGGGCCAGTCATAGCGGCTCCACGATCGGATTGATTGTTGTTTTGCCAGGATGAAATTTTATCTGATCAGTACCAAGTACTATGTATATGTTGTCCTTTGTTGACAGCTGTTAAGTCGTGCTCGTGTCCACTCAGCAAACCTCTCCTCACCTACGAACTTCTACTATTAGCATGGAGGCTTAGTACTCAAGCTTAGTCGGCGCCCTGAATATGCTCCTTCTTCGGTCGAACCTGGATTTTCCTCGAGTTTAATCGTCAGTGGACTGGGAACCAAACCGCAAGAGCATAATGCTCTCTGATGGACCTCATTCGGCCGAACCAACACAGAAAGATCCTGGTCACCGATGTCGGGTCCGCATGACGCGTCTCCATCCAAGTGGGCCTCGTGTGTTAGTGCGGTTCGTTTAACGAACTGTTGCGACATCCGACGTTAAGAAGTGAAAACCCAACAGGCCCACAATTCCTTCATCTGATAAAGTCGCGGCTCCCAGCACTGATCTGATAAGAACTCTTCTGGATCACCATGTTTTCGTTCTACACATATTCACTACAATGGGCGCCTCTCGCGAAAAGCACCCTGAAAGTGGGATACCCACTGTCTCGACTGTGGCCCACGAAAATGACGACAGTTCAGACAACGATGGCAAGACATCCATTCCATTGAACATGAAGATCCTCTCGGTTGTGGTTGTCAGCATGATTGGATTCGGAGGTCACTGGAGTAGTGGTGTCACGGGAGCCTTGAAAAGCACACTGAAGAAGGTACGCCGAGCCAACAAGCGCACACCAGCCCATCTTGTCTAATCGCTAACGTATCTCAATCTCCAGGAGCTCAACATCAGCAATACACAATACGCTGTTCTCGACTCAAGTGAGAGCTTTATCAAAGTGACGTTGATTCTGCTCAGTGGTGCTCTCACCGACCGTTATGGTGGTGCTAGTATGTACACCCGTTCTATTCTAGGTGTGTTGCTAGAGACTCATAATACTCTATAGGCACCATGCTATGGGGTAACGCTATTTTCAGCGCCGGTGCGATTCTGATTGCGGCGGCAACGACTGTTCGAAACTACAAGTTCATGATATTTGGTGTCGTCGTTCAAGCCCTGGGCGATGTTGCGACTCAAGTCGCACAGTATAAAATCTTCTCATCCTGGTTTCCACCATCCTCTGGCTTCGCCTCAACTCTGGCGTTCGAACTCGGCATCGGGAAAATCGGCTCATTCGTTGGTAAAGCCACCGCCAATGTCATCTCCACCAACCTTGGCGATTTCAGCTGGGCCTACTGGATGTCCGTGTTCATGAACCTTTTTACCAACGTGGCAACAATATTCTTCTGGTGGTTCACTCGCTGGTGTGAGAAGCGCTACAGTGGAACTCTGGATCCATCGACAGGCGAGAAGCTAACCGAAAAGAACAAGAAGTTCGAGATTACCAAGGTCCTGCGTCTTCCTTGGTCATTCTGGCTTGTTTGTTTGTTCTCGCTGTTCCAGACATCGACAGCCGGTGTCTTTTCCTCCAACGGCACCGAGCTAGCTGAGCAACGTTTTGATATATCAGCCGTCCAAGCAGGTTGGTACTCGGCCATGTCGCAATACCTGGGCTTCTTTTTTGTGCCTCTGGTTGGCATATTTATCGACATTCTCGGACGGCGACTCACTATCATGCTTGTCTGCGGCCTAGGAATGCTGCTGTCGATGTGTCTAGCCGCCTGGGGGCCATCCGTTTCCGGAACGGCAGCTAGTTTCGGTATCTATGCTGTCGCGTCTTCACTTGGCCCAACCGTTATTATCGACAGCATCCGAACAAGCATGTGGTACCAGGAGGTCTTTGGCTCGGGGTACGCCATTAAGATCGCCATTAACAACAGCATGACAATCATTGTCGGTATCATCGCAGGTGTTATTCAAGACCGCGATGATGATAGTTACGACAATGTGGTCATCTTGTACGTGGCCCTTGCAGCCGGGTCGGTTGTTGTTGGAGCCATTATGGTTGGGTTGGGGTGTACGAGCAACATTATCGGTCTCCTACAGTGGAGTCGAAAGGAGAGGGTCCGGAATGGCGACATTATCAACGACACGAAGGAGAGGTTTGAGACCGACGAACACGCCGAGTGGAATCGAAAGCTCAGCCTCATTAACTTCATCTCGGTCATCGTCTTGATCGTCGGCGCCTGGGTTGCATACTTTTGGGGTGTAGGCACCGGTAACAACTATTGAGGGTGCCCCGGATTGGAGGTATTCGCATTGAGATTTCATGTAGCATCAGCCGTCATCATGGGCGACGTTGGGGCAAACGGACAAGTTGAGATGCCATGTCAGATATCCTATATTTGCGTCTTCGCACTTTTAATACCTCATCCTCACTTTGAACTACCTCAGAAATACGCGACGTGGGATTCTGCAATTGATACAGCGGGTTTTCTTTTCAAAAGAATGTTAAAACTAATCTAGCGACTGTTTGTGAACTGCCAGTTTGACAGCATGTGTTGAATGTTAACGAGCGGTCGGCATGAAGGAGGATGCCTCAAAACAGGCCAGGGTAAGACCACGACAGCACGTTCATGTTCCCTAGCCCATAGCACCATGAACGCAAACTAACTCAACGAATAGATATCCTAGGACGAATCCTACTTCCATATCAAATAGTAAAGGTTCATATCGTTGATCATTGTGGGTCGTAGTCAGACACCTTCGTCTGGCCCACCTTGGGCGGGTTGCCCTGAGCATCCTCCCTCAAGGAATAGAACTTCTTCGTAGAGTCAATGTCGGATTGTTGAAGCTCTGGCAGAGGATCCCTGTAGTTCATCACGGACTTTTCGTTCCGGTCATCCAACTGCACGGCGCCCAGTCCTTCCTTCTTAAGACCCCATACGGCATCACCTTCGATGGCAAACTCGTGTCTCAGACCTAAAACATGGCCAAGCTCATGAAGAAAGATCTTCCACATGTTGTTTTTGTAGCCTGAGCTGAACGCCGACGAGTAGACAAACATATAGTTCAGGTCATTGTAGTTTGGGAAAAATGCAGAGGCCAAGACAGGACCCTTAGCGCCGCCATAGCAGAGGACAAAGGTTGCGTCCTTGGCCAGTGGAACCCATTCAAAAGTGATACCAACATCGGCTTGGTTCCACTTATCTGCCGCGATGGCGAGTTGTTCCGCAGCGTGGTTGGCATCTTCTTGACTTTTGAAGCCAGCCCGCCAAGCTGCCCATTTGACGACGGAGCCGGGCACCCATCTTGGACATTCAGAGTTGAGCCCAACGACGATATCAGAGGGACCATTTATGAGAGGGGCAGGAATGGAGTCCTGGGTGATGCAGATAGGCACCTCGTGAGCAGGCGCGCTCACAGACATCGGCTCGCCAAAGTCGCTCGGCTGGACGGTTTCGAGGGCATCCTCGCCGAGTGTTTCGACAACTGCGTCGAGGAGAATCTCCTTGGTGGAAGGTCCCTGAGAGCCCATGTCTTCACTAGGGTTGAGAGGCGTACCACACCAATTGTTGGGTAATTGGGCCAGGGTTGATGATATTCAAAAAAGATGGGTTGGTAGACTAAGTTGCGATGAAAACCGAAAGACGGATGGTGTTCAACGTGGATAGAAGTGAATTGAACCCAGTTTTGTACAAGGAAGTCAGCCAATACAGACTCTTATAGTAGGCAGAGGAAACCATGGCACTTGGTATCATGATTTGTTTGGAGCGTCATCGGCAATGATGCCTTGGCTCGGATTTGACGAAGTGACCTGTTCAGCGGGTTGTTAGCTCAACACGGTAGCAAAGGCCAGGATGGAACGGTCTAGACCATAAGCTTACCCGTGGCATGCATTCCATAGGGGGTCTGCGTAATTGGGGTGAAGTCCTTGTCAGTTGTCACAACTCGCAGAAACCTTATTACACCCCAAGACTTATGACCAATGTCAATGGTCAAAGACTGCCATGGAGATTACCGGTGAGAATGTGGCTGGCTGTGCAATCGTTTTGGTGGCAAGGAAAGCGCTGACAGTGTAGCAGTGAGTGGCAATGTGGCTGACTTGGCAATAGTTTCTTGTCTCAGTCGCTAGAAGTGCGGGGAAAATGTTACTAGCTGAGACAATGTGGCTACCATCCATGTGTGGGGGGGGTTAGTATCTAGAACATGCTATGAAAATGTGACCAGATACTATTGCGCTCTAGAGTTGAGGCCATGCGAGAAATTATTACAGGTAGTATTCTGAAGAAATGTGGCTAGCTGATGCTTGACTAGAAGTAGCGGTATAGCTGCATGTTCCAATACTCTGTACTTGTCTCAGTGCGGGACATGCGGGAAAAAGACAAATTGGCTGTCTCGAGTGTCTCCGTGGTAATACGATAAGCAAAGGTGCGGAACAATCACACATACTAAGCCATACTAAGCTTTGAAAATGTGGCGAGCTGTGCATTTTGTCTCAGTCTAGCTTTGTAATTTTCACCCGCAAACTGCCCTTTTCCTTACTGCCGGCATGTTAGCCTTGGTCATCTGCCATTCTGAATTGCTCTGCTACGTGGACTACTTGGTGGTGGCGTAGATCTGCATGTTATTGTCTCGTGAGGGAGAGCGGATGCTTACATTCAGCAATGACAACACCAACAGAAAACAACTATTGCGCAGCCACTTTAAGCCCATCTACTCAAAGTAGACACGTCATTTTACTGTCTCTCGCTGCCTGTGGGCTGGCTGTGAATATCTTTTGCCCGTTGACCGCAACTTCTAGCTTGTCTACGCCTCATCTGATGCAGTTATTGCTGACCACGTCACCGCTTTGAAGCAGCATGGGAACGAGTAAATCCGGTGGCGTATCGCTAGAATGCAAGGTCTGATATGAGGGTAGAATGACAATAACAACATAAGCACAAGCTTGCAGTTATGCCATGTTGGGATAGACACCCGCTGATCATCATTCTTTCCTGGCACACCTTGGCACTTGTCCGGAACTCAATGTTACTCAACGTTAGACTAGAGACACTGCCGTGGCTAAAGGTAGTCCCATCGGTGAAATCTGGGAATCTAGGCGAGCTCGGCTGGGAAGGTCAGTGTGTTCGGCTTGGAAAGCGACCTCGAGGATAGACGTAGAGCAGAGAGAGTGAGCATGTCTGTGAACTATTCGACACGGGGCCCGCCAGAGAAAGAAGTCTGGCGGAACATAGAGGGTCACCCGGTTTTCATGAGTCGTCTGCTTCCAATCGATCCGCCACGCTCATCCTACTCTGGATCTGAACCAGAAATAATTTCTCTCAAGGAAGCACCGTTCGAAAAAAAATTGCAAGGCTTTTGAGGTGGAACATAGTGATCGAATTCTAGTGGGACTGGGATATACTACTATACGGAATGGAATATTTCATTCGTCAGTCAGTCAGCACCCTGACCTTGTCACTTGGAGTCCGTACAAAAAGATCATATATCGGGAACGCTACTTGGGTGAGGATGAATACGACTGTATTGAACGGGCCCTAGATCAAGCTTTGAATAGTAAAAGGGTGAAATAACGGATAACTCTTGGCTTTCCGTCTCTCAGTGACACATTGCGACCCCTAAAGCATCTCATATGCCAGCCATCGTGCCTAAGAAGGAGCAGTAGATGTTTTCCGTGCAGCCGTAAGGTCTTTGGTCCTTTCGAAATTGGGTTGAAGGAAGTCATTATCACGACCATCGGAGCCCTATCTGCTGCACAACCAGGACGAAATGCTTTAGTTCTGGCGACATCGCTAAGGTTCCCAAGGGCGGAACTTGCGCCCATGCGACTTGAGCAACTTCCAGGATAGACACGGCACTGCGTATCTCCCTTTTCTGGCCGGTCCGGGAAATTTCTCGAGATGGCAAGGAAAGGGCGCGCCTAAGGCTTATCAAATAGAATCAGCCATGTGGGTGTGAAGCGGATATATGCCGTTTAAGAAGGTGTTAGGAGGGAGTCCTAAAAGGTACTAGTCGAACAGTCTAACAAGACACATGGTAAGATCGACTGCGTCGTCATGGTCAACTAACTATACGGATAAGCGACCCGGGATTCGATCCGGTCCAGCCCGGGCCGAAGTGAGGGGAACGATAGACGGTTTGCCACTAGCCAGGGAGCACTGACGAACTGGTCCGGCGCGTTGTGCTGAAAGCGGAGACAAACCACCGGCCCAGCCGGCATTGGAGTTCCGTCTCTCCATATCGGTGGCCGGCTTGCATTAAGGTCGTCTTGGGCGCATCGTCAGTTGTACACATCATTTTCCAAGTCGAAAATACCTTTCGCTGACCCGAGAGATTCCCTAACATCCGCACGAACTCGTGGGGCAACGACATAAAGATGCTCGGCCGTACTAAGGCAAAGACTCTTTCCGAAGACCGGCGACCTTCCTCTTCTCGGACGTCGCAAACGAGGCCACGCGACTCCGGTAGAGGAACCAAACGAGCAGCACGAGCGTAAGTATCGAGTAGGGAGACCTGGACGAACATCACATCAAGTAGCTCACACCTTCTAGATGCGACGACTGCCGCAGACTCAAGGAGAAATGCAACGGCGGCGCACCTTGCGATCGATGCAAGAAGTCCGGCAACGAATGCAAGTTCAGCGACTCGTTTAAAAGACCACGAATCGTGCGTCAACAATCAAATGAGCATGTTGATGCAGAAGCTTCGGTTGTTCGACCTGACCCCATGACCTTTTTTGAGGTAGAGAGGATCCGCGCCCTGGAACACATCGTGCACTATTTTACCGGTATCGAGGACTGCAGTGCACCGAATCTTCAGCAAGTCATTGCAACATTCCAGTCCAAAGAAACGACCCAGACGAGCCCGCTTGAAACTGGGACGACTAAACCTGATGAGCCGGAGGATACCAACAATGTGATTGCCATGGATCCTATATCAGCCAGCACAGTTGGTACGTGGCGTGGAGAATCCCGTACGTGTCCTGCAATCCGTTCATAGCAACTGAGCTGATGTGTATAAAGCAGCTGGAGAGTTTTCGCATTTAGATTTCTCTCGCCGGATCCAACAGAAAGTGGAAGGCTACCTCTATAAGCCCCCAAAGGATGTAAGAATGCGTCATGCTACACTTCTGCATTTGAATCCGACTAAAGGGCGCACTTTGTAGGCTTTCAACTCTTACACAGGAGAAGACCGGCTGGTACCTATGGAACACTTGCTCTCACGAGATTCCGTTGTGTATGATGCAGTCTCCCTGTTCCCTCCTGCTGATACCACTTTCCTTTTGCTTGATATCTTCTTCGAATTTGCACAGACCAACTACTTTTACGTCGACGAGGAAACCCTACGGCGAGAGCTCACCCACTTCTACTCATCCTCTACGCGGTTAGGAATCAACGACGCACCTTGGGTCTGTACTGCACTGATGATGTTTGCCGTTGGCACCCAATTCGCACATTTAACACCAAGTTCAACACGGTTCCAGGAGCAGCGACAAGCGAGTATAGAGACTCGCATTGTCAGCCTGACAATGGATGACACGCTCGCATCGGCATTCTATCGCAAAGCTTGCAGGTTGATCCCAGATGTATTGGCCATAGCTTCTCTGGAAAGTGTCCAAGCCTTCCTCTTACTTGGCATATACACACTTCCTTTCGACCCCGCCGGATTGGGATGCAACTACTTGGGAATTGCAATCAAGCTAGCCACCCAAAACGGAATGCATCAGAAGTATGATCAAGGAACTCTTGGTGCCCTACAGGTTGAGTTTCGCAAGAGAATTTGGTGGACTGCATATATGCTAGAGAGGTTTGTATTACCCTCCGCAACTGGAAAGATCATGTTGTTAACAAACGACAGACGAATCTGCATCTTGCATGGTAGACCAGTATCAATTGCCCGTTTAGATATCGAGGCGTACTTACCAATAGACCTGCTCGGTCCGCTACCCACAGGACGCACAAACACATTTGAGAACAACGTTGCTATCATGAGGTTCACGGACATCATGGAAGATGCCAGAGACAAGATGTAGGGTTGTTCTGCTTTCCAAGATTCGATAGTTTGACTGACAAACTTTAGATTGATACTGAGAACTGCGGACAAAACCCGACGTGTCAGCCTATGGCAGCAGTTACTGAAGCTCAAGGAGCGATTGGCAAGCTACTGGGAAAGTCTCCCAGAAGACACAGTCTGCAGGGACTTGGCCCCCGAGAAGCCATTGTTTCGCTCGAACATTCATCTCGCCCTGACATATCATCTTGTCCACATTTTCATTGGTCGATCTTTCATCTTCAAGGAAACAGGACTCAGAGCTGGGGAATCCGGTTCTGCAGAATGGCCAGGAGTACGTGATGAATTGATCGAAGATTGCGTGAACAGTGCTATGACGACGATTGACCTCTGCCAGCTGCTTCAGGATGAGGCGGGGCTTTCCAAATCATCTTACACAGAGTTCACGTCCTGTTACGCTGCAGTTCTGGCTATTGTAGGAAAGAGGATCTTCACAACGAGCCTGGAGCTGGAAGATGCCAGCAGAAGGGGACTGGAGCTGCTAAAGAATATGTCAGCCGGCATTTTCTCCAAAGGTAGCGAGAAACGAGGACTGGAGATCTTGGAGATGGCAGTTCAGAAGCTTGATGAAAACAATAGAGACAACCCAGCCTCGTCGAACGAGAGCGGGTATGCGGAATTTCGGAACTGGGTGGCGATGCAGCAAATTGTGCCCCGGGAAACGCCTCTGTTACCTGGGCAGGACCATAGTGTCCCTCTCATCGGCGGCGGAGCGGGAGACACGTCAAGGGTTGGTACGATGCCCAACAGAAACGCGAATGGTATCCCTAGCTTCAATGTGTCAACACTAGGTGAGCTTGGGTCGTTACCAGGGTTGGATGAGTGGTTTGTTGGTGGATTTACCTAAACAACCTCCTCTTTTGCTCATAGGATGATGCATTAAACGGACTTAATTATATTCCTTGAAAAGGTAACCTTTCGGACGTACAGGAAGGCCCAATTCAATCGCTTATCAGGTCGGTTTAGCATCCGTAAATTAGCCTGGGCGCAAAGCGTACGCAACCAAGAAATAGAGCAGAATCGGCAACAAAATCCTGCAAGATATTTGGCCCTAACTACACCCAACGGTTCGGATCATGGAATCTCGAATGAATCTCGAATCTAAGGGTGGAGACCAGTGAGCGGCGTGACCCAAGGCTGTCCCCTGATAAACCTAATTCTAGTGATGATGCTCTAGAGACCACGACTTGCAGTAAACTCAACACAATTTCTTTTCTGGGACAGAGGATGAGCACTCATAACCCCCTATGTCATCTACTATGTTCGAGGTGCGAAACGATTGTGAGGTAAATCATCGTTAGTGGTGACGGAGTGATCCGGGGGCCATGTAGGAACGAATTTCGGCATGACAATACCGAGGCAGCATAAATCAAGAGTTCGCTATTAGCCTAGCAAAGGTTAATTTGAGCACTGTAATGAGCTGCTAGATCCCTGGAAGTTGTCAGTGCCGCTTTGGCTCAGACCACCAGGGCTATTCGCATACTAACCCGTTTCTCCGTAGTCATAAGGGGGTCCCGGCTAAATCCCAGCTCGAGCCCCCGTTAGGACCCCCTTACTACGTGATATAGTTATGTAGTAGCGCTTACCATCATAAAGCTAAACAATCAGCGAGGTAAGCAAACTTCCCGCTGAAACTTTAGGGTGTTGGAAGTTGATCTTGCTTCTGTACGCATCACCGCGATCATGGACGGCATCTCTGTCGCAGACGCAGCACTGTACTGGAGTGTTCCGATCCTCTTGGCCCTGCTGTTCCTTCTGACGTACGTCTATACGGCATCGGACAACAAGAAATGCCGCGACAATGGGATCCCCACCGCACCACCGCAGGTCCCCTATTGGATCCCAGGCATTGGCAATACCCTTGGCTTCGCCTTCAACACAGAGAGCTTCCTGTCATCTATCATGTAATGACCCGACGGGAATGAATCGCAAAATAAATCCGAATCACAGCTGATGTCTCCAGTAACAAATTCGGCAATGTCCCTCTGCGAATGTCCATTGGTGGTGAACCCATATACTTTATCCCCCACGGCGCGCCCATTCTCGACCTCTTCAAAGCATCCCGCCACTTGACTACCAAGTCCCTTGCAGTCATGACCGTTCGCGACGCATTCGGCTGTCCTCCCTCGGACCTGAACGTCTTTACCGCCGATGACTCCGGGACAGATGCCAAGCCACTGCCCGGCTGGGAGCACATCAACCCTACGCAAAGATTCCACTTCACGCAGCATCGGGATCTGCATGCACTGTTGACAGGGAGCTCGCTAAGAGCCATGACAGAAAAGTTTGCCGAGGTCTACTCTGGGAGAATCGAGAGGGATACCCGCTTCAAAGAGGAAGAGTGGACAGAGGTGGATGATCTGTATGGGGTTTTGAAAGACAGTCTCATCCGTGCTGCATTGCAGGCACTTTGCGGTGAAAAGTTTTTAGAGCTTTCTCCCACGTTTCCTGATGATTTCTGGGTCTTTGATTACCATCTCCCGAATTTGTTCAAGAGGTTACCCAAGTGGCTAGTCCCAAGGAGCTATCGTGCGAGGGACAAAGCATTAGAGGGAGTGTTGCGATATCATGAGTATGGGAGGCAACAGGTGGACTTTTCGGATCAGGCAGTATTGAAACAGGATTGGACACCAAAGTTTGGTGCAAGACTTATGAGTGCAAGACAAAACATGTTCTTGACGACAGGGTTTGGTCCAAGGGGAGCTGCTGCTCTAGACCTGGGCATGTTGTGGGCGTGAGTTCCGTTCCTCCTTTGATCAACCATCTTGGGTCTAACAGTCCACAGGGTCAACGCGAATGCCATTCCCGCCGCTATGTGGATGCTGCTAGGAATCCTCCTAGACGAAAACATCAAAGCCCGTGTCATGGCCGAAATGGAACCTGCGTTTCACGAAAAGTCGATATCTTTTGACATCGACCGACTCTGTTCAGGGCCTTTGCTCAATTCTATCTACCTCGAGACTCTTCGCGTTCGGGTCGCAGCGCCTGTAGGCCGAGCATCACTGATTCCTGACCTGCAGTTTGGGAAATGGCGATTAAAGAAAGGTGTGGGCATGTTGTCTACATCGTGGGTGGGAGGGCATGATCGAGACTTTTGGAATACTGGACATGTCTTGCCTGATGGATCTGCAGAACATCCGGTTGACTCTTTCTGGGCGGAAAGGTTCCTTCAGTATAAAGATGAGCCGACATCTGGGCCGATTCGGAACTCCACTACCACCACTGCGACTTCAGGGAGGACTCCAGAACGTACATCAGAGGATGATAGGAATGCACGACTTGTTACAGAGGGCTTGCAAGCATACTGGTATCCATATGGTGGCGGCACCAAGATGTGTCCAGGTCGGTTTTTCGCCAAGCAAGAGCTGATGGCTGGAGTGGCAGTTGTGCTTCGAGCTTTCGAGATCGAACTGCTTGACCCCAAGGCTGCCGGACAGACGGTTCCGAACATGGACTATTTTCCCTTTGGAACGATTCCTCCGAAAGGGAAGATCGCAGCGAGGATCCGACGACGCAAGTTGTAGATCGCATCCCAGCCATAAGTGTTCCTTGAAATCTCCGGAAAACCAGCCAAGGTCCGACGGTTCCGGAAACGTTACTAGGGATGAACTAAAATAGAACGCCACAACTTGTCATATCATTAAGCTTGCATTGCATATGCGAACTGGTCAACCCTTCAGCCACTAAGGCCCAATCACGATTGCATCGGATGAGTTCGCCGCGTTCTCGAGCGTGGTTCAGCTGAGCAAAGTTGGACCATTTAATATGACTTTGAAGGCCTCATCTACTATTTCTGGACTACTTAAGTGCTGTCCTTGTCACCCTCGAATTCCTTCTCCACCGCATCAGCCATATCCTTCAGAGTATCGAACTTCAAGTCATAAACCGCATTGTCCCTGTTTCCCATGATTGCACCCGGCCTGACAATCCAACTAGACCGTATCCCCAGTTTCCTAGCTGGTTGGTGGTCATGGAACTGACTCTGCGCAGTCTGCAGGACTTCAGCCTTCTTGACACCAAACTTGGCCTCGACCTCTCGCAGCATGTGCTCGAAGTTCTTCGGGTCGGGTTTGTAGCTGCCGACATCTTGTGCGGTGATTATAAGGTCGAACGGAAATCCAGCCAAGGGGCCAGCATTGGTCGCGGTAAAGGAAACGGGGTCGACATTGGAGAGTACCACAAGCTTGTAGAACTTGCTCAGACGCCGCAGTGCCTCCACAGTGTCAGGGAATGCCGGCCAGGTTCCTATAGACTCGCCGAATGCCTTGTCTTGCTCGCTGGTTGGCGTGGGAAGTCCGAGGCGGGCTGCTATGTGCGGGTGAATCGTGGTAAGCAGGTCGGCATACTTCATGTCAGGTGTCTTATCCTGCTGCGCCCGCTCAAGCTCATGGTGCACGGTCAAGAGGTGTTCCCTGGGGAAATCTGCGCCATTGGCTTCCAGCAATGGCTTCAATCCAGTCAGGACGCCCGTTTCCCAGTCAATCAGGGTGCCATAAACGTCAAATGACAGGAGGCGGAAGTTTGATAGACGATCCATTTTGTGATGCGAAGAAGAAGAGGTTCGATATACAATTAAGGCAGTCTGGTTCGATGGTTTAGCCCGGTTCTTTAACCCATTAAATAAGTACACGAACACCTACACTATGTCACCTCGCTGCTTTGAGATAACGTCATGCAATCTGAGATCTGACGTAGATAAAAGGTGCGGAGAGATGATCGACTGTTATTAAGCCGTGACTAGGCGACGAACCGGCCGGACCGGGATGTGATCTCCCAATGTTAGCCCAGAAGGTTATCAGTAACACAAAATCTAGACAATCGTGCCGGTATCGTGTGGAGTCCGGATCAGATTCCGGGACATCATTCCGGTTTCGGCCTGTGAACACATATCTCCTACTATGCAGTTACCGGTTTACAGATGTCCGTCTCCGTGTTAAATACTGGTCTGAATATATATTTCCACTGGCTGTACTTTGCGACCGCAGGACATCAAGCCTGGCCGACCCACTTTTCGTAGGTGAGCTACCCTAGACTAAGTATAATTTTGTAAGTTTTGAACGATCAGGCTTTCCGAGTAACGGCAAGAAAGCAATTTTATATATACATCAAGTATTATACCTTTGTGTCTGCGCTTTGCGGTTTTGCCAAATTGATCGCGAGGGGTGACTGACTACATTAAAATTCGACCTTGAACAAAGTGTTATGCCATTTATTCCGCAGCATCTATCTGTGGCAGTACCCTGGTACCTTGGAATTCAAATGCAACTTTATCATTCCGATGGCTAGGGCATTCCTGCAGACTATATGACTTCTGGATGGAGTAAGGAGAACCTCCGTTCGCGCGCTCGTATGACTGCCTGTGCTAAGCTTTTTCCGTTTCGCCCCCAAAAAGGGTCTTCCATGCCAACACCCCTGTTCCCATGGAAGGTTGCGATCGGGTGCGGCGTATACCTTTACAGAGGCCTTTGTGGATCTTCTATCTTGCTACATTAATCTCAGTCTATGCATAGTATAAGACGGCTTATAGTCTATAATACTACTGGTAAAGAACACAATGTACACGCAATATAAACTGATATATGTCAAGCTACCCCCAGACTCCCTGTAAGTGCTAGAATAATCCACCAACCAAGTCATCCTATACTGCTGCTCGGATTAGCTAGAACATTTAATTTCAAGTTAATCAGTCCTTGTGCAGGTGTAGTCTGATAATATGTAGAATATAATCAAGTTAGAGTCCCTCCTGCCTCATTTGTAGATATGAGTAAGATTACACTATACATTATTACCTAGGAACCAAGTCATCCTATACTGCTGCTCGGATTAGCTGGAACATTTAATTTCAAGTTAATTAGTCCTTGTGCAGGTGTGGTCTGATAATATGTGGAATATGATCAAGTTAGAGTCCCTCCTGCCTCATTTGTAGATATGAGTAAGATTATACTATACATTATTACCTAGGAGTTAAGCTTAACTTCTTACTTTAACCTAGGGGCATAAATAGTTCTCAGGACCTCACAATAATAGGCTTCTAATTTTCCCTCATCTTTTACTATTCTTATCTTATTACACTACTCTATTACAATGAAGCTCTCAATCCTCATTTTAGCTGTCGGATCTTTGTGCTACGCTAGTTGCAGCCCTCTTCTCGGAGAACGTCAAACGTGCGGGCCTGCAGGCACCTGTTCTTGTCCGTCTGGGGTCAATTGCCCTATTGGCCTATGCATCAGCTTTGGCAGTACTTGTTGCATTGGGAACGGAAATCCAGGCTCATGCTGCCCCAGAAATCCGGTATGTAACATTCTGTGACATGACTTAGTCATATTGCTGAAACTGTAATAGTGCATTGGGTAATGTCACGGCTTAGGTTGGGACTAGGCGGTCACAATCGACAGAACTAGATACATACCTACTTTTCCCCCTATCCCCAGCCAAGGACATATGCACATTGAACTATCATTGTTCAATACCGTTCGACCTAACCCTAAATGCCCCTTGAACAGCCTCTATTCAACACAACTCAACACAATTCAACAAATCTAACACCAAGAGTATATATACACATTCATTCAGCACATTAGACAAGAGCCCTAAGCTCTTTAGCTATCAACACAATTGGTTACACTCCCTTTTGCACAATACTAGACCGTGAGCACGTTGTCTTGTCCCAAGAGGAACAGGCGGGCTGATCCCACATGACGTAAATAATTCAACCAAACAAGCAAACAAAACTACTTGCTGCAGTATTGCGGTACTGTAGTCTACTCTGTCGGGTATTTCTTATGGATGCTTTAAATCTACGAGTAGTGACGATAACTTCATTGGAGTTGAGGCGATTCAGGGTGGTTAATCACTAATTTCACGATGCCCAAAGTTCAAGTCTTGATCACCGAGGCCGAGAGAAAGAGCCTCGCTATTCTCGAGATGCTCTGGCTTTAGACCAGCAACAATAGGGAAAACATAAGGAAGGGGCTTTGTGCATAACGTATGTAAGAGCGACACTGGACATGGTCGAATCATTGTGCTTGGCAGTCGACTTGAGCACTGCCCTGGCCTTGGTTTCGGCCTTGGTGGCCACAACCTTACGGCCTGTTATTAGAGGGGAAATTGCTAATACCTAGGTAAAGCATCTTGCCGGAAACGGCAAGCTGATTGAGAGACTGCATCAGCTTAGGAACCGACGTGCTATAGTCCCACCAGTGAACATATAGCTACCAACTGCTCAACATTTATGATCCTAGAGCATGTGAAATATGATGTCTCCCCACATCCACGTGGTCGGTCTAGAGGCTCTTCAAGCTATTGCGGATTGAGAGAATAAGGCTCTTGGTCCCATTACCGGTATAGTTGACCATGATGTTGGTGGCAAGAAGACCATCATTGAAATTGATGGTATACTTGACAGCAACGACTTGGGGAAGAGATTAATCTTCAGATAGATCACTTAGTAGGAAGCAACGAACCTATTTCATCTTGTAAGTCTCGGTTCTTTATCTGTTTTCTAATCCATTGCTCTGCCTAATGGAACTGATAGTTGTTGGCAGTGTCGATGATATTGCCTGATCATGTCAGAATAGCCAACATAAGAAGTAATCCGGGAGAACTGGACCTCCTTGTAACAATTTAGTGACAAGAATCTTTTCTTATCCAGTTCAACTTACTACCTGATCATAGTATAGGTCAAGAATAGACTCAGTTGTGGGCTGATCGCATTAGATACACGATCCTAATCCTGTGAAGCTCTTCACTTTCCACTTTTGATCTCAACTCCGCATATAAAGTCCGGGCTTTCAACTGCAACACCACCTAATGCCCTCTCTGTTCGAGAGACCTGTGTCTTTCTGACTTTGAACCTCGCGTCTGAAGGCGCTCTCCGATTCCTAGTTCTGCATCTGAAGCTCACTTCTGTTAGAAAGTCAGTGATGCTTAGCTGGACTGCAGTGAGCGCGCTCTCTGCCGTGGAATGCTAGAGTTTCCGGGGTTAATTTGTAAGATCCTTTATTGCCACGTTCATATGCCGACTAATCAAGTTGTGTAGTTTGGCGATATCTGCCTTTAGTACTGGGCCATCAGTCTGTCTAACCGTCTTAGATTGTATACGATAACAAGACGATCAAAATACGTGGTCCAACAAACTGCAAACTATTTCGATTGACACTGTTTAGCTAGCTGAGTAATGATCTTGACTAGAAGTTCCTATCACGATGTAATCGATGACAGAGCTTCCAGGTGTCACGTCCAGGTGTCACGCAAGCATGATTGAGAACGACACAACTACTGCATAGCCATTACAGGTACGAGGCCTCAACCAGGAAACCCAGTGCGGCTTTGGTGTGGCGGAGAATGGCGGTCCACTGAATCTTATCATATGACTAAACCACCATTAGCGATATATTTAAGACATGTTCGATAGGATTACTTACGTCGTTTGCAGTGTGCATGTAGGGGTTCGCTGCAGAGAAAATATCCTCGCAGATATATGCGGCAGCTGTAAAGTTGGTCAGCAGAATACATGGGTTTGCCATTGGTGGTACATACGGAATCCATTTGACCGAGCGCTTGCATGGTCGGAGCAGCCATAACCGCATGTAGAGCTTGCCGGAGTCGCTCCGGTATACTGAGTAGCGATAAGTCGAACATAAGCCGTCAACGCCGAGTCGACATAGTCGGTGTACACCGCAAGGTTGTTGTTGGGTGAGTGTCCAGCCAGATCCTGGTTAAGGAAAGCCAAAACGGTCTTTCCAGTTGACTTGTAGTTGGAGTAGATTGCCTGGGAGCCTAAGAGGCCACCTTCTTCTCCAGCGTAAAAGTGAAATTCCAGAGTGTTCTGGGGCTTGAAACCGGAGCTAGCCAGTACTCGAAGAGTCTCGAGGACAACGCTGGATCCAGAGGCGTTATCGTCGGCTCCCGGGCTGCGGGCGGTGGTGGAACCAGCAGTGGAATCGAAGTGAGCACCGACAATAACTAAAAAGAACCCACGTTAGTTGGTATTCAGATATAGGAGCTGAGACATAGTTACCCAGTTCATCACTTTGTCCAGGAATTCTGGCAATGATTGACGGCTGATTGAATAAGTGGGAGAATTGAGTGACGACAATGGCCGAGTTGGCAGACGCAACACTTTTGACCTGGTTGAAAAGCCAGGTCGAAGCTTGTGTGCCATACGTGGATCGGTAATGACGGTTGTGAAAGCTTTCGCAAGTCAGCATTAAAGAACATCATCGTGTGTCGCTAATGGTACATACTCTGTCAGACTTTTCGCCCAGCTTTGAGGCCCAGTAATGCTAGCCTTAGCAATCAAAGCATTGGCCTCTGCGGTGTGGTTCAAGACAGTAGGGTATACCACAGCTCGGCGCGTAATACTAGGGCTATACGAGGAAGACTCCGAGAGAATTGACAAGACTTCATCGTCCTGCATCCAGGTTGATGCCGATTAGCTAGTATTCATAGCAGGTACGTGACGGACTAACCTTAATGTCGGTAATGTCAACGAAACCGATGCCCTTCGAGGTGTATAACTTAAACTTCTCGTCTTCAGTAACCCAAGTCCCAGGGTCTTCCTCCGATGTCTTGATTAGAGAGAGCGAGGACTTGGTTTCGGCATCTGCATCCTTTGCTGGCGCCGAAAGTACCAGCTGGGAAGACGCGAGAAGAGCGAACAAAGTGGATCGGACGAAAACCATGGTGAGCAGGAGAGGAACTTGCAACAATGTTTGAAGAGTTGGTGAGTCTACAGACTGGAGAAAGGTCGAGAGGACTCTTATACTGTGATCGAAATTAATCGGCCTCGAACTTTTGTATGTTGTGATGATGTATATGATGCGATTTCATCATGCCGGGCTTCCTACCTCGGCAGCCGATACGATGGTAAATAACGTTTGGAACAAAAGGGCGCGAACTTTGTGGGTTAGCGTAACATCGTATCGGAGGTGTGACAAATATGTGGAAGGTGATCAGAGCTCGACTAAATGCCAAGACTTGATGCGATTTTAAGCTCCTCAATATGGACAAGAGTGTGCTTGATGTGCACCCTGCATCGCTGGAGACGGAAGGTCAAATATCTGTGCTAATACGACCTTGGGATCTGATGGTGAAACTCCATAGTACTTCGCGACTAGCACGGAGCACGGGAATATATTTTACTTGCGATTGGCTTGGTTATAGGGGAGCTAGAATGCCCCATATCGGAAGGTGTAGAGCACGGATAATGGAGGCCAAATGTGTAGTCTATAGCCTACCCGGGTTACAGAAACATTGTTTTCCCGCTACCGGAATCCTCTAGATCTGGTGGAGCTGTGTTTGGACTGGGATGAGGCCACTTGTTCATTAATGAGGCAACGTCGGACGTTCGGTGGCATTGTCAACGCCGGCCGCTGCGCCCGTCCGCCGATCCCTGGCCCCACAAGCCCAGGAACGTGCTTAGTTAACGTTTGCCGGCAAGTGAAATACGAGGAGTTATCACGAGTACTAGGTAGTTATCAAGAGGGGGAGGCGGTCGCATTACATAGGCTGTCATAAGGTTCCCCTCATGACAAGCTTCCTACGCATGTTGGTCTTCTCTTAACAAACCTTGATACTGTATCGGGGGTCAGCGGAGATTGCAGTCTAAATAAGGTGCAGGCGCTATTGTGTTTTCATTGGCTGGATGCCCCTTTGAAAATTAGTGCATTGCAGCTAATTATAAAAGGAACGCTAGGACTGGCAAATTACATAAAGTACTTATATTTTAACTTCTTAAAATCCATATATAAAAATTAAATATAATTTAAACTTAGTTATAAGTACTATTTTTAAAAGAAATATAATAGTCTTTTAACCCTATTAAATTTACTATTAATAACTTGTACTTATATTTTACTACTGTCAGCATATGCAATAATACGTGTTCCCCGCTGCATCCATTCATATATGCAATAAGCCACATCTGCCCTACGAAATGGAATGAACTGAAATATCAGCTTACTCTCAACATACACTTTCAGGCTTATTTCGCATAACAGCTGAATAGCCATTATATTCAGCCATCGAAAAGAGGGACGCCCTGTATTCAACCAAAATCAAGAGATTTGGCAGCGCATCCTCGTCATGGCAGACGACCAGCTGGAAAATCTGTGCCAGAGATGCCGGAGTATCAACTTCGACCATCTGCTTCAAGATGTCACTTCCCACGATCTCTTTGAACCTGACGCAGTTCTTACTCTTGATCGAGTTTCAGAGTGGATAAACTCGTCGTGTCCACTCTGTACATTCTGGCTGGATATGGTGCCAGATGAAGAACGCAACACGTGCAACAGCATATCAATATTCAGGGCGCGACTATCTTGTAGAAATGGTTCGACAAATAGAACGCCCCTCAATGCACCGGATATGGTGGCAAGAACCACTTTAATGATTAAGACGCCCACAAATGAAGGGACTGTCGACGGCCGGCCTTTCGTTAACTACAGCAAAACACTAGAAACGCCCGTTCTTATCGATCATGCAAAGGTCAACTATGAGCCGTTGAGGAAGTGGTGTGAGATAGTCCAGCAAATTGACAGAGACGAAATGGTTGTGCTTCCTGTCTCCGTCATTGACTGCCATAACCGAGAAGTTGTACCGGTGCGTGGCCCTTGCGACTACGTGGCTCTGAGCTATGTCTGGGGCCCAGCAATAGCAGCTGCCGGAAAAGGCAAATCTCTGCCTACGACTCTTCCACGGACGGTAGAAGACGCCATAACGGTGGTCAATGAGCTTGGGCTTCGTTACCTATGGGTTGACAGATACTGCTTGGACCAGAGTAACAAGGCTGAGTTCAAAGCACAGCTTGACCAGATGGCCGACATTTACAGGCATGCACTTGTAACCATCATCGGGGCGGCTGGCTCAGACGCCGACTACGGACTACCTGGCGTCAGCTCTCGGGCTCGAATTAAACAGCCTCGTATCAAGATCGGACAATACACGCTTTGGTCCTCCATGACGGACCCGCGACATCTGGTACGAGAAAGCCCGTGGATGACTCGTGCCTGGACTCATCAGGAAGGTGTGTTCTCCTGGAACTGGATCGCCTTCACAGACGAGCAAGTCTTCTTCCAGCGCTCAAACAAGGAGTGGGCAAACATGGAACGCTGGTGGAAGGTGTCGAGCGAGATGTTTCCCCATGGCGGTCTGGGGGCCGATGCCAACTGCCCACTACTGCGGATGTACGACAACGTATGGAAGAATGAGGGCGCTGTACATGAGATGCTAGGGCAGTATACTGCTCGAAAGCTGTCCTACCAAACGGATGCGTTGAATGGGATATTGGGTCTCTTGAAACGCTGCGAGAATGGCCCATATCGTATGAACCATTACTTTGGCATCCCGGTTTTAGGGCCTCTGATCAACCACCGCAAGGCGTACGGTCGTGATCTCAGCCGGAGTTGGACGCTGGAGGAGGCATTTCTGGTCAATCTTTGCTGGAGAGCCCAAGGACTCGGTCCCCGAAGACCTGGCTTTCCAAGCTGGTCGTGGACTGGCTGGCAAGCTGTCTACGAGTCCCCTCCACATATCATGACCTGTCTCGGGTTGTCGGTTGAGAACTTGATCAACGTCAAACTACTCGTGCAGGCCGCGCAGGGCTTGATTGACTGGGAGATCATGTGCAACAACACGGCTTGGGATGTGTACATGGACTTTAGCTCCCTTTCGCAAGAGCTCTACGTTCAAGCTCCCACAGTTGCCCTAACTGTCTGCCACAATACTGAAGCACCAAACGGAACCAGGTATGGCCATGCCGCGGACGCTAGTGTGTCTACGGGTTGGTGCGCCATGTTTTCCGACGAAGAATGCGACGTTTTCATTGAGGTCAATATGGTAGACGCGGCAATCGAGTCGACGGCCATGCGATCGGGCAGTGTCTCAATGAAGGGCATTCTACTCCGCCAGGTGGATTCTAATAAGACATTGGGTGATTCTCGGAAAGAGAGCCATACTTGGGCTTTTGTCCTCTTGGTGCTGGAAGGTGAAGGTGGGGGGACCAGAGTCGGCAGCTTGGAACTGAGGCCAGACAATTATCTCGTCCGTTGGAAGCACGACGTTCATCATTCAGCCATGAAAGAAGATAAAACATGGGTACGCAGCATTCTTAAGGAGTACGTGGATTGTGCCGAATGTAGAAGAAAGGCGTTGGAGATACTAGTGAAGGGACAACAAGACGAGGTAGTAAAGTTACTATAGAGTGACTAGAAAGTCCATCACTTCCCTTCATAGAAGAAATTAACTCATACTGTACCGTGACTAATAATCTGTTCCCAAGGAACAGCAGACTGGATGTAGCGACCGGCCAGGTGTCATCCACTCTTTCATTTCATGAGCTGGCCAAGTCCTAATCGGGTCATCGAGCCATGCATATCTAAGCCACCACCTTCGTAGCCTCCTTTGATAGAATTCCTTCAGCTTCTTCGCATATCTGGTTTCATTATATGTAGTCAGTGAGTGGTACTTTTTCCTGCCTGGTAGACTTGTTTCCCATTACTGACCTACACAATGCCGAGCCGGGACAGATATTCACCAATTAGGCCGTAATTAGGCGTGCTCAAATGTCCTATGCCCCTTTAGTACAATTCCAGTTTTCCAGTTATGCGTAATATCCATTTCGCGAGGCCCTCCTGAATGCAAATGCTACACCCCGCTTGTCATGTCCCTCGAGCAAACGCTTCCAATTAATGAACCAATGTCATGTCACGACAGCGACTCTGCCAGTGCACTCTTTCCGCTGAAGACTGTCTAGAATGTCTATTACGCATATTGATATAGATCCCGATGGCGACACCTAAATCATCCTTCCCTATGACGTTGCTGCCACCGAATTCTCGACGGCTGGAAGCGACCTAGAGGCACCAGAAGACGATACCACGCGGATGGTGGTTGGTGATGTAGCTGCCACATTGCATGGTACACACGTCGACGTTGCTTTCCTCGATGGAAAGCCTAGATGCTGACTGTTTTACAAAAGACAATCCAGCTCTCGAGGCTACAGAGAGCAACTATCAAATTGCGGGTCCATTCCCTGAAATCCACCTCAAAGTTTCGATGAAACATTTGGCATTAGCATCGCGTCGTGCCAAGGTCATGTTCAATGGGGCCATTCAAGGAAGCCCAACCTTCAATCGTGGATGGCTTACGACATTGGCAATTTGAGCCTATCTTCAATCCTGAAGCTTTCCAACTCGTCATGAGCATCATTCATGGAAAAACGCGAAAGGTCCCCCAGAAATTGGAACTCAAGCAGTTGGCTGATTTCGCAGCTGTGGTGGGTGATTTGGAATGTCACGATGCCGTTTGGTTTGTGGCAAGGGTCTGGGTTGACCATCTCCCGACATCATCTTCTACAACCAAATTCGTCGATTTTGCCAGGTTGATTTTGATTACCTCTGTCTTCAATGAACCGGAGCTGTTCCGAACAGCAACACGTTTAGCGATACTGCAAAGTACTAAATCTTTGTCCACCTGTGGCCTCTCTATACGCCCGAAGATTGTCGGCAAGTCATTACTTCCATCTTCACAAGGATCAATGCTCATCCGATGCACAGAAGCAATAGACATCGCAAGGCAGGATTCCATCGACATATTGATCACACATCTGCACGGTGTGGTTGAGGATTTATTCCAAACCCCACAATGCACATTCGCGTGCAGATCCATGGTGCTGGGCTCGTTGATGCCGGGGATGTCTGCGACCAAATGTCGACCTCATACATCCATCGCACAGTGCAAGGCCTGATACTCTCCAGGTTTGGCGGCATAGACAGGTAAAGTTGAACTGTTGGGTGTTGATCCGAATAGGTAACTTGGAACTAATGATGCTCCTCAAGTACTAAGTGCTTAATTACTTAATAGTTCCCGTGTGCAGTGGAATGTCCCAAATAGGAAATTCGGCTCCGAGTTGGGTCTGACGTTGGTCACTCATTCTGTCGGATGATTAACCAGTTCTAGCAGTATACTCACCAGTTGCTGATTGGTGCACGGCTTGGCGTCGGGTCCAACTGTCCATGTTCTCCGCCGCCCAGAACCCTCAGACCATCAACGCATTTCACGATTTCCATTCACGGATCGGAGGAGATTCTTTTGTTTCTTTATCTCCTCTTCCGTTCGTCAACTACTGCTGACCTATCTCATCTGGGCCCCTGCACAACACTCGATTTGGGGTTTCCGCAAGTCAACTTCCTTTCATTCAATATCTAGCCTAAGACGTGAGCCACACGACACGCCTGCCGACGCATCGGACCCTACGGAAATGTCAGCCAACGCTGCAGCGAGACCCCGGAAGGCATCTAAAGTATTGGCATGTGTCCTATGTCGGAATCGCAAGCTGAAATGCGACCACAACACGCCATGCACGAACTGCATCAAGGTGCGTATGGCTCCTCTTTGTGTTTTATCCCCGTTTCCACTCAACGCCTCGGTGCTCGGTTCGAGACGTGCTCTGTGGCTCACCGTGTAGTAGGCAAATGTCGCTTGCATCTCCAGCACGCCTGCGCCGCCTCGTCAACGCCGGCGTCCGAACCAGGACCTCCAGGAACGACTCGCTCGCTGTGAGGACTTGCTCAGACAATACGCGGGCGACTCGGTGCCTTCCCCGAGCGTGCGGCCGTCTCCGGGGCCCTCCGTGGACGGCTCTCCTTCGGATCCTTCGGCTTCCGGCCCAACCGGCTCCACGTCACCAAATTGGAAGAACACCGGAAAGATGGTCAAGGATCACAGTGGAGTCCGCTTTAGCGACAGCTACCTCTGGACGACTATCCACGAGGAAGTCAGTGACACCATCAGTTACTTGTATTTCAGGACTAAGCTGATTCCTCTCACAGCTCCAAGCAATGAGAGAAATTATCAATACCGATGATGATTCTGATGGCAACGTTCTTGGTTCCGAGGACCTGAGCCGGGACCACAACATTGATCTTTTTCTCCCACGTAATGCAACCACCAGCACAATCCACGGCTTTCAACCGGAACCAGTCCACGTCTTCAAATTATGGCAAATATTTCTAGATCGCGTCAATCCACTGAGCAAGATCATCCACGTCCCGTCGGTTCAGCCGTACGTGATGCAGGCAGCGACAAACATGGCCGACGTCCCCTTTAACTACCAGGCGCTTCTCTTTTCCATCTTCACCATGGCTATGGTTTCCCTTACCGACTTGGAGTCTGTCCAGCTCCTTGGAATTCCCCGGGAATACTATCTTCGCAAGTTCACCATGGGCACCAAGGCTTCTTTAACAAACTTCAACTACCTGAGATATTACGACATGGTGGCTCTGCAATCCTTGCTGCTATATCTGGTAAGCAGCGACAGACACCTTCCTAAGCTCCGTGGTTGTCATTGCTAACGTCGGCCGACAAGCTCTCCCTTCAAAACCGTTACGACAGGCACGCAGCCTGGATTTTCAGTGGAATGATCGTTCGCATCGCGCAGAAGATGGGATATCATCGTGACGGGGAGGTCTTACGACTGACGCCCTTTGAAACCGAGATGCGAAGGAGGATGTGGTGGCAAATTATTCTTCAAGACGCGAAAAACGCCCTGGTCTCGGGCTTAAGCCACTCCATACTCCCTGTGAATTGGGACACCAAGATGCCGCAAAACGTCAACGACGCAGACCTCTTTCCCGAGTCGGTTGAGCCTATCCGCCCACGTGAGGGCCCAACCGAGATGGCTTTCTGTCTCGTCAGTTATCAGATCGCCAGGTGCCTGGTCCACGCCGAGAACATTTACTGCCAACCTAGGTTAGAAGCTGCCGTCATAGGTGACCACCTGCGAGATGGAGTGGACCCAGAGGCTCCGGCTATACTCGCTCGGTATCGAGCACTTGTGACGGAGCTTGAGAACGACGTCCGTGAAGTAGAGGAGCGATGCATCGATGCCACCGCCGGCAACGTTCACATTGCGGCTCTGAGCGTGCGACCAATGCTGGTCAGTAAGATCAAGGAGGTTCTAGTGCCGATGAGAGAGCAGCCCGAATGGGGTACTGAGATCCTCAACACTAAGGACAACCTGTTCAAGATCATGATCATGAACACTGAACACAGCACGGATACGTACGAGGTCATGGACCAAGCACGATTCCTGTGGTTCTTCAAGCTCAACTTTCAAATTGACTTCTTTTCTGTCATGACAGGGCAGCTCCTCCAACGCCCGATCGGCGCTCTCGCTGACCGTGCTTGGAGGGTCATGGAGAAGATATACCGCTTCCACGTGGAACTCTTGGATATGTCACAAAAGGCACATGTTCTCCAAGCTCAGTTGGTCCTACGTGCTTGGAAAGTTCGCGAGAAGGCCCTCAACGAGGCAGGACAGTCATTTACATGCCCTGATTTCATACATCTCCTCCAGGAATGTTCATCTACCGACGTTCGAGGGTTGGAATCGTTCCCGCAGATTTCGCTCGCTGAGCCCGCCCCATCCTCCCAGCAGACAGAAATGGACCATTTTCTTGGCAATTACGTGGACGTCTCGGAATTAGGCTTGGATATGTGGGGTGACGCGAATATGACCAATATACAAAACCCGATACCGGACTTCTCATTTGATGAGTTTGGCATGGGAGGCATGGACTCGAATAATGGTGGTGTTTGAGAAAAGACGAACACTTTCCATGACGCTGCAGGCGCCGCAAAGCTGGTAACTGGTAGAAATTACTTATGAGCACCTATGAACATTAGAGATTATTTTTTGTCATTAGTAGATTAGATAGTGAATTTATATGCGTATCGCGATACAGGCATCGCTATGTAATCTTTCACATGGACGAGTATCCGCGACGTGTGAAACAATCCTTCTACAATTTATAGCTAAAGAGAGACTTCAGTTGCATCCGCAAAGCTGTTCGTAACTGGTGGTTCTCTGTCATACCCAGCCCGAAAGAATCGGCTAATCTACTAGCATTCGCGACAACAACCCGTTTCAACATCACGACCAGATATCTTGAGTGTCAAAGTTCACTTAGTCCTCTGGAAGTATTAGCAGAATGTTTGACGCAAAGCTTGGTAATAGGAGAACGTGGAAGTCGAACATCATATTCTGCTGCATCTTGTTTTGTGGACGGAGTGAAATACTCTCTTCCTGTAGTCGGTTACCGCTATCTAAGACCTTTTCGAGTATTTGCTTCCCATATGCTGGTTTTGGCTTCATTTGGGCAGCTGGTTCTAGATCAGATACCGGATCCTGTTGCTGCTCGCTCATTTACAGGAGTCTTGTCCACTATCGCTACGGGGCGTCCATGAATCGAACAGTTCTTGCAGGGGTTTGACACACAACTTGACAAAGCCCATCTCCGGCTAATCTCTTTATCCTTTTTTGCACTATGCCCTCGGGTAGCACGAGCCCGGAGGAAAGAGGCAGTGCGTGGCTGTAATTAGACTTTTTCGAAAGCTACCAAAGCTATCACGATACTGTTCCCCGACGAGACATATTTCTTTCGCAACTAAGCCGTAAAGTATAGCCGATTTCAGAGAAATGTTATCACGAGTGAAGTTCCCCTGGGAGGATTGATGGGCATCCACTTGATCTGGAGGAACAGGTCCGCTCAGAAACAGCTTTGCAAGCAGAATGATGGACGTGTGTTAGGTCATTGCTAATGTATATGCATGCGGAAAGTGCTGTTGATTCTAGTTTGTTTTACTTTCAATTCGTGGAGGAACTGGAAAACTCCGGGATGAATTAGAATAGTCATTATAGTCTGTAACGTTTGCCTTCGCCAACGACACTCTTGACATGTCCGTCTGGCCTATCTGCGTCGTGTTGGTGATGGCTTCCTATCAGCCGATGTCGATGAACCATTCCGCCCTCTGTCAAGGGTCCTATCGGAAACTCCGACATGAAGGATTCTCGGCTGAATAAGTGCGAGGAAACTCGCGTACGCAGTCGATATTAAAAGTTCGGTCAACCAGGATGCGGATCGAAAATGTCTCTACACACTTATCTGTCGACGACGTCTTTATCGACATTGGAATGAACGGATGCCAGTACTGTGCGAGCTAGAGCAGTGTATAACGAAATACACTGGGAACTCGGGAAATTCTACGCATGTGGTGGTGACATCAGAGGTGACCCAAACATCTAGCGCACTGTGTTTACTGTGATGGGTCACAAACATAGCATTCATCGAAACCACAGTTGTTAATTGCAATTTCCAAACATTTTACTCACTGTAACATTAAACACAACACCAACGTGGAATTAGGAAACATTTCTCACTTGAAGAAGCAACGGGAGTTCTCTCAAAGCCAAGCAGTACGCGTTGGCGATAGGATCGAGTGTTCAGGCCAGAATAAGTCACAACGGTTATTGAACATATTCCATTGACATTTGACTCACAATCAATCTCAACAGTGGTTGGGGTACTGTCGCCGGTGAGTTCGAGGAGGAAATCAATCGTCAAATGGATTTCGCCTGCGAGTATCCAGCGCTGTCTGAAGGAAGCCGGCGGAACAGTAGGTCTACCATATCAACTCACACTGCATCCGAATTAGTAGAAAAAAGCTCTAGATTCCATGGTCTGAAAGTACAAAGATCGCATGTCAGATCGCAAACCATTGTGGACTTGCGTTGGTGTTTCCCGGCTCGGCGACGACGTGCGCGTTGAGATTGAGGTCGTTACTCATGACCTCAAGGGTGCCAGGCGGCAGGTAGTGCATGGGATGCTATCGAATACGCCGGAAATCAGTCAGGTTGATACTCTATTCATAAACTATTAACATTCAAACGCGCCTTTCACGGTTCACATCACCTGTTTGTTTCCGTTTGGTTTCCGTTGCGTCTTAGTCCTAGTCTCCCATTGTTATCAAGAAACCTCCCGTTCGCTGTCAATAGACTCCGTGTAAACGAACTCTCGTTGTTATTGCTGCCCTTGGTTGCAAGAGCCTCTGCTGGCCTATTTAAATTCCTCTCCGACCCTCATGCACCCTCTCTTCTCTCTCTTCACAACCTCATCTTTGCCAAGTACGCCCACCCTACCCTCTCACTTGTGGCTGCTGGATCATCGTTGAACATCATTCAACTCTACTTCTCTCCTTCCAACCATCCATCACTACTCCTGTTACCACTTCCGACTTTCCACTGCACCACGACGATGCAACCCAACGAAGAGCCTACTCCACCCGTCCCGTCCGACCTTCGTCGGGATAGGCTTCCCGGTTTCGAGGCGAAGGTAAGTTACCCAGAACGTCACAAAAGCCGATACAGAGCTGACGTCTTTTTAGAAGGTCAAGGCATACCGCCCCGTTCCCTGCCTTCGCTGTGCGCGCATCATGGCCACCGCCAAAGAGCCTGGCCATTTCTGCTTCGGTTACTGTAAGTTCTCGCTCATTGGGCATTGACTATATTGTGGTCTGACTTCTCTTTACAGCTGGATCAAGCAAGAATGACAAGCGATGCGCCCACTGTGTTTTGGAAGGCTGTCCCTGTGAACGTGTAGGTCTTCTGTGACCGTTCCGTATTCACCACTTGCTGACTTCTACAAAGGATGAATGGAAGATCGAGGAAGAGTTCAAATGCGCCAAGGAGCTCAGCCTTGCTTGCCTTCACTGGGCCATGGCGATGGATTCCAACACGCCCTCTACCGATCGTGTAGGTGCCTCTGAAACCATCTGCTTGGTCTCTACTAATTTCCCTTTTCCTTGTAGCCTGATGCCGTCGCCGCCGCCGCAAAGATGTTCACCATGCTTGGAGAACAGTCGGGGGCCGCTTTTGATCGAAAGTTGGCTCGTAAGCCTGGAGACGCTCAGCACCCCTGGGACCACAGCCCTCGAAAGAAGACCGGCGCTGAACTTGCTGCTGATGCCGCCGCCGCCGATGACGACGACGATACCGATACCGATATCGAACCCCAAGTCACTGCTAACAGAATGAGAGACAAGGAAGACGACTACGTTGTCGGTCGCATGGAGTTGTGAGACATGATTGACATCACTTTGGTGGTATGGCTTTCCGGCGCTAGAACCTCAGCATTCCCCTTTTGTAATTAGTGACCAACACTACGGCTGTCAAGTCGACACCCCGTGAGGGGAGAATCCATGATTGATCATCTTGCACAACCACTGTGATGACTGCATAGTACCACTCTTGTACTGTGATTGTTTCCTGCATCTTTATGCTTGACGTGTTGTAAACATGGCATGCACTTCTTCTCCACCTTGTAGGCCATCGTAAATTGTACCTGTCAATCTCCTGTGCAGATTATCCCACCAGTCCTAAGGACATTCATTAATCACCAAATACTGAATAAAGTTATGACCACAATTATTCATACTTGTCTTTTGCCAATTAATGTAGGAACGTGTCTACTACTTACTACCTGGTGTCAGTTGTCAGTTCATCGGAAATATATTCGCACTAGTGTCTAACCTTTCTACATAATTGCTTATTATTCCATGAAGGTTCATCCAACTTCATTTTCATACTCTGATCAGTTTATATCCGTCAGTAATGCTAGTTATTCCCCACCGTGAGGTTATGCTCCCAACCAGGAGTTGGAATATGAGATGACAAAGAAGATGAATTGGACGGGAGATTTTCTCTCCCAATGTTCATGGAGGATGGTGTTCAACACTCGCTCAAGTGATATGGGAAAACTAGAGGAGCTGGGGAACGAAGACATTGGTCGCAGTTCATACGTGCTCACCTATTAGACAAACGACTTGAAATGCATCTAAAAAGTAAAATAAGCTTGCGCACTGCAGAGCCGCTTTCGTCACAAGTTTCTCTCTACATTTTCCGTGATCATTTGATCCGTGCGAAATGGCTGGCTCGGCAGTGCCACATGGCGTAATTCTTTGCGAATAAGCTTGGTATTCGGGTAAAATGTCCATCCGAACAAATCATGTTGCATTTCTTGTCTGTGGCTTGCATTCCAGACGTCACTGTAGCAAGCTCATTGGGTGTCGTTCCCCGCGATGAGCGTTTCGCGAAATACGAGACGAGGGGCATTAGGCACCGATCATTCGGGTGGTGCAAGGGGTCTCGGACGGTCTGAAAGCGGTTGACAGTCTCGTAGTATCTCTTCTTATAATAGTAGCCTCGCTGGTATGGTGCAAGTATGGTAGACAGTTCATGCTTTTCGTTGCATTGAGATTCTCGATTCCACGCTTAATTCTACTCACACGAGCGAAATTTCATCTGCACCACCTCATTACTACACCCGAAATGTCCACAATCATGTCCACAACCATGTACTCGGACTATGACAACAAGATCGAGCGCCCCATGAAACCAAGATCCCGCCCGGAAGGTGGAGAACTCTCATCGTTTGACCATTTCTCAAGGGAGACGATTGTTCCGCTGAAAGACCTCACATATTGGCCTAGGGTCATCGATTGTCCAGCATGTCTCTCACCGTCTATTACACGAGTTCAGCTCAAGGTTTGCACCGGAACACAGTAAGACCACCTCAAAATTCACTGGTCTATCGCTAACGTCTTCATAGCCTGATGGCTGCGCTGCTCTTTGTTTGCACTGTTGTTGGAGGTGCCGTACCCTATGTCTCCAGGACCTTCAAAGATGTCGAGCACTACTGTTGCCGCTGCAATCGAAGGCTGGTCACGCATCATTTTCAGAGCGGTACGGAGATTCATATCTTCTAGCCTAATATGTCATGACTTGTCAAGAGGTACATGGTGATGAGAAACAGGATTTGAAACGACCCGCAATGGTGTATTTAGTCTGGATTTACGCGAGCACCCGAGGAATTGTCCGAGACTCGTCACTCAAAATATTGGTTGGAAGAGGCACAAAAGTAAGCTTGAAGAAGAATCTGGCTAACCTTATTATTTGTGTCCGTGATACCGAGTCATATGAATGGAACCAAGATTATACATCCGATAACCCTCATGGCCTACCTTGAATGTCATTCCCTCACGTATAAATGGAGGCCATATCTCGCAGTAAGGAAAATAAATTCTTGTGTAAGACACGACCACATTGCATCTTCCGCTACTGCATGCTATTTGCGAGTTTCTTCAGCCGATCTCTTCTTACCCTCTCGGTTAAAATTTGTTGACATGTCGTCGCCACAACCCGAATCGTTGGACTCTACGGATTACCCACCCCTCCGATTTCGCTGCACATCTACGATCTCTAAGTAGTCACAAGTGGAGGCCCCATACAACCTCTTTTCTTTGTCTAATCTCGAACGCTTTGATGGGTTGTCGTTGGTCTCACGATGGCTGCAACGACTGGACTGGTCGTTCGAGGCCGTCAACGGGGTCGGGCCAAATCCGGCAACCAAGCTCAAAGCCATGAATATGCTCCTAGAAGGAGAGGCTGCTATCTTCATTGACAGTACCCAGTATCTTTGTAATGTGGTTGAGAAACTGGAAACAGACGAGGAAACCATCACTGAGAGAGACGTGATGGAAGTGACGACTGCCCTTCAACAGAGGTTCCTTAACAAAGTGAACAGCAGTTACGCGAGTCCGGGGAGTGAATTGCTCAAACAGGATGAATGGGAAGAAATCCCGGAGTTTTTTGACGGAGTTGGTACAGCTTTCCGCCAGGCAGGAGGGAGAGATCCCACTGAAGGGAGAGCCTGAGCTCACATCCTTTGAACAATTTCAGCGAAGCCGCTTTGTGTCGATGTGTATCCAAGGGTTGTGGGCGTCAGACGTGCGAGAGGAAGCTCAGACAAGATTGAGCCCTTCCATGGGGCTTCAGGAGGCTATGGCTAAAAATCTCACATTTTCTTTACTCTTCTTCTAATTTGATATGAGATCCTGTCGTATTCCCACGGTTCATTCCAAAGGCAGATATTCCTGAAGTGATCTCAAATCGACAGCAAGTGCGGGGGCGGGGTAACAAAGTCAATCCTTCCCCATTCAGAGCTGATCGAATTTGAGGTCTCTATGACGTCATCGGAAAGTTACTGCAAACAGCTTCCACAAAACAGCTTCCACGCAATCATCACCCCGCCTTTTTTCCGCATCAACAACATCACCACAACGACAATTCTACAAGAACTCCACGCCTCAGAACCGTCACTCTCCAAACGAAAGCACCATGTCTTCCCGCATTCCCACCTCCACGTCGGTCCTCGAGTCGGCCGTCATCGAGGCGCCCTTCAGCGACGTCTGGCACCTCATCAAGCTCCAGGACTTCAGCAAGTTCTACTCCGCCCTGGAGAAGAGCGAATGGGTCAAGGGCACGTCTTCGGAAACCGACATCGTCAAGTGGACCTTCAAGGACGGCACTGTCCTCGAGGTCAAGCAGGAGGAGCACTCTGTAAGTCACTGTTGGAGCTGCATCTGGAGCTACACCTGGAGCTGTACCTGGAGGAAACAACACCAGTACTGATACTCGCTGCCACAGAGCATCGATCACTACATTACCTACAGCGTCATCACTTCTCAGCCCGCCCTCAGCTACACGTCCGTCGTGAGCACCATCCGAGCCTATCCCGTCTCGTCGGGCAAGCATGAGGGACAGACCTTCGTCACTTGGAGCGGTAACTTCTCGAGCGATGCCGATGCTGGTAGGATTACCTGACCTGACCTCTACTACACGAATCTCGCTGACCTAGTTGCTTCAGGTGTCATCGAGGACGCCAAGTTCAAGCGCCGCGAGGCTCTCGCCGACTTGGCCAAAGCCGCCAGCAAGAAGTAGATCCTGAACGACGAGACGCGCAACGACATGACCGAAAGGGGAACTCGAGGATGTGACATACTTATTTTTTGTGACGGATCAAAAAGGGCAGGGAGTTAACGTTCTGGCACGTGAAGTGGAAAAAGCAGAGGGCCTATACTTGAACTGCGCCAAAGGATGGCGGTTCGGTGCCCGTTAGTTTGATGAACTCGACATCTATTAATACACCCTCGTTCATTCAACTCCTCTGGCCTTCTCTAGCGCCAAGATGGTATCCGTGTGCCCTACGCAATGTGTACATCCATACAACCACTCGCATTCTCGTCAACTCCATCTCACGACCGTTAATGCGTGCTGTAGATTCATCTATTGGAACTCGGCATCTGATTCCAAACTACCCACCATACGTCAATGATCTAGCACCATTTCTGCTTTAGTGAAGCATGCTGTCAAGGCTTAAACAATCGCCAGACGCTCTCCGCCGACATAAACATCATCGCCAGTACTAAGCATCAGATTTCCAATATATGCATCACCCACCACCATATACCGGTCCAATCCGCTAGGAATTCTCCTTAATATGATGGGCACCTGGGCGCCAGAGACTAGGCAAACAAGGTCACCCTTCTCCGCAGCCCCCGGAACCCATCCCAGTTTACCAGTCTGCGTAGCACAGAATCTTCTCTTGTGGGCAAGCTTTCTGAAACACCTGTCGATACTGTCGCAGCCACGGTAGTCACGCCGTGTCCTCCACCGTTGGTACCATCGTGGGTCGCCATCCACGCTTTTGTAGAGGAACTTCGCGTAGTCACGTATGCCTCCGCAGACTTGGTTCCTGACCCAGAAGAAACCCATGGCGTTTTGGAAGTGGCCGAATTGGAACGAGGACATTCCGAGTGTGTGCGACTTCCAGAATTTTGCAGTGTTTTCGAGCTCATTACGTGAAACGGGATCGGCAGTAGATGCAATCTGTACGCACTCATGGAACCATTCTCGCCTGGTTGACACCGCAGCCATATCCAGCCTAGCCGAGTCGTCGTCTGCTTTCTTCGAGTCGGTGTATGAATAAAAGACCATTTTCGGATTCTCTGTAACTGCGCCCACCCTGGCTATCGTATCTGCCACTTCACAACTCAAAACGAGTACGGTCTTGTCTTTCTCTCGGTAGAAGAATGGATGATGTCCGTTTTGGAATCCTCGATTAGACCCCCGCTGGGCCTTCAGCCGTTGGAGAAAGGAGAGGGACTGTGCTTCGTCCATGTCGGAGAAATCGGGCACCCAGGAGGGTAGATTAGGGTGTGTCCACGCCTTTCTCGAGCAGTATGAGAGGAGCTCCAGGCTCTCGTTCTTCGTAATATCCCACTGCGCCACTGTCTCGAGGACCTCCTCTACGCTGGCCCGATAGTTCGGTCTCAGCATTTCGTCTTCCGGCCCGACGTTGGTTACCATGCTAAGCACTCCAAACACCTTGTCGCGCTCGTCTTTGCACTGGAACCCTCGTGTCTCATAGAGGGTACTCATCAACTTGAAGTCTGGCGTGTACTCGTGCTTCTTTCTTCCCGGTCATCACTCCATACTGCGATCCTGGTGCCCACTGGGACTTCAGCTACTCCTCATCCTCAGAATCATCAGCCTTTGGCACCGCGCAAAGCACGACCGTGTCTCCCTCTGTCAGCTCCTCTTTGGCATAGCCTTCATCTTCGGCTTTGGACTCTTCCTGTGACGCGACAACAAGCCCTGGAAGGCTTTCCTCTACCTTGTGGACCTTATCATCCAGCAACGCGCCCTTGGTGTAGTCGTCACTGCGATCCACCGCGTGCATTTTGCGACTCACTTGCACCTTGCGTACCCGAAACGCAAATACAAAGTCGCTGCTGTCCTGCCACGATGTGCCGCGCGTCGTCTCCTTCCGCCCCTCGACACCCGGCTCAACACCCACGGGCACAGCGCCGCCGCTCCAGACTGTGTCATCGACGACGACCGCCGCCGAGCCGCCGTGCGTCCGCGAAGTTTGGGACTTGGCCTTGGCACCGTATACGGTCTTAATACCCGTGATGATGTACACGGGCTTGCGGTAGCGGGATCGTTCCAGGTGGGCTCGTACCGCCGGCGCCTCAATGCACTTCTGGATGTAGTCGTCTTTGGGAACGAACTGCGTGGTTTCGACGCGGTTGAAGGCGTAGACCTCCTGGTCACTATCCCACACTAATCAGCATCGCTGCAGTACTGCATCCTACCTTGCATTGTCCAACACAGCACAACTTGACAGTAGGATAGTGGAAGGGCGCACCTCTTCTTCCAATCGGCGCCAACATCGACACCAAGGCCGAGGACACTCAAGAACGTAGTCAGGATGGAAAATCTGCCCTCTCGAAGCTTCTCAGTAGAGTATTCAACCTCGTGTTTATCCGACGAAAAGATCTCGTCAGCGGTCGGCAAAGGCGCTGTGTGAAGCGGCTGTTCTGGGTTTTTGATGGATGCGAGGACATTGCCCAGTCGAATTGGCCCTTCTGGAGGCCAGTCCCACGTTGGGGCGTAGTAGAAGTAGAAGACGTTGTTTGCCATCGGAACTCGGTGGGAGTGGAACTTGAAATGCTGTCCGTGAGGTCGTGATTACAAGCGAGCGATATACGAAGCAGAAGTGAAGCCTGAACGAAGCTATTCCATCCAGCCTTACGATGACAATTACCCCGCCAAACCCGACGGCTCGGCCCGTTCTGCCAGCCGGTCAAACGCCGGGCTATTCGCGCCACAAGATAATAGTCTGGACTACGTAACTAGTGGTGGTGTATACCTCAGGGAACTATTACAATGCATTACTTCGGCGAGGTAAAGTAGATACTAGACAATTCTATATTATAATAGGCATTCATCTTTAATACACTATCATGATCCGGCATTGCTTCCTATTCCTAACGCTTCAAGAGCTCGCTCATTATCGTGTCGATAAACTTCTTATCCTTCCCGAATAGGTTATCCGAGAGCCTGCTCACCGCGATGTAGTCATAATCGTCTCTGCTTACAGACTGCTGCGTCTTTTCAGAAATTTTCCGAAACATTCCCTTCATTCTGGACTGCCACTTCAACATGTCGGCCTGGTCTGCCAGATGAAGCCTTGCGTACTGCAGCAAGAAGGCTGCCATTCCCACCGCTATGGGCGTCGCGTACGAGGTGCCCGATTTGTGTTGGATGCACTCGGGGTTCATACGCATGTCGCAGAGATTCACTGGCCACGACGACTGCACTGCCTCGCCCACGGTGGCGATGTTCAGATCGTGAGTAAGCGCCGTTGGACTGAACTTGGAGCGGTTGCCATCCGAGTCTGTTGAGTGGACGCAGATGACATGCGGGTCGCGAGCGGGATACGCACGATCTAGATTCGCGCCGCTGTTTGACGCGGCAGCAAAGAGCAAGACGTTCTTTGAATGGGCGTACAAGATAGCCTTCTCAAGATCGCCATAGCCATCCATCTGATTCGATGGATACCCAAATGACATGGAGATGATGTCGACTCCCCACTCGTCCACAGCAACTTTTATCGCCTACAAAACAGATCAGTTATTGGCCTGTAGGGCTGGACTTGGTCGTCATAAATACCTCGGCAACGATTGCCGGAGGGGATGGCTCCTTTTCAGCAATCTTGGCGATGTATAATTCTGCGTCGGGAGCATAGTCTACAATTAGGCTTGCTGTAAATGTTCCATGTCCCTCATGATCGTAAATCGCCCTTTTAAACTTGCTGGTCCAGTTGCGCTTGAGCTTTATTTGGCCTGTGTCTAGCGCGTTGTGAGACTCGTCAACGCCAGAGTCGAGTACGGCAATCTTGACCGGGAGCTGGGCAGGGTCTTGCATATACGGATCGATAAAATGCCTATAGACGGCCTGGTAATTGGCCTTCCAGTTCAGATATTTCTCAACCCTAATGATTTTGAGTTAGCTGAGTTGATGATGATTGGGAAGCTGCAACGTGCCGCTTTGCCTAAGCAAGGACAAGGAAGGAGCATATCCATGATCAAGGACTTACTCTGTACGGGAATGAGCTCCGGATGACATCTCATCGTCGTAGAATTGTCCAGCATTGTACTCGAACTCCGGGGTCAATGGCCGGCTCATGTTTGGCACAAGGCCCGGTAAGTTGGCAGGAGACCAGTTCAAAGCAACAAAAACGGGTTGCTGAGTAGCCATTTGCAATCCGGGAAATTGGTAGCTCCGTTGAAGTATTAACTCTTTTTCGGTGGGAGGACTGGACACTTTCTTGGACTGTTCATCCGACTGCATGTTTTGAATAGTACGACCCCAAGCCCCTACATCCACATTTTCCGCAATCTCATCCAGTTTTTCGATGGTGATAAAGGTAAACGCGTCGCAGAGATCGTCTTCCAGAGGCCGGACAACTTGCTCATACACCATGACTCTCAGCATATCGTCATCTAGTTGCTGGCCCATGTCGTTCTCCCATGTCCTTGGATCGAGACACTTTTCTATAGCATAGTAGAATGGTGAGTTTTGAGGGATCTCGCGTTTGTATTCGTTGAATATTGAAGACACGTCGAGTGATCTCTTGCGACTTTCCGTTCCCTCTGGCAACTCAAACCCGCGATTCCTCGCCAGCACTTCGAATGGAGTAGCAAAGTAGAGTTCCATTAGTATAACTGCAAGAGTAACCAGAGTCGGGAATGGGTGCTCAAAGTCGTCTGGATCTATATCGCCCTGACCTAGTTCGTCCGGATCTAGATCGTCGGGGTCGATATCATCAATGTCAGACACATCTGAGTTGCAGTTATTCATCGTGTCCTCGAATGGGCCCTGGCTCAAGACAGCATCTTGACTATCAAGGTCGGTACGAATGAAAGGCCTTAGAGGAACTGTAGATGATAGTGTCTGGAAGAAGAGTATCTTAGAGGAATCCCACGTTGGTTGGAGCCAAGGTGTTCCATGGAGATGGAGGACAGCATAGCTGAGTAACACAGCGAGGATGCGTTTGGTCTTTTCCGTCAACGGTCGGGAGCTTTGATTGATGAGTTGCCGAAGTGATATCGCGGGCTTTGTCCTGTCGACCTGGAAACAACTCTTCTCGGATCGCAGTTTAAAGAGTCGGCCCCTCTCAACCTTGAACTCTAGCCGCTGTGAGGTCTTGTTTCGCATCTTTTGTATCTGCTCGCAAAGCCCCTTGACCACCATAGGTTTGTAACCCAGCTTCTTAGGGGCCACTTGCACCTCACCATCGACAACGATGCGTACCACGCTTTCTCTGACAGTATGCACATGAACCTCTTGTAACACCTGGGGTAAGGAAAGGAACATGTTAAAGTCGGTGATGTTGTCGGGGTCCGGCTTTCGATAGGTGCCAAGACTGAGTCTGGCGTCTAACTCGTGAGTCTGATGGCATTCGCATCTGGTACAGCGGGTGAGGGCCTTGAAGACCGACTGGGCGGCACCCCATACAGCGTAGGATGGCTCGGCCCTGGTCTTCTTGGGGGGCAAGCGATCCTCTGTAATCCACTTCGACCCGTCCTCTGGATATTTTGCGAGGACGTCTTCTTCCCACAGATAGAAATCCTCGTCAAACTTCTGTCGAAACGGCTGCTCGGCAAACCGTTCAACGCTGAGGCAAGCGCGGGAAAAATCAATCTTCATGGCCCGACTCCGAGCCTGTAGGCTGCGCCAGCGTTTGTTGAGCGCGATCTGCCGTGGATACATGCATCTCCCATCTTCCTCGGTTGTCTGCGATGCAACAATGAGCGACTCGAAGAGATGCAAAATCCGGACAATGAGCTCGTTGTCCGGGAACACGGCAACTTTGATGCGAGTAACATGGTCTGAAACGAGAAGACAATGGGCTCGCAAATGAGAATAAAAGTTCTTGAGCTCTCTGGCTGGTTGATGGCCTTTAAGGAGAAATGCAATCTGTCGGATTGAGCTGGACGTTTCTAACGCGAGATCGGCAATCTGACTGTTGGAGGACATGCCGAAGGACATATTGGCTAGGCCTGGCAGCCCACCATGTCAGCCCGTGAGGCCTTTTATCGACTGCGTAGACCGTGAAACAGCGTAGATGTCCGCGTCGCGACGCGTCGCGACAGCTCAGAACTCAGACTCAGAGCTTTGCCAACTCGCTGATGAAGCCAACGCTCCGAAGCACCTGTTGTCGGATTATTTCCTGGTTGTCTCTCTTCTGTTCCAGACATTCCCGTGGATAGGCCACCTTGAGACGTCAAGATCAGATGATAACCCCTCTTTTGCGGCGCCCAATCCCGATGAGTGAGGCTGCATAAGCACGTGGTCCACAATCAGAACTCGGCTTTGGGGTCGGACTAGGTAGGGACGAAGTCATCATCCTTCAATCCGCGATAGCATAGCAGATGAAGTACAACGTTGGATGCAAAAAGCAGCAATCGAGCTCTTGATCTAGGTAAGTTACACTGTAATCCCTAGGCGTATGAGGATTCTCACGCACCGCCAGAACTTAACCGCCGGCTACATTAGAGAAGCGAGGGGCTTCATGACCTGCCTCAAGTTGCTGAAAAATGCTCGACTACGACAGTGATCTCGCGGAAACCATACAGTCGGTAACTATAGCAGGTGCCGCTGAGCTCTGCCTCGGTGCCTTTCAGCAATGCCTCCATTCGTCGACACACCTTCACCCGCGAGAGTATTCGTTGGTCGAAGATCAGATCGCACGCTTTTCCAGTTGGACGTCTGGCATTGGTATGTTCGCTCGAGGTCGAGCCTCTTTAGATCACCGCCTCAGAGAGGCATCCGAAGTCCGCGATGCCATCATTGACCTCCTCGAGACTCTAACCGACAGTATCCAAGATGGTATTTACAGCTCTTTATCCATCATATTTTCCATGCCCAGTATTCTGACTGTTCACAGCTTTGTCTGTCTTACAAGACGATTCAGCTAGCCATCAGCTCAAAGAACTCAAAGGCGCCTCAACTGTCTCTACCAAGTCACTAAAGCTCTACATGCAAGCTGTGGCAGATGACATTAGTCTGCTCTATAGACTGACAAACACTATCCGAAGGGCCAGCAAAGAATCCCAGAACCTCAGAGCTGCGAAATTCTACCGCATCCGAGATGACGATGGGAATGATGCAGAGCCAATGCTGGAGGAAGTGTTTGCCAACTACATCCATGGGCGATTTCCCAGCATCAACGACAGCCTCCGAAAACGCCTCGCTTCTTCGATGGTCCTGCGACGGAGGAGAATTCTGTATAGGAGGTCTCGGTATGGGAGCTCCCCTATCAAGCCTGTCAAGACTAGACAACAGCCGAAGCTCGATCTGCCCGAATCTCAACAACAGCTCGCTGTACCTTTCCATGAACTGAACAACTCCGAAGGGGCCTCCCCCGGTATGGAGTCTATACCGGCAAAGAGTAGCGTACAGTCTGTGGCAGTCAGTGCCACGACTTTAGCCGCCGAAGATTACAAACGGGCTTCGTCACCATCCGTGATCTCAGCCACCAGGACCATTGCCGTGGTCAATCGTGATGAGCTCATCTTTCCACCTCCCCCCAATGGTTCCATCAGAAGAAGAGTCAAGTTACTCAAAAAGGCCCTAATTGAGGAGCAAGAGCGTCTCAAGATGCAAGCCCATGCCAAGGAAAAGGCCTCTGGTGAATTGTTGGACCCTTCGGCTTTTGAGATTGTGAGAAGCCTCCAGGCAAGCCTAGATGAGGCCTTGGATCACAGCAATAATGCTACACCGGAGGTGACCTGCCCATTTTGCCTCTATGCCCTCCCCAGTCTCTCTGTGAATGATGAAAAGAGATGGAAGTAGGTGAAAACTGTCCCTGACACCCCAGACCGACGACTCTCTAGGTCGAATGCATACAGACACATGCTAACAACGACTCAATGTCTAGGGCCCATGTTATGAATGACCTCGATGCGTATGTTTGTCTGTTCGACGAGTGCGACAAGCCTGAAGAACTACACAACCATAGTAGTGACTGGCTGCAGCACATGCGCACGCATACCTTGCGGTGGCGCTGTAACTCGAAATCCCACGGCACCCTCGTTTTTCTCACAGAGGAGCAGTATCTGGTCCACATGAAGGAAGCTCATACAGCTTCTTTCACAGAGCCGCAGCTCCGAGTGCTCGCCGAGAGGAATGGCCGGCCGGCTGGACCCATGTTTCAGTTCTGCCCAATATGCGGCACTGACGAGGTTACGACGAGCTTAGTAGAGCATATTGTAGGTCATATGCGGCTTCTTGCACTACGATCTCTTCCGCCTTACGAAGACGAAGGATCAGACATTTCCGGTGACGAAAACGGATCCTCAGGCGCTACCAATCCTATCAGCAGAACAACGATCAAGGATGACCCTGAGCGATACACAAGGCCGACGTTCCAAGATCTTGGTGATGCTGGAGATAGTGATCAGGTTCCTTGGGAATCAGACCCATCGTGGGACGCTGCTTTGTCGAGAGGTATCCTCCGGCCAGAGGATTGCACACAAATTCAATGGCGATCTATCAGCAAATGGAGTAACACTCAGCTTAAAAGTCCTGAAGATGACCCCATAATCCGGTCAATGCTTGAACACGCCTTTGCAAAGGCTGAATGGAAGATCACACCATCAAGTCAGCTGGACAACGACGTCGTCGGAAATCTCTCAGAAGCTGGGTATCCATCCCACTACGTTTTTCAACGAGCGCGACAACAACCCAGAGAGAATCTAGAGTCAAAGGATGTACGGATGCGCAAAAGATATAAGTACACGGAGAGATTGCTATACGTCTGCATTGACCCTGTACTATCTGGTGCCAAGCCTAACATAACTCCTAAGATCTCCCTAGATAACTGCGGTGATTGTGCTGGCCGAAAACAGTACAAGGACCAGGATGATGCTTTTGCTCATCTCCGCCGCAGGCACTTTGCAGGAAGTTCCTGGGCTGAGTGGGGTGAGTCTGATTCAGACAGCCAGCTCTCGGAGTGGGTCGCCGTCAGCGATCATATTCAGGATTCTACGGACAATAAAGGTGTTGATGAGGAGCTCGCACCGTTCCAAAGTCTCGTAGAAACCAATGTTATGAAAGACAACGGAGGGGGCGAGAACAACCTCACAGCGGAGGGCTCGGAAACTATTGGCTCCGACCGCAAAGGCAAGGAAAAGGAGGAACTTTTCAGCGCTGACCCGAGTTTCATTCCTTCTCGAGGTACCAAGAGATCGACATCTGGGTCTCCAGCATCGTCACGACAAGGTCGGTTCGCCCACATACATGAAGATGTGACGATACGACTGGCCAACGCACTCAAAGCTCGCGATGATCCAAACACAGCGGTATTGATAGAGATTTTACCGAATCTGAGCCACGAGCAGGTGATGGAGCTGCGTACCGACTACAAGCGGTGGGTCAAGGCAGGGTCTGAGCGTAAGGGCGTCAATGTCGCCAAGCACATCAAAGTGCGACTCAAAGACCAGGACGTAGACTTGATGAAGGCATGCTACGTAACGGCTTTGGGGCAGTGGCAGAGCGAGGCTTTCTGGGCTAACGTCTGGTACCACGACGACAAAAACCGCCACGAGCTACTCATCGAGGCGCTGATGGGGCGCACCAATGACGAGATTGCGGCTATCAAGGATGCGTTCAAGGACAAGAGGTACGACGATAGCCTAACCAAGGCTCTGGAAGCAGAGCTCAGCGAAGAAAATTTGAAATATGCCGTGTGGAAGGTTCTTCTTGAGACCAGGATGGAGGATTATGGCGATTCCGGCCAGCTGCCTGTCGATGAGGATTCCGTCGAGGAGGACGTTCATCTTCTTCGCGTGGCCATTATTTCCAGCAAAGGCGGCGAGAAATCAATGCTAAGCGTGGTCACGCAACGAAGCGACTCGCACCTGCGAGAAGTTTTGAAGTTATATCAGGTCAGGTACAGTTCGAACTTCGCAAGAGAAGCCTTGAAGAAAAGTGGGAATCTGGTCGTAAGTATCTCTATCTCATTTCATTTGTTCCCTCTTACGAAAAGACCGTTCATCTCTGCCAAGACAAGATACAGTTTCTGACGACAATAGGGCGAGGTGCTGGCCCACATCCTCAATGGCGTGATTAACAGACCAGTTCGCGACGCCTTGCTTCTTCACCACGCGTTAACGGCGTCTCGCGAGGATCCTCTGCGCCGTGACCTGCTTACCTCGCGGCTGGTACGTTATCATTGGGATCGGTTACACATGGCAGCCATCAAAAATGCCTATTTCGAGCGATACGGGATAGACCTGCTGGATGATGTGAGGGTAAATACGGAGGGTGAATGGAGCATATTCTGTCAGGAGCTGTGCCGATGTGACGATGGAGAGGAAACTGAGGTGGAAGCTGTGGAATGGGGGCAGGAGATAACGTAAGAAGGGCGTAAGATGAAAGAGATGTCTTAAGAACAAGCTACTAATATCTATGAAATCTAACTCCAAGCTCCCCCTCCGCCCGACAGTAACACAGGTTGCTATTTCTAGATAAAATAAGAAGTAAAGGAGTGAGTAGAAGTAGCAATGAATATCGACCGGGCATTTCTTCCCATGCAGTGCAAAGGCGAGATGCTCTTCTGAATTGAGGGTCGTGGGCATCTACGAACTATTCCCGCAAATTAGAATAAAGCTGAGACACTGCCTAGATGGAGCACGTTGCCCGATGGAACTTGATGCAACCCAAAGCATGTAAGATGGTCTAATAAGAAAGGAGGCAGAAAAGACCAACAGCCAGAACCATACTTTCATTTGAGGCCACCCACCTTCACATTCAGCCACACTTCTGCTCGCATCCAACAAGTGCTGAACGTTATCTGAACGTGAAGTGGTGTAGTCAGAACCCCTGTGGTTGGAAGCCTCGTGGAGGACATGGAAGTGACTGACGCACCGGATAAGTCTAACCGTGGTTGCATTAAAGTCTCTATGATTGGTGGCCTTCTTGTAGGATAAGTGCCGGCCGGGGCCAGTGGAACTACTGTCGCTGGAACATCTGTCTCCATTTTCCCCCCACAGGTTACATTGAGCAGCGGGCTGTGGAAGTACACATCTTAGCTTGTACGGCTATGCTCACGATTGCTAGGGAACATGGGGATGCAAATAAGCAACGAGTTAAGCGCAGCTCAGATTGAAGACATCCGCTTACAGTCAGCATGCATGTAGCCTCAAAACAGGTTGAAAAATAATTGCACATAGCGCAACAATTGTTGATACATAACGGGATACAGTGAGGCGTGATCATCACTTTGTAGATTATTACCCAGCAGCCTCGGTTGGGTTCTCAGCTACGGCAGACTCCCTAGATACTGTCGAAAGCTGACAACATGCCCCCATTCAGCTTTTTACTCCGATTTCTCCTACCACACAACCTTAAGACAATTCTCGGTAGCAGAAAATAAACCTCAGAAGCTCTCTAAGTTGGTAAAACATGAAAAGCAGCGGCAAGAAGACCAGACCAGTCATGGTCAGCACCAGCGTGAACGGGACAAAGCGCGAGGCAAGATCCCGGTACACGCCGCCGTCGGGGTTTGCGTCCAGCCCTGTCTGCAGAGCAGTAAGTAACACCGTAGCCGCACCGAAAACGAATAGATAGAGCGGCCCAAAGCCACCGAAAAAGGTGGCGTAATTGTGATGCACCGGGGTGTAGCTAGCACCGTGCAGAATTGTTGACCAGAAGTTGAGCCTGGTGAGGCGGATCTCGCCGTAGTGATAACGTGGTGCGACGCTTCTATCCCGCAGGGGACGAAACCCATGGATGAAGTGGTTCCATCCCTCCCAAGTGACCCCTCTAGGCAGCAGTTTCAACCTTTCAGCCAGATGGAAATCGGACTCGTGGACTATGAGGCGGGAATAGGTGCGCAAAAAGCCCATTGCGTCAAGGCTGAGCTCATCACCGTCCTCATCTTTGGCTTGGTACATGTACTTCTCCCAGAAGGCGTGGCTGAGAAGGCACTGCGGGACCGGCTTAATGAAGATGCGGTCGTAATGCCACACCAGGTGAAGATCTGGGCGCTCCGTGATGCAGATCTCGCGGCCGATGATGCCCTGGTGGTGAAGCTGGCTGATGTTTTCCCGGTTCGACACTAGGAACAGGAGCCCATATATGCGCTTCAGCCTTGTGGTGGACAGTTCAGCTTTGAGAAACTCCCCCACGGCAGCCTGGTCATCGAGCGAGATGGATGGGCGTCCAGGCATCGTGTTATGCAGTCTGACGAGACCATTGTCCTCTGTCAGGGGAACCTGGACGGGATCTTCGATGGTGCGAAACTGCATGGAGACTAGGCTTTAGAGCGGAAAAAAGCAAAAAGATGGCGTTGAGATTGTGAGAGTATTTGGAACGAGCGTGGGCGCAGAATATCGCAGAGGGGGACAAATCCTAATCATAGAAAACGGTGCTTTTGAGCTGCGCTTTCAGCCAAACTTGTTGAGCGAAAGCATCGGTCCGACTTCGTCCGCCTCAGCCCCGTTATTGTAACCGCTGTCCGGTTAATACTGCATAGAGCTTAGAACCGGGTAGAATGTGGAAGATGGCCTTCAAGGCTATGCACAGGGTGGTATGATCAATTACAGCCCCCAAGAGACCCCAAGCGACCCCAAGCGCCTCTCAAAGTCCGAGACTCAGCCATTGAAATGGTCATGTGAAAGGGCAGTGCTTCTCGGTGAGGCCTTACATATGCACATGCAAGTTCCTGCACATCTTACTCGACGAGTTGCCTGGTGCGTATGTATATTGGATAGAGGTGCATCTGACCCAAGTAAAAGCCCCCCGCTAGTGGCGGAGCTACAGTGCTCATCTGTCAGCCTCGTCTCGTTTTGTCGGAACTGCGAATTTGGACATGTTCAGTCTTTGTTCCTGGCTTTGTTTAAAGAGTCGCCGATCCAAACAACTCGTCTGGTTAGACTAATTACTTAACTATCTTGGCACTCAGATTCCCCACATAGAGCAGAATGTCAATGATAATCAAACCACAAGCGTCACACATGGCTACCAATTGGAGCGACGCACTTGAGCCGCACGAAATTTCGACCAAGGACCTCGGGCTGAAAGTACTTTGCCGCGAATCTCGACATGCGGACGAGATCGATGTTGAGTATGAAACTTGGCGCAATATCCTACAAGGAATCCAGATACTAAACTTATATCAGCGTCATTGCGGTCCACGGAATTGGGGTCGATCCCACGACTACATGGGTTCACAGAAAGTCAGGTGCGAACTGGCTTTCAAACGACCTCATGCTCCCGGCTGCACTCCCCAACGCACGAATCATGGCCTTCAACTACAACTCGGTGTGGTATGGGAAACATGCTGTCAAGCAGTCGGTTGAGGCCGTCGCCAACAAACTGCTCAGGAGGCTTTCTGACAAGAGAGCTGTATGTACTTGACTCTCCTTAGCCCGTTACTATTTCGAGCTATGAATGGCTACTAATTAATGTTGTGTTCTAGGATTGTCCCCGACGGCCTATTATCTTCATCGGACACTGTTTTAGGGGGCTCGTCATACAGCAGGTAAGTAGAATCACAATACTTGTATTTCATCAAATGACCATGTACTCACTTGATACAACTCTATTAGGCCTACACAATGGCAGCACTCCATACTGCAGACTGGCCCAACATATCCGACTCCATCGCTGGAATGGTCTTTTTGGGCACACCGCATCAAGGAATCGCCGACAATTCCGACCTCTCGACTCAGGGCAAGATCTACTCTGCTATTGTGCAGGCAAAGTTGCAGGTACAGGATAACGCTCTCAAGACCATGGCTCAAGACCACGAGGTTCTTGTGAACACTGTGCACAACTTCACCAGGAAGGTTCACACAACCGATTCTCCGCCAAAGCTGTTTTGCTTTTACGAGCAGAAAGAGACCAGAGTTGGCCTCATTGCCAACGTTGAGACTACCGCAGTAATTAATATCATGCAACCCTTGTGATTCAATGGCCTGCTGACCCCTTTTCTTAGGCGTTTGTGGTCAACGAATCGTCCGGCTCGTTGAGCGGCCATGAGAAGGAAGGTCTTCCTCTCGACCACTTCCACATGAACAAGTTTGAGGACAGCCAGGACGATAATTTCGAGTCCGTGAGCTCTCAGCTTGTAAGGATGGCGAAGAAAGCCACGGAGACTGCGGGAAATGGACGATTGGGTAAGAGGACCCCTGACTTGAGCTTCCTCGGAGTCTGAGACACTCGTGAACTCGAGTATGATGGGGCACAGACTGTTTGCAACACTAGGTTCAAGGTCTCTCATCAATACCATGGTTGAATTGCTTTTCCACATTGAATCTGAAGCCCCTGTGAATTTGACAGTATCCTTTCTACCCACCGCTTGTCATAGACAAATAATTGCCCAGGTTACGTCCACGGCAACAGCTTCCAACCTTGGCCGCCCCTATTGCCAAAGAAGCCAATTTTGCACCTCACTAGGGATTTATATAGGCAATTTAATTCAGTTTTCGCAAGGTATACATGGTATTAGGCGGCGATTCAGGAAATGGGTAGGATTTCTCCCTTTGTGATGTCCAGCTAGGGACAACTATCTTACTGACTATCTAGCGAAACACACATTGCTGTGGAATATGCACACAAATACCACCAGAAGCACCCCGAGTCGAACTTCTACTAGGTGAACTCGGCTAGCTCAGATTAGTTCGAGCTCTCATACAAGCGTATCAGGGAAAACTTGCGTCTCGGCAAGGAAGCCTGTGAGGCCAGGAGCGTTGCTGACGCAGTCCGCCACTTTCTTATAAAGGATCCAAGCGCTTCTTGGCTGATGGCGCTTGACGGCTTGGACAACGAGGACGACCTGATCGCGACTGAGACACCCGATTCTAGAAAACCATCGCTGGATTTCATACCTACCTGTGAGCACGCAAGGATCCTCATAACTACTCGATCTAAGCGCTGGCTACTCGGATAGTGCATGAATAGACCCATTATTATCCCCGGCCAGCCTCTTCATAAAGAAGACGCTTCCCGCCTTCTCTCTGGAAAAGTCACATCGGATCCAGTCAAGATGAAGTGGGTTGAGGACATGACCGGGATGCTAGCAGGTTCGGCTGGCGCCCTGTCACTGGCCCTCGCATTTCGCCAGCAGTCCGGAAACCGCTTCAACATCAAGAAATACTTGAAACAACCATTTCTCAGTTAGCGAAAGAACCTGGAGTAGATAATGTGCTTGGCAGCTGCTGTACGACCTTCTCAAGTCGAATTACTCTGAGACGGTAAACTTGATGCTACTCTTCTACGCCTTAAGCGTGCAGTGCGTTCCACGCATACTCTTTGAGACGCACCAGCTCTTTGACCGAATTCCCATTTTGGAAGAGTATGGGAAAGTTGAGTCGCAAGTGGAGCGTCGATTGTTCTACATTACACCCATGTTCCGGCAACTGGCGCAAGCTTAGTTTTTAGGACACGTCAGCGAGAAGACGTCGACTGAAGAACTGGCCTTGTCTTCCGTCCTCCAACAGTACAGCGCCGAAACCGCCGAGACGCTGCTTCTTTGTGCCCTGGCCGTTATGAGCTTCCAGCCAAATTCTAGGCAGAGCAAGCGTGATCTGGCTGTCTTGCTGTTCCGAGTGTCCCAGCATTACGTGCAGCTGGGGCAGTATGACGAAGCCGAAGATCTCTTCCGCTCGGTATTGGCCGTTTTACAGGCCCAGACCAATCCCGAGAAGCCTGACAGGACGTTGGAAACCTATTTCTCAAAGTCCTCGGCAGTCTGGGGAGCATGTACTGCTCGCAAGGGCGGCTGGGCGAAGCAGAAGCAGCTTTCAGGGTTATACTCCCTGACCAACTAACGAAGCTGGGACTGAACCACCCGGAAACGCTGGTGACGCGACATAATGTTGCAGGTAGCAGTGCTAAGTATTTCCTTGCATCAAGCAATCCATTGACGAAAGCTGTTAATCGCATTATTTGTTCACTATATAAGGGCACATTCCATTCTATAATGAGGGATACTGATGTCATGTTCTCTGAGTCACACTAAGCATAATGCAAAGCCTGATCTGTATCTGCGAGGTCAGCACTTTGTGTATTTTGGATTGGTTTTTGAAAAGCCAATGCTTCCAAATAAAATGCAACGCGCGCGTAGAAATGTTAGCTGATGCAGTTCGTTTTCAGCGTGGTTGGCTAACTACTTGCTTGGTGGTGTGGCTGGGTGGAAGAGGCATGCACTTCGAGACCGCCGAGCCTTGTTTGCCTTGTCCCCAATAATGAGGCTGTACAAAGCGTACCGTTGATGTAAATCCACGGCCTTTGCAGCTGACAGTGGCACCTTCCCCATTCATCGGAGTCGTCAATCTCCCTCGTATCGGGGGCGAAAGACATTTGTGATAGATCACCAAACAAGAACAGGCAGAGCCTCGTCTCTACGTGAAGCTCTACCTAGCTCTAATTCCACCATCCACACGTTAGGGAATGCAATGCAACGCTAACCACTGCGCATTTAATGCCCATGCTCAGCCCATGGCAACACCCTGCTGAAAGCTTCACAGCCCGTCACTGCCGGGGCGGTAAACATGCGTGTAAGACTTACCCGGCACTGAGTGATGGCCTCACGATACCACCTTGTGATTAGCATGTATTGTGAGACATGAGGCAAACGTTCAAGCAGGCTGAGGCTTGAATGCCCGCAGCAGTCGCACTTTGTTGCGTCGATCAGGGTGCCTTTATGTCGGAACCAGTCACACTTTCTCAAGTTGATCAGGCTGTGACATTTGATGCTACATCGATTTCAGCCTGATTTTTCGTGCATTCTGAATTCTGAATTTGGATGGGCATCGCCTGCTTTCCTTTAGTGGCTGAAACAGAGCGCCAACGGATAGTCTATCTATGATATGCGTATTGGGCTGTTGAATACCATTGCTGTCCCGTAGATATGGCGGATCAAGCTCATAGATAGAATCCTGCCCGGCCATTGTCCTCAGCTCTGGCATCACACATTCCTCTTCAACGGCTTCTTTCCAAATCCCGAAAGACTCCAAGGGAATCAATGGCTCAATACCAGCATCAAATTACCCAGAACCGTCAGATTACGGAAGGGCCGACAGTTTCTTCATCGGCGACTCGTACGAAGAAGCCCTCCCAACATCAAAAACAGGCATTCACCGTCAGATCGGGTTCGGCGAGCATATCTCCACCCTCCTTCGCGGATTCTTCGGCTGCCAGCACAAGCCAAAGTACTGCGCCGATGTTAACAACGTTCAGTGTCGGTATCCAAACCGCCTTGGCTTCTTCCACTACACGAGCTCTGAGGTACAGATCAGCTACTTGGACACGAACAAGCTTTGTAACAAATTTCTTTCCTTAGCTGTCTCTACTGGATTCAACTTTTGGTCCGTGGCCTCAAAGTCAAATGGGCTGAAAGACTCACGAGACCCCTCGTTTTCAAAAGTGGGATGGCTCAAGACGGTCCCATCAGCGCATTGTTACCCAAGACTATTCGAAGCCGGAACTGAGGACTTCCATCTGGGCTCGGGGTATCTTTTAACTGAGTCAACAAAGATCCCCATTCCTCCGGTTCCTGGAGCCAGTGAAGCATGGCGGTGGCTCCAAGAACATCAAAAGCCTTTCTACATTGATCAGTTGCACGTTGCAAAGGGATGGACATATTTGGCGGAACAGAGGGCTTAGAGAGACACCAGGATCGCAGAAAAGAGGTGGTACACCCTTTTTCAGAAACCCACCGACTCAGTCTCATGAACAGAACCCGCAATACGTTGCATTCGTTACCAAGGATGGAGGTTCGGTCGAGTCCACTCAAGTACCAGACGGGGCGAGACTACAATCATTACCGACAATAACCATGACATCTCCTGTACTGCAGACCTCCAAGAACAGATCAACCTCGGAAGATAAGTTTACACAAGGTGCTGGAATATCTCAAAGTCGTCAGAAGCAACAAGGTCCACCAAAAGGACATCCAAGAGGATCGATCCGGTGGAGGGTTTCCCGCCGCTATCTACAGTCCAGCCCAGAAGCTGAAAAGTCAGTTCCTCTTGCCGAGAAAACCAAGAACGATAATATTACAGCCATTTGGCCGCCGTCGTCAGTACAGGACCTCTCAGGAGGCCCGAAGCCGACTTCTTCCAAGAAGGCGGCCAAGAACAATGAAGCATCAAGGGGTCCCCGGCCGGCGTCTGCATTGCCTCTCCTGGCGCCGCAAGTAAAGCCCTTGACAGCCTCTAAGCCTAACAAGAAGACAAAAGGTGGTGCCTACCCTACACGACCCTCCTAAAACGGTATCGGGAGCCGTCGCGAAACGAGGAGCAAGTGAAAAAGGATGGGCGGATGATCACAAGTCCTCCAGCACCGCGGCTAAAAAGAAAACTCCCACTGATGCTAAGACAAAGGCCCTGGAAGGGTCCACGGCTGCGGCTACACCTTCGACGAACAAAGGCAAGGCTACAACCCCTGCTGCTTCTAGTTCCTCAAATGCCTCAAGGACCAAGCAACCACAGCCTGCTTCCTAGAAATTGAGAGACTCGCCGCTGAAAGAAACGGGGAAAACAAGGTCTCGAGGCCCGAGTGGACTCGAGAGGTCTTGTGTTCCGCGAAGGGAAATATAGGAGCCAACATCACAGGGCGGCCATGGCTATCACAATCCCTTAGCGCCACAGAAAGTGACAGGTCCATCGTCGCAAGGAGTCAGTCACGGAGAGGTGAAACCTCATAGAGACCAACACAAACCGGAGGAACCAAATGGTAACTCGCCAGGTGTCCCTCAACCCGGGGTGCATGTGATAATCCTCCCAGTTGCCAACAGTAGTAGTAGTAGTAGTAGTGAATCGGAGGATCCGGAAGAAGATGTTGGCAACCCCAGTGACCATTCGACAGCCTCTGGTAGTGTCTCGCCGGAAAACTGGGAATGGTCGCCCCATGATCAGAATTTCCCTGTCGGTCTTGGAATTGGCCAAGACCATGAGGACCCCAGTGCCTCTTTAGTTGACTATAACCATCTAAACCTGGAAGAGCTTTCTCAGTCTATTGGTGGCGAGTATGACCATCAGAACTTGCAAGTCTTTTCTCACTTTGATATCGGTGGTGGTCCTGAGGGCTTCCAGGCCTTCTCTCATTTTGAAACTAGTTGCGGGCAGTACCATAACCAACTTGGTGAGAATTCGAGGACGGTGCATGCGACAGCAGGAGCTCGGAAGACAACGACGTCAACAAACACTATGGCAATGAGCCATACGGGTAGGGCTGGCAAAGCGACAATGGGCATATGCACATGGCGTACCAATCGGAGATGGCCAATCCTTCTGCGCTGTCTGATGCTGAAGCTACGCCCAGCGACGAATCCAGCGATGATGAAGAGGAAGGTCATGAAGACGATTAAGAAGCGACAGGTCATTATCAACATTATCAATATAATCAATACCAGAATGGTACGTATGAAGAAGGTGGGGGTGAGAGTGATGGAAGTGATGAAAGTGGTGAGGGCGACGAGGGCGACGACAGCGACGACAGTGACGATTCCGACTGAGAATGGTTCAGCGACACAGCGGGGCGACACAGCGGGGCGACAGATTGCAGTGAGGCGTGACTTGTGGATGGGCCGTTATTACAGCATTGAATTGGGCTTTGATTGACAATTGTTTTGAAATGGACGCTCTACGCAACGGAACGCCATCAGCTACTTATATCCATCAGCACATTAGCCCGCACCAACTCGCCATGTGTTCCATAGAAAGCAAGTGGCATATTATGCACTTGATCGTATTTTTCCAAGGCCGTCAGCGTGTGGCTTGCAGGCTCTAACTTAGTCGGTAACTTCTAGTGCAGGATGCAGGACAGGGGTTAGCTCCGAGACTACTATGGAGTACCACAGGACGCTGTTGCACCCGTATCAGGAGCCAGTGTACGAATAACTTGCTTTTGTAGCATCTAGGCTCCGGGCTCTCCGTGTTATTCTCTTGTTGACGTTTCTCTGCATCGTCCTCTCTCGGCGAGGCTTCATTGACTCAGACATGTCATCTATAAGACAAAACACGAGCTAAAGCCACGCCGAAATCCTCTCCGCCGCCACGTGGCACTCACGACGGCAACCGAGGTCCTACTAGTAGAATGATCGACCCGAGCGCGTTGGCAAACTCTATCAGCCCGTGTCCCGCAAAGGAGAAAAAAACGCGGCTTCTGCCACCTTCACCACAAAACCTCAAGCCTCCATTCACCATGTCTGGCTCCGACCAAACGCCGTCTCCCGATAGAGACAGCCCAAGGAATGAGAAGCCACAAAGCGGCTCTGGTGAGGTGGCGCCGGAGACGGTCCAGAATCCCTACTTCACCGAGACGGCCAAGACGTGGGCGGCGCGTCGAAAGCTCCCGCCGTGGCTCGATCACTTCAACGCCAAAGACCTCAAGAAGCTGTTCCGATGCTGCATGGCGGTTTGGCTGATGACGGTGCTTATTCTCATCAACCCGACTCTCAAAGTGCTGGGCCAGGCGTCTTTTCTTGGATGGTAGGACCCTCAATATCTTGCTTATCCTCGATACTCAACAATGAATGAATTACTCACTCCGTCCAGCATCGTGTTATTCATCGCCCCGCCATCAGGCATCGTCTTCATCCACATCATCACCGCCATCACAGTTCTTCTGGGTCTCACATCGGCCTGGGCATGGGGCGTCATCACCATGAAAGCCGCTCTCGCGACGCGACCCGACGCAGAAATGAAGGCTCGATTCGCCGAGCTTCAGCAAATGGCGCAGAACACCACCAACCCCACTCAATATGTGCAGATCCAGGTCTTCAATGGGTTCATGCTGGATACGAGGGTGTCGATCACCTATTTCGGCATGATGGGTCTGTTTCTGTACCTGATGGTAAGTCTGACGCTCGATACTACAGAAGCGAGCGAACAATTAATGACCATTTTCAGGCTCGCCTTCGAGTCGCAGTCCCAAAACTCATGCTGGTGCAAATCTTGGCCTGCATCGTCAGCACCATTTTTCTCACACAGGCACCTCTGCTCCCAACCTTTCGAGGAAATATTGGAAAGACTCTTGTACTTCCCTGCGCCATCGCAGAGGGCATTGCCATCGTCTGTAATCTTTTTATCTTCCCCACGTCTTCATCATCAGAGGCCCTCGACGGCATGAGAAACCTCCTCACGCCAATGCCGGCGTTTCTGGATGCGATCTTCGTTGGGCTCAAGCACCCTGATTTGAACATGAGTATGGACTTGTTGGTTGGGACCAAGCTAAAGATTTTGACCATCTACAAACAATTGGACCCAGTCACCAGGTTTCTGCCCATCGACTTCTCCATTGGGAGATGGAGTTCAGATGACCTAGCCACCTTGACCGAGCCCCTACGACAGCTCCTCATTGCGTTTACTGGCCTAATCGAGATCCAGAAACAAAAGGAAGTAGGAAAATCCAAGGCGCGGCAAGCATTGGACCTGGCACAGGCTACGGACGATGACTCCAGCGGCAGCCAGCGAGTCTTTGAAACTGGACAACATCAGATCAATCAAGTCGTCGACTTCCACGTGAGGGCAAATCATCCAGAGAGAGCCGAAGAGATCAAGAAAAGTCTTCAGGCTTTGTCAGGCCCCGCCGAGTACCTGATCGAGGCATGCAAGGAGTCGCTCGAAGCCGTCGGTGAGGCTCTTCTACACTCCAACGCTCTGAGAAAGCCAGCTGGCCACGAAGAAATGTTCCAGAGACACGTTGCTGCGCTTGAACGACTACGAGAACACCGCGAGGCATTCGTTACGTCCACCTCTCATTACCTTACCGGTGACCGCCACGTTCTCAACGACGAAGGGCTCCTAGGGCCTGACGCTGCGGCCGCCCCATCGCTGACAGGTCTGATGCTGGGACTACTCATCAAGGAGAGACTATCGCAACTTGCCGATGCACTGGAGCTGCTACTCTCTAGAGTTGTGGCATTTGAGGAGACTCGAACCAGCTTACGAGTCTGGCTGCCCACTCGATTGATTTCCCTGTTCGGATGGATCTCTGAGACGGACTCCTCGGAAAATGATATACCGGCTGCAGATCTTGGCGACATGACCATTACCCGCGTCTCGACCGTCACCTCAACCGCCCGCATGCCAAAGAAGCCAAAGAAGTCAAAGAAGTCCAAGTCCCACACGATCCCAGACGCCAAGTCGGCTCGGGCCGAATTGGCCTCGATGAGAACGCCAAACAGCCGCAAAAGGAACAGGTACGGCCAGATACTGCTGAACATCACACGCTGGCTCGGAAGTGCCGAGGGGACATATGGACTTCGCATGGTTGTTGTCTCGCTCGCACTCTCCGTCCCGGCGGTCGTCCAGTCAAGCGCAGGTCTCTACTACCGTGAGAAGGGGATGTGGGCTGTCATCATGGCGCAGCTATCCCTCGTCCCATACACGGCGGACCTGATGTATGGAATTGTTGTTCGAGCCGTCGGAACCATCATCGGCGGTGTCGTCGGCATGGCGGCATGGTACATTGGTGCCGGAAGCGGTCCAGGGAACCCGTATGGCGTAGCCGCTATCATGGCCGTTGTCATTGTCGTCTTCATGTGGTGGCGTCTCTTCAGCTCGCCCGCTTGGATGGCCGCGGGTCTGATGATGGCAGTGACTGCGTATCTCGTCGTGGCCTACAGCTGGATAGATACTCACAACCCAATCTACGGCAATCCCGGTGTGGGCTATCAAGTATTCTGGAGGCGTGTTGTCCTCGTCTTCGCCGGCTTTGGCGGAACCCTCATCGTCAACTTCCTCCCGAAACCACCCTCCGCGAACCGACATTACCGTCACCTTCTTGCCGACAGCCTCGTCAGCGTCCGAGATCGATATGCCCTTTTTGCATCCAACTGGAAGGACCCTGCGCCAGATCTGCGCGAGCTGGCTGAGGAGGAGGCTCTGGTCGTTGGCGAGGCCCTCTCGGCTATCTCAGGACCCATCAAGCTGACGGTGCTCGAATTTTCGTCGTCCAACTTTGATTCTCAGACCCTCAGCCAGGTCTGCCAGCTATGCATGCTCCTCAACCAAGCGGTCACGCAGTTGCTGATCTACACGGCTCGGTTGTCGGAGCAGCAGAGGACGTGGATCATTCCATCCAGTGGTGCTCTCAAGGAGGGCCTCATCGCCGAGCTGATGGCAGTTCTCTCGCTGGTGCAGCAGGCATTGAAAAGCGGCGATCCGCTCCCGGCTGTGTTGCCAACGCCGTTGTTCGCCAAGGCGATAGTGGCTGCCAAAGAGCATGTTCAAGAGGGAATCCGTGGATCCGATCGTCTTTATCATAAAGATAACCTTGACGATGAAAGCTCGAGGAGGTATATGGTCATCTTGAATGCTCTGCTACAGATGCTTGCGGCATTAGATGAGCTAGTCCTGGTTTTGAAGAGGGCCATCGGCGAGACAAGTAATATCGCCATTTTAGAGTCCGTGTAGTGGGGACTTGGGAGGGAGATGGATGAGGAAAGGTTTCGTCCAGAACTGTTCTGATATTGGGTGTATAATAATCAAAATAGGGGGAAAACGAGTTCTTACCAAAGTTGTCAACATCGCATGATGTGTCACAGATGGCACTTATCAGATGTGGTGGTGTGCACGTATACACACAATGCTCCTCAACTGTCATCATCACCCTTCAACAACCTCAACTCTCACGCCCAAAATGTCGAAAAGCATCTCTTTCTTTACTTCCTTTCACATGCACTTCCTCAATGTGCCGCTCGTCAAAGTAATTGGATTCCCTGGCCCTTCTCTTGACGGCGGGGGGGTCTATCGTCATTGATGAGGGACCTGACTGTCTCCTTGTCGTGCCAGTCCTTAGATCAGAGGTTGGTCTACGCCCTGGCGTGATCATGGATTAGTATTGTTAGGTATGAAGGCGACGATTCCCCATCCATTTCGATCGACACAATAATCTAGGTCGGGACTAGTAGTGTTATATACCGACTGTAGACATCACAGTACCAAACTTATCCCCGTCCCCATGCTGACATACACCTCGACGAGCTTGGTGGGACTTACTCCCCTGTCAGTGAGCAGGACAGGACGTTCTAGAAATCTTGTAAGTTCCTGCAGTCTCTTGCGTCGGCCTTAAATTCGCAATTGATACTTGGCAGATGATCCTAAAGCTCCTACTGCAAGTGAAACCCAATTCAGGCGCTTGGAGGAAGAAAACCTCGTCAGCATTAGTCAACTTGTGGTGGATGTCCTCTCAGATTGGAAGGGGATGATTTCGGCTACCGAATGAGGCGCGGCGTCATGACTGCAGTGCATAATTGTCGCTTCCGAGGTAGCCTGTTAGGGATCAACCGTGGCCTCCTAGTCCGCTTTGATTTGGGTTTGCCACGGTTACAATCGTCAACTGTCAAGAATTGGCAAGGCCGTGAACATAGGAGTGCTATTTGGACTAGAATGTTGAAGTAATTAAGTAAAACGAAGAAAGTTTGTATGTGTATGGAAATGTATTTTGACTTTGTACTGGCCAAAGCCCGAGATGTACTGGTACTAGCACCATCACCTCGCATGACCCTTCCCCTCCTCTTCAACTCTCACAAACAGCTTAGACGTAAAATCCGGGGATCTTGATCTCCATCTTGGGGGCGGCGCGCTGCTCGGGGTCCTTGTACTCGGGAAGCTCGAACTCCGACTCGGGAGGCACCAGGTCGACGTTCTCGAGCTCGATCTTCAGGCTGGGCACGGATGTGATGGGAATCAAAGTGCCGTCGTGCTTGACAATCTCAACGCGGATGGTCGACAGGATGTCCTCGACAACCAGGTCGATGGACTCTTTTAGGAGATCGATGGGGTTGGCAACCTTGTCGAGAGAGAACTTGCCCATGACCTGGCCCTTGGACGGCTGCTTCATGACGACCAGACTGGCAACGCTGGTGGTGTTGACGTAGAGGTTGACGGAGCAAGGGCGCTCCAGCTCCTCGACGTCGACCTTGATCTGAGCAAAGTATCGGGTGGCGATGTCAAGGCTGTAGTCCCGCTTGCGCGAGGGCTTGTTGACACCGGTGGCGTACAGGCGGTTGATGAGCGCGGTGGCATCCTGCTTCATTCTGGCGTCCGACTTGGACCTCCACTCGAGGCCCTCGTAGGTGTAGCCGAAGCTCTTGATGCTCTGGACCGACTTGGGCGTGTGGAACTTGCCAGCCGAGGCGTAGAAGGGCTGCAGGGGCGAGTTGGGGGTGATGGTGGTTCCCGAGCGGACCGAGAAACGGGCGTCTCCGGAGTAGGAGCCGGTGAAACTGGCCTGGTCGGGTCGCATGGCCTGCCAGTAAGCCCACAGGCGGTCGACGTTGCAGTGGTGCATCATGCTGTGGTCGTTGGTTAGCTTTTCGTCTGGAGAGTTGGGGACAGAGCGAGCCTACAAGAGAGAGTCAAAGGCCGAGAAACCAGCGTCGAGGAACTGGTAGCCGCAGGAGCCGTCCCAGTGGATGTTGTTGTGAATCTGCTCCAAGCTCACACCGGTGCTGCTGGTGGAAGCAAACTGGTTGTAGGTGGTCGATCGGGTGAGGGCATCGTAGACCCATTGCTTGTAAGATCGCGACGCCATGGCCTTGTTGGCGGATCCGGGATACGACTGCGGGCTGCGGCACTTATAGATCTGGGATCCGGTGTTGAAGCTGCCGAACTCGCCATCGAGGGCGGCCTTGGGGAACTTGTAGAAACGCAGCGGGTTGTCGTAGGAGGCCGACTTGAGGCCGCTGCCGTTGGGCACCTTGACCGTCATCTTGGTCGGGACGGTGGCGGCAGGGACGTTGGGGCTTGCGGCCCAGTCCCAGAAGGGAGCTCGAAGCGTCTTGGCGGCATTTTGATACTGGGCGCGATACTTGGCGGGATACTGGTTGGCCAGCTTGGTGGCCATGGCGACGAGGCGTTCCTATAAACAGTCAGCCAGGGCGTCTACACACGAGTGGGGGATATCGAGATCTTACCTCATAGAGCACGAGGTAGGGTCGGTGCCACGGCAGGAAGAGGTTCTCCTGTGTCGAGTTAGTGCCATTGATCCACGCAGAGCTATATGAATGCGAGAGTGCTTACACCGTGGGGGCAGTATCCCTGCCAGCCGTCGGAGATGCCCTTGCCAGCACCGTTCCACTCAACGTAAGGCTTGCCGTGGATGCCTGGACAGATGTTAGAGACGAATCGAGTATTATCGAGGTTGTGGGCGTCGTACCTGCGACCTGGAAGAAGGAGAGTTGGTCCTTGGGGTCCTGCTTGTGCATCTCGACGAGAGAGCGGATGTAGAGATCCCTAGAATTGGGTAAGCGGAAGACACCAAAAGACGCCAATTAATTGCGCCAGCTCACCATTGAGGTCCTCCGGCAGATTGCAGGGCATTGATGTTCTTCCTCAAGGGAATCGCAGCGCCCGCATCGACCTTGACGCCGGTGATGGGAACGGCGCTCTGGGCGTTCACCACGCCGACGGCGCAAAGCGCCCACACCAGACCTGACGAGAATTGAAATAACATGGTGAAATGTCTCTTTGGGATGCCGGAATAAACGAGTGAAATCCGACCTGCCTGAAGAACAGTTCCAGAAGAGAGCGGGTGGAGAAGTGGGAGGGAAAGCCGTTAGTTATAAACGCCGGGCCATCTCATCTCCTTAAGCACGATATTCCGGTCGCTCGTGCGCGTTCTAGGGGTCTAGCGTCTAGCGCAGAGAAACCCCCTGTCTTTTTGCCTGTCCTGTTCGCTGGCTACCGCTTGTATCCTATCCCTCTCCCTAAAAGTTCCCCCCCTTGCGGACCGACCGGGTAGGTGGTCAAGCGTGGATGGCGCCAAACAGTACATACGGATACAGTAGCTTCATTTAAAAATAGCGCACTGCTCCGGTCTGGCCGCTGTCGTCCTCCCCTGTCCCTCCCCTGTCCCTCCCCTGTCTGCCGTATTGGTGGAGGCACGCCCAGCCATTGAGATTCCCCCCGTTGTTCACCAGCAACCAGGCGGAGCTCCGGGTGCTTCTACTGTTTCTTTGGGCGGTGGCGCGCCTTGGTTGGGTTGGTGCGTCTGGCGTCAGGGGGGTGTTCGTTTGCCCTCATCTCAACTCCGCCTTGTTGCTAGAGGCTCCTCCAGGGGCCACTAGACGGCAGCTAATTAGAAAGTCGGGACCTGGTGACACACACTGTCTTAATCAGGCACGGCCCCTGAGTGGTGAGCGTTTAGGGCTGAGGGGCAAAGGCTAGACGGGTTGGGTTGGAAGCGCCAAGGTCCGGAAATACAGCACAACTTGACGCCACGAGGAGAGGTGACGCCCTAGAGACGCCTGTGGCTGCTGTGTTGGCCGCTTCTCGTGCATCAAATACGAGGTTCAGCGTCATCAAGTGTCATTGGAGGGGGGGTTTTCTTTGTGTCGTCCTGTCCTGTCCTGTCCTTGTCCCAGAATGCAATGGGCTCAGCTTGCTAGTGCATCGCGCCAACGCAGCCCACACCGACGTAACGAACAATCAAACCACCAACGCCTTGCTTAAATTACCAGCTGAACTACGGAGCACCACGTCGTCCGTAGGTGCCGTGTCTGTCCCGTAGTGGGTTGCGACACCACTAATTATTGGACCGCCGGCGGATACGAACTGCATGAGACCTGGCCATCACATCCACACTAGGTAGTTAGTTACTGGCATATGTACTGAAAGGCCTCTCTCCATCCTCTCGTTCATGGCCATGTCAACATGAGACAGCGCTAGCTGCACTAGGTCGGCCCTGGGAAACGCTATACGCTCCGCTATACTGCATTGTCCCTGTAGGGCGCCTCCCTTTGCACCATCGTCCTCGGCGTCGGCACGTTTGGCCCGTAGGTCGTGCTACCGGCTTCAAGCAGGGACCCATCTCGTCGTGCCTGACAGCCGGAACCATATGACTGCGAATTATTGCTTCTGCGTTGCATCGCATCGCATCCGGGTGGACGATTTGCCTCCCATCTTTCCACTTCTCGGTTTGGGCCGAACCGAACTAAAAAGGGCCCGTTCTGTCCAAATCCCAGTCTCGTATCTTGCGGGGGAAAACGGTTGATTAACTCCGAGATGGGTTCCCGTTCCCATCCTTTCCGCCGGGAACCGAGATGATGAGATCTCGTATGTTCAACATGCAGAGGCTGAACCTTCCAACCAAGCATAAACCTACCACCAACTACAACAACAACAACAACAACAACAACAACAACAACAACAACAACAACAACAACAACAACAACACTAGCAACCTGTGGACACCACCCTCACGACAAACAAACGCCGTTACGTACGCAGTAGACTACACGCCATCCGACAACCCGCATACACCAACATCATTTATTAATAACTAAGCATAATCGCCGGGTCATCGTCGACGTGCGCCGTTGCTCTCCCCGCAAACCCTCTGCCAATAGCCGTAGCCTCCCAGGGTCACCACACCCACTCTTCCGTCCACGCAGACATACATAGTAAGCAGCATAGAAACGAGCCACGACATCCTAGCATGTGAGAAGAAAGCCCCGCATGCCCGCAGCCGCTTTCGAAGTCTATACGAATATGACCAGGGAGGCTGTCGGATGCATGCCGACTCTTTCTGACCCAGTCAACAGGTCGTAGACGTGGCTTACCGCCGAGCTGATGGTAAACGCCGAAAAGCACGAGCGGTGGCAAATGGGCGGTTAATAAGCGTCTGTTTGCCCAAGGGTTGGTTGGTCGTCCGAGCTTGCCTTGCGGTTCTGTGGCTGCTTATGCTTATCGCAGTTGGGTGGAGGTGAGACTTTCTCAAGCGGCAATCTTGCCCAACGGCTTAACTAACGCCTGTAAGCATCCAAAGTGCAGGAGTCAATCAACACTTGCTTAAACTTTGGTCTATTGGGTCTGAAAGAGTTGGGATCGACCTGTTACGTAGTGGCATGGTACCCGGCAGTCTTACCAATTGCCGGTAATGCGTGAGGTAGAGTTTTTGTTCTGAAACCCGCGAGGATCTATTGCAAGGGAAAGCAACTTCGTTGATCTCTAAAAGGTCATTTGAGGGCTTTTTATGGAGTACAGAGTACCAACAAAGTGATTACCAAGACACCGTCAAAGCCCCTGGCGAAGCTAAAAATGGCTGGCAAAGAAAAAGACGCACAGCCACCCTATACATCGTGCAAGGTCTTGCCAACAACACAGACAGCGCTATCACGGCTGCATTCAAATTTATCTACTTGGGACAAAAGTCAGATATATGCTTTTCAGCATTGCTAGGGTTTAATTCTGCTGTTAATTATCCCTCTTAACTCCTGGACTGGTTGTTACTCTGAAAACAGGCTAAAATAGACCGGTTGGAGGAAACATGTGAGAGTGAGAAATTGACGACGCTGTGAGCACATCAAAATTCCATGACGAAATCGACATCATCACCTCTGACCGCGAATCTAATTTAATGAACTTCCCGATTTCTGTCTTCTTGCCATTGTATATCTCATGCGAGTACCGAAATATACAAGCTTTCGCTGAGCTGTTTCGATACGCTCCTCCTCACGTCACGTCTAAGCTTTCCCTGCGTCCCAGGGTACAGATGTTGAATATTTTGTAAGAGTCAATCTCGCTCTTGCTTAGGGCTAGAGTGACTTGGAATAATAAATTGAATGCGCTTTAATGGCGTATTAGTGGGGTTGACTCGGTAATTCAGCTAATATGTCGCATAGAGTTTAATTTAAGGATTGTATTTAGTCGCAAGCGTTCTCGCTCCGATTTTAACCTTTCCAGGCACTCTTCAAGGGTAAGCCAGCTTGTCTTGCCCTAACCTTAACTCTATGCCGCGAAAATCAAGCACCGGAGGACCGGCGGTATCGGCAGTGATCCTCTTGATGGAGCCAGTCGAGAGGTAGAGGTACTCCCCATCAACGATAGGGTAGCCGCTTTCGGTCCACGTTCGTTGGTCGCTCATGGTTGCGAGATAAGTAGGGCGAGAAGACTGGCTTCTAAGCTCGATCTATTAAAGCAAAGAGATGAGAGTTGATCTGGAGGGAAATGAAGAAAAGTTCTTCCTCTGTGCGGACGGGTTGCTGTCTTCCTTTAAATGAGGGAGATTTGTTGGCACGATGTAAGCAAGTGAGCGCAGCAGATCATCGTGCAGATTCACCTGTAAAATCAAGACCTTGCAAAGAGAGACCCCAATTGTATTAATTCGCGCTGACTATCTGTTCGAGCCGAATATAGGTAGGGAGTGCTGCTGTCGAACTAACACCGCCCAAGATGAGCTGATTACATTTCAGCATCATGTTTTGAGTGCGGCTCTTGAACTGAAACTTGAAGCATGCAGCAGATTGGGGAGAGATAGCATCTATTGATAAAATAGAGGAAAGCCTGGAGTTCAGCTGGATCATCATAGTTGTATCAACACTATCTCGCCGTCCTGGTTCGCTGCACGAGAGGCAACATGTGATGGTGAGGAGGATCAGCAAGCCCTCAGATAAGGAGAGCGAGGCTTGCAGAACAGTCTTGCATGACATTATCAGTCTCCGTCTCTATCTGACCCGTAGTCGATAGAGCTAAAACATTCAGTGCATGCATCTGCTTTTATTTGATGTACGCCTTGCGGCCTTGCTTATGCCTAAACCACAAGGGGAGGATTCGTCCAAATGGTGGGGGCGGAAGTTTAGGCCCCCAACGAGTAAAGGCAGGCTTACGTCACCTATTACTCTCTGAAGCATGTTATCTGACTTGAATTTACATTCTGCACAGCCCAGCTGACCTCAAGTTTGGCTCAGATCATGGCAGCTTTGTCGCCCGATAACTCACCTCCTAAACTACACAGCACCACCAACAGCCATGGCAGAGGTCCTTGGGGTCGTCGGAAGCGTTGTGGGTATCATCCAAATAACAACAAAAGTTGCCTTTGGACTCACGACTCTAATCCAAGACATCCGTGATGCGCCTAGCGAGATACGTTACGTCGAAAAAGATGTCAGCAATCTCGCTGCGGTTTTGACCTCGACACATGACTTGTCTATACGTCACAACTTACACGTGGATGATCAAGCATTAACGAGAGCACTGGCCGAATACTTGGACATTTGCAAAAACTCCATGCAAGACGTTCAGCGGTTTCTAGAGCCTCTCGTCCAAAAGGGCTTGGGAAGCCGCAATCCGGTCAGACTCGTTGAGTGGAGGTTCAAAAGGAGCGAGCTCCGCATGTTGCATGGAAGACTCAACGAGGGAAAGGCAAGTCTGAACTTGACTATCACTGCTTTGAACGGGTAGGACGATTCGAAACTAGAACAGAGGAATTCTGTGTTGACCCGCCACCAGGGTCCTCGAAGGGAAACGGCAGGATGAAGTCAAAGCGGAGATTCACGAACTCTACCAGAAATTAAATCTTGACTTCAAGGAGTTTGGACGAGGCAAGGAGGTTCGAAGCAGGATCGAGAAAGATATAGATACCGATTCAGTTGGAGAAAGGCGGACTTCTCTTTCCACCATGACTGACAACGCATTCATAATGGATCGCTTCTTGGAACAAAACCCTGTTGTGCACAGCTCCATTGGCGCCTTGGAGGGACCCGAGTAAGTCAACTTGTATTTCAAGATAGAACAATACCGCTAACCTGTTGAAGCATTCCGACAGCCCAAGCGCGCAATGACAGCCCTTCTCCGGCAGTCAACTCCGACGCGATATTTGAGGCTGTCCGAAGCCAGAACAAGCCTCTGCTTCAAGATCTCATTGCGCGAGGTGCGGGATTATCAGCTAGGTCCGCTCAAGGGCTGACAGTCCTTCACCAATGTGCCATTTCCAACGATGTAGAAATGGGGGAAATGTTAATCCAAAACGGTGCCAGTGTCGATGCCAAGGACTACCAACTTCGGAGCCCATTCAAGCTCGCTTTGGCGTGCGACGCTCTTCAGTTTTCCGAGCTTCTTGCAAGCCATGGATGCGTTGTTAGCGACTCTGTGGAGGAACTGAGGAAACTCGCCGCTCGGGATGAAGACATGCACGGCCGGACCGAGCTTCTTCGAACGCTTGCTAAACGGCTGAAGCTGTCTGAACAATGCCTCGTTGTTCATCCCGCAATTCGCTTGGGTGATGTCAAATGCCTTACGGTACTTGTAGAGTCAGGTTTCGATCCGGCCATGAGAGACAAACACGGTAGGACAGCCTGGTAAGAAGGTCTGCCAATGTTGTCATAGCTGACAAGCGTGTAGGAATGTCACTCTTCTTCTACGCACTCCTGCATGAAAGACGCTCGGTTATGAGGTTTCTTAAGAACCATGGTGCTGATGTCAATGAATGGATGTCAAGAAGGAATATTGAGGACTTGGATCCCAACTTACCAAGACATAGAGAACTAGTTGCTCGAACACTTGGAGGAACCACACCGCTACTCGTAACAGCACGGGTCATGAACGATGTTAGCATGACCAGATTTCTCATGGGACTGGGAGCGGATCCGAATTTCTCGTTCAGACAAAACAACAGTAGGAACCGCGGCTGAAGTTCTCAAAACAGCGTTGACATGATATTAGATGAAATTGCGCTCATCGGTGTTTGTGCTCCGCCTCATCTAGAAGTCGCCACAGAACTCGTCAAGGCAGGTTCAAATCCAAACCATGCGGGTCACGACGGACGCAGTGCTATGTACTGGGCGCCGTTTTGCTCCAATATCGAGCTTGTGAAGTTACTGATCGAGCGTGGCGGGGACGTGAATTATCAATGGCGTAGAGATGGATCTACCGCGGTGTCGATAGCGGCTTCCAAGGGAAACATTGGAATCGTTCGAGTGCTGGTGGAAGCTGGTGCGGATATTGGCGTTAAGAATAAGATGGGCGAGACAGCGCTGGACATTGCAAAAAAGTTGAACATGGCGAAGACAGCAAAGTATCTACAAGAGGCAACAGAAGGTATAGCTTAGACTATTGAGCTGTATAATACTTTCTCCAAGCAACCGCAGAGAAGTTTGATAGTAGGTAGTCTGGGGAAGAAGTCAAGCTCAAGGTTACAGAGATGCCATTTTAATCGCAGTCCCCGAGGTTGATCGTGGAAGCATGCTAAGCACAAACGGAAACAAGACTCCCAGTTTGTAAGTGGATCCAACGCAATAAATTATACTAGGACTTGCTGAATGATTGTTCACGACTCTCAATATGATTGATGTGGTGGACTGGAACGATAGCCCAACACTTGTTCAGGCAGCTCAATCTTACGACAAGAATCGATGAGTCTCGATTTCAGCCGGGGCAAACAAGAGGGGAAAGCGGGTGCTTGATGGAATAATTAGCCCGGGTCTCAGCTGGCAGTCTGTTGGCGAGAATGGTGAGCTGACCAGGGGCAGAGTAGAGCACTCACCCAGTCGAATCGGACGCCCCAGAGAAGCAAGATTCTCCACCGAAACTAGGGTTTCCAGTTACTTATCCGCCCGGAGCTCGTATTCATTACGCTTGTTCCCTAGCAGCTATCCCAAAGCGGCCACCGTATGCGCTGCCTTAGACGTCGACACTGATCGTCTCAGCTATTAGGCGCTAGGCTTTGAGGATGTCAGCAAGCATACCCAGGGCTGCATTGATAGGGAGACTAGAAAGGGCCACAGTGACTGGGTTCAGGTTGTCAACATGGACTAACCCAGCCCCGTTGAGAAGAGCGGCGCCGTAAGAAAGATTCGGCTTGACAGGAACAATACCAAACGCCCCGTCATCGTCTGATCCAGCAATTACTGCATCATCCTCGCCAAATCTCGCGCATTGAAGCTCTCCAAAATCACCGCCGATGTCCCAGATCTATCCAATGTCAAGATCAGTGGTCTGCCCGGAAGAAAGGAGCCTTCTGGTGTTCTTCAGGACGGCGCTTCTAGTCTCTTGGCTGGCCATCTACGTCTCGGACGAGGAGAACTTGGAGACTGGCCGAGCTGCTCTGAAGCTCCTGCGCGAGGCTAACATAACCACCTTCCAAGATACTGCTGCTGGCGAGGGTCATCACACTATCTTCGATGCTATCAAGAAGTATGATGGGCTGACATCGCGTGCTTACTTCGACTACCACATCGAGGCGCCCAGCACTTTGAACAAGGTCTCTGCTCTGATCATAGACGTCGTCGCCAAGCTTGCCGATTTGCACGACTGCGCCAAGATTAGGCCAAAGTCGCCTTCTCGAAACTGATGAAGAGGGGCGAATGTGTGCACAAGCATTGACGGCGTTGGATGGATGGTTGGCAACGGTTGAGGAGTATGGTTGGTGTTGTTTGTGTACCATTCTTTCTAAATATTCTTCCTAATCTTGAACCTTGACTCTGTCGAATGTTTATATCTGCTCACGATTGTTTACTTTAAGATGAACCAGCGGGCCCAGTATAAATAACAATCATGTAGTTTACTACACCTAAAGCGAGGACACAATACTCTAATCTAAGGGCTAATCGAAAGATGTATCAATACTGGTTTCTTCCTTGCGCAAATTTGCCTGTTAAATCATGCTTGTTCCACCTGGCAGTAAACCTCCCTTGATATTCGCAATAATTCCAAGATTCGAAAGAGAGACGCAATCGGTACACAATCCTATAGTGGCATCTATCCAGTCTTGGTGGCTACAACAACCTCGGATGGTATAGCACTCTCAGAATCATGCATAACCTTCTGCCCATCGATGACGGCTACCTTCGCATTGGTACCATCCACAACGAAGGCCACCTCCTCCAGAGATGGTCCCTTGGTCTCGGGGTATACAAAGAAGATAATACCCGTCTCCACGGCCAACCAGGCAACGTATACAATGTAGTAGTGCCAACCGATGCTGTTCAGCGCAATAGGGTTGACGAACTGGTTGAAGGCGTTGGGGCCGCGAGTGAAGAACTGAGTGATGGCCACACCCTTGCTCCTGTGGATGAAGGGGAAAAGCTCAGTGACGAAGAGATATGTCAGGGGCATCATCAGGCCGTAGAATCCGTTGTAGACGAAGATGAGCGCCACGACGGCTTTCGCGGCGGCGCCGTTGGTGCTATCGCCTGCGTAGACGGCAGAAGCTCCGGTCCAGCAGGAGAAGGCCAACGTCATTCCCACGAAGGCGATCAGGTATTGCGCACGACGAGACAAGACTTTGGTGATGAACGAGCCGCCTGCCGCAGCCACCAGGTTCCAGCAGGAGAGGCCCAGGTTGATCCGGTTCTGAACGGCACGATCGGTGATGCCAATAGACGTGAGGATCTTAGCCAAGAAGTATGCCACCAATCCGTTGCCAGACCACTGACTGAACAGACCAACGCAGGCTGCAACCACGACTCTTCGGCGGTTGCCACCCTTGAACAGCTCTGCCCATGGCTTCTTGGAGGCCTCGAGTTCCATTTTGATGGTATCCCGAATCTGCTCATATTCGACTTTGACGAATTGACTGTCCCGGTCGCCTTCACCGTGGCTGGTTCTAGCGGTTAATATTCGCACCCTAAATGAATACGACGTGGGAGACTTACTATTCCACAAGAATCTCGAAAGCTTCGTCGTATCTCTCCTTGCTGACCAGCCACCTGGGACTCTCAGGAACGAACCTAACACCATTAGCCAGGTATAAAGGGGAATTGGAAAGTGAGCTAAGGCTTACCAAATGAAGATGAGCTGTAGCATGGACGGCAAAATCTGGAACAGCGACGGCAGCCTCCACGCCCAGTCGTTCGGCCAGGCATAGGTACCGAGCGTCACACCGGCAGCCATGATAGATCCAACATACAAGCAATCGTTAAACAAGGCAGTAATAACCGGTCGTTCCTTGGGGTACGAAAGCTCAGCAATCAACTGCGATGCTCCACTGATGGCAAATGGTACTCCCACACCGATAATCACGCGGGCGATGGCGAACATGACAACTGGATATGATGATTAGCACCAATATGGTCTTCAGAATTGGCATTGCTATACATACTGTTGATGGCAGCGGTCTGGATGATAACACCGATGGTCATGATGATGCTGCCAAAGATGATACAAGCCTTGCGGCCGTACCGATCATTGAACCAAGGGATGAATGGGAGGCCGGCCACACCGCCGATGCTGATGGCGGCACTCATGATGCCAAGAATGGCACCCTGCGGGTTGTTGAAATCTTGGCACCGTTAACAACTGGCCAAAAAGAAGATTTGGGGGCAGGCAACTAACAATCCAACCAAGGTTGAACGGACTGGAGTCCATTGAGAACGCTACCGTCGTATCCAGAGGTCATTTCCACGCCCAGTGCGCTCGGAATCAGAAACATGTATAGTCGTCTCAGGTTCGTCTTGCGATACCATGGTGTCTTGTCGAGCTCAAGGAGGTGGTGGATGCCCGAGGTCTCGGCCACCTCCTTCGCATTCATCTTGGTCGCCATGGTGCCGAAAAAAATCAGGAGAGTTGTGGTATGGTCGACTAAGATGAGCAAGACAATTGCTATTCACTGTATAAAACCACCCAAGGTGAACTCGGTGAATGCCTGTCTTTAAGTAAACCATGTCCTATTGCTCTGTCTTGGCCGCGACTATGGTCGGTTTGGGGCGGCCAAACCTGCTATCTCTTGGATGTGCTTATCAAGTCCCACTTTTGATTTCCAGTAACGCCAGGCCCAAACGCTGCAAGTGGAGTTGGAATGTGAGATAAGGGGTGAGGAGTGACATCCATGACCCAACGGCTGACAGAAGTATCGACCGATTACTCCTTTTCTTGATAATCTGGCGACTAAAATGTTGAATCATTGCGTTTTCAGTCACATTTCCCCAGTTAATCCCCGCGAAAGGATTGAGCACAGACACTCAAGTCCCGACTCAACGGTTCTACGCGGAGACTCTACTTAGCCACGATATGTTCGCAGCTTTGAATGATGTTTTCTATGGAATGCCTACGCAGGAATTGTTACTTAGCTGTGAACCCAGCGTCTATTATCACGTAACTACAGTAGGACTGATATTGCTGAACCTGTACGTAAAAGGTTGATCAAGGAACAGCTGATCATACCCATCACTATCACGACCCTACAAACATCTCAGCCGGACCAAGCCTATCCCGATCAGTCCGGAGTAACGCCACCAAAACTAGGACTTTATTTCCGGTGGAATCGCCTTACATCAGCTAGCGAGGATACGCTGAAGGCACCGCTGTAATAAGGCTCAGTTGGCATAATTGACGTTGTACCGAGAAGAACGATATTCCACAAAGACACCAGATACCGCACTTGGCCGCTGTGCCGGACTACCCACTGCTAGACTGGCCGACGTGGTATTCTTGGCCGAGCCGATGTCTGGCCGGCGGCGGTGTAGTTGGCCGAAGCCATGTCTGGCCGAGTTGGCGCCGTCGTTGGCTTTGGCCGAACTCCGGATAAGGACTGGCTGAGCCTGCATTTTTGCCGGGGGGCGCCTCCAGCCGGACTTATTATTCAGGCAAAAGTCATGTTGGGGCAATATACTCAACCTTTATGAAATAGAACACCTGTTGGAGCTGAGAAGGAAACCCTGGAATCAGAACCAGACCCAAACCCCGAAATCGTCTAGACTGAACAACATGGATACTGGAATTCTACGCGTCCAAGGCGACAAGATTGTCGACAAGGATGGCAACCCCGTTCTTCTGCGAGGAGCTGCCATCGGCGGCTGGATGAAGTGAGTCTCGACGCCTTCCCGTTTTTAATGAAATTATCTAACCATCTTCTAGTATGGAGAATTTCATCACCGGGTACCCCGGCCATGAATCTAACCACCGCGCAGCAATGCGCCAAGTCCTTGGAGAGGAGCTGTCTGATTTCTTTTTCGACCGGTTCTTGTACTATTTCTTTACCGAGTCCGACGCCAAGTACTACAAGTCACTGGGTCTCAACTGTCTGCGCATTCCGTTCAATTATCGCCATTTCGAGGATGACATGAACCCGCGAGTCCTCAAGGAGAGTGGGTTCAAGCATCTGGATCGTGTCATCGATCTGTGTGCCAAGGAAGGCATCTATACCATCCTTGACATGCATACCTTGCCTGGTGGCCAAAGCCCCGGCTGGCACTCTGACCACAACACAAGCTATGCGGCATTTTGGGACTTTAAAGACCACCAAGATCGTACAGTGAGTTATTCAAGCCAAAATCTGATATGGATGCAAAAGGAATCTATCTGTTTGAATTGCCTCTCGTCTCATATGGATGCTAACTCGGTTGCGTCTCCAGGTCTGGCTTTGGCAGCAGATTGCAAGCCACTACAAGGAGAACCCTTGGGTTGCGGGCTACAACCCTATCAACGAGCCCTGTGACCCTCAGCATCTGCGTCTCCCCAAGTTCTACATCCGTCTGGAGGAGGCGGTGCGCAAAGTCGATCCGAACCATATTCTCTGGCTTGACGGCAACACATACGCAGCCGAGTGGAGAGGATTCGACCGTGTCCTGCCTAACTGTGTCTATGCCATCCACGATTATAGCATGATGGGCTTCCCCACTGGCGAGACCTACGAAGGAACTCCAGAGCAGAAGGAGAAGCTGGAAAGGCAATTCCTCCGCAAGTGTGAATTCCAGCTGCAGAACAAGACGGCCATCTGGAACGGCGAGTTCGGTCCAGTCTACGCAAACCCTATGTACGAGCCTGACGCAGAGACCATCAACCAACGCCGCTATGAGCTCCTAGGCGACCAGCTGCGGATCTACGACAAGTACGACATCCCCTGGTCCATCTGGCTCTACAAGGACGTCGGCCTCCAGGGGATGGTGCATACGTCCCCCGATTCCGCATGGAACAAGCTGATCCGGCCGTTCCTGGAGAAGAAGAAGCGTCTCCAACTCGATTCCTGGGGAAAATACCCCTCGGAAGAAGTCGAGGCGGTGATAGACCCTCTGGTCAAGTGGATTGACAGCGTTTCTCCCACAGCCAAGGATGTCTATCCCTCAACGTGGGATACGAAGAAGCACGTGGAACGCCAGGTCTTGCAAACCTACCTTGCTGAATCGCTCCAGCAAGAATTTGCGGAACAGTTCCGAGGCAAGACGAAGGATGAGCTCGAAGAGCTGGCCAAGAGTTTCAGTTTTGAAAACTGCGTGCAGCGGGAGGGCCTAAACAAGATCATGTCCGACCATGCCAAATCAGTTGCAAAGTAGATTGTGTAAATGATTAAAATTCGGACTTAGTTCCACATTTGTCTCATGAAATGTATCTGCACTTGCATGTAGTAAAAGGGCTGCCGGAATGCTTGACGCAAATTGCATGTTTTTACAAGGAATAATAAGTCTGGGGCGAAATAACGGTGTGACTGTAAATAGATGCTTGCCCTGTTAAGTTCGGCATGCTGCGAGCCATCGTTTGTTTACCACCGTTTGGGAACACGCCCTCGGTCATCTAGAATTCAGCGAATCATTTATGGCTACTGGCGGTTTACTGAATATGCGTATGGTACTATGTACTTTGTCATAAACATAAGTCCCTTTTCTGCCTAATGAAGTCTGTAGTATTGTTTATGCCCAAAATTCCCTTTCGTTCTTGCTCATACCCACCGCATCGGTATCCTTCTTATAAGATTGTAGGCTGGACTTCCCTCGCTTAATGAACATGCCATTTCCTTTGGCTCCCACCACACCGCCGTTGTCCCTATCCCATGCCAATTTGCCCCTGAGAAAGACCCATCTTGGCCAATTCTTTACTTTGTGCCCCTCGAATGGAGTATAGTCCACGCGGTGGTGGAGCATCTTCTGTGTGATCTCCAAGTCGGCAGAGTCTTCAGAAAAGCGATGGCCCTCCGGATACCACACCACGATATCGGCGTCTAAGCCAGGAACGATGCTCCCTTTCTGCCCATCAAGCCCATACAGTTTGGCAGGGTTGGTTGAAGTCAGCTCGACGAAGCGTGGGAGAGATATCCTGCTGCCCAGACCATCCCCAGCATGGCTGAACAGGAGGGGAAGCCTCGTCTCGACACCAGGAACGCCGTTGGGGATTTTGGGAAAGCAAGGCTTGCCATCCACGAGACCAGCCTTCTTCCCACACGGGTGATCGAAGAAATCCGGGCAGTGATCGGACGAAAACACGGTGAAGGTGCCGTTGTCGAGGGCTTGCCACATGGCCTCGAGGTCGGCCTCCTCGTGTCGCAGCGGTGGCGAGCACACCCACTTCGAGCCCTCGAAGTCCGGCGCTTGCAGACGCTCGCTCCGGAGAAGTAAATAGTGCGGACACGTCTCGGCGTAGACGGGCAGCTGGCGGCCCTGGGCCTTGCGGACGTGCTTGACGGCGACTCTCGACGACATGTGTACGATCAGAATCGGGGCGTCGACGAGCTCGGAGAGAGAGATGACTCGATACGTCGCTTCTGTCTCGGCAACTTGCGGACGTGCTACAGCGTGGTAGAAAGGGTCTCCCAAGCCACGTTCCTCTAGTCGCCTAATAGTGTATTATGTCAGTACTCGTGTCCCGGCGAAGAGAAGTAGTCTCCAATCTCCTGGCGTGGGTTTACATACTTGATGATCAGCTCGATCATGTCGTGGTTCTCGGCGTGAACCATGGTCGTCATGCCCAAGCTCTTGGTCGTCATCATCACGTCTAGCAGCTCGGCATCGCTTAGTTTAAGCGTATCATAGGTCATGTATAGCTTGACGCTGGTGATTCCTTCGCGCTCTACCAGAACTTTAAGCTCGTCCTGTAGAATCTGCTTCGTGGGGTTGGTGAGGATGAAGTGGAAGCCATAGTCGCAGAAGGCGTTGCCGCTGGCTCGCTTGTGGTACTTTTCCAACACTGGCCATAGGCTCGTTTGCTGGCGGTCCTGGGATGCGAATGCTAGGACAGTTGTGTTGCCGCCTGCTATTGCAGACCGCGATCCGGTTTCCCAGGTGTCGCCCTGAGAGTGATCGCCTTGCTCGATGTGCACATGAGAATCGATTCCACTAACGCGCGGAAGCTCCTCATCAGTGATCAAGGACTAGACATTGTGAGATACAGTCGCTGCTTACCCTGGCGTGAGGTATGCCCCTGCTGCATCAAAGATGTCACCACCGGCATCGTCTGGCAAGGGAAGTCCGATATAGGCGATCTTGCCATCCTTGATTGCGACGTCTAGCCCCGAGGGGAGTATCTCAGCCGCAGTGACCTACGATGCATCCATGTAAGCTACAGACACTAATAATTGCGAGTTGGGGGCATCGACGTAGGGTAGGTGTTGCGTACCACTCGGCCATTCCTGATGATGATGTCGAACATGGCGACGAAGATTGGTGCACTGACTAGACTAAACGGCAATACTGCTACGTCAAGAAACACTCACGTTCACTGTCCTATAAATCGGGATGCTTATCTCCGCCAGCGTTGCTTACGACACATGATTTTGTGATTGTGTCCGTTGTCGGCCAAGAATAGAAATGTTCGGCCAGCAGATGGCCGGTTGGGTTGGCCGATGCACCCACTAAATCGACAGTGCCTTACGAACCCGATGTTTGTGTTGAACGCTGGCACCCCTAATAGACAATTACTGCAGCCATTAATACTTAAAAGAAAGTCGACTTGAAATTAAATCACTATAGCCTATCACCTCATTTATAGCGGCTTTTATTTTCCAGTCATTGACCACTCAAGACGGCCATCTAATCATAGAAACGCGGACAATCTACCAAGACTCGACGCAATGCCTCGCTTGCTGAAAGTAGCTGCCGCCCAGGTCGGCGCAGTTCACCGGACATCTCAACGCGAAGAAACGCTGCAACGCTTAATCTCACTCCTGCAAGCAGCCGCCGAAAAGGGAGCTCAGCTGGTTGTTTACCCGGAGACTACTCTGACGACCTTCTTCCCCCGGTATCTCATCGAGGATCAAGCGGAGCTGGACTCGTATTATGAGAGCGGCGACGACATCACCAAGAACCCTAGCGTTTCTGCTCTGTTCGACAAGTCCCGAGAGCTGCGCATGGATATCAGTATTGGGTACGCCGAAAAGACCACCGACGGATCTCCATTCAACACCTGCATCTATTATTCGGGCACCTTGGGCACTGTGGTCTCCAAATATCGCAAATCACACCTCCCAGGAACAGCGGAGCCATTTACAGAGCCCGGAGCCACGCAACAGCTTGAGAAGCGCTACTTCAACGAGGGAGACACAGGATTCAAGGCTTTCCGGGTTCCTGGTCTACTTCCCGACGCGCTCAAGAAGTCTACTCAGCCTGTCCCGGAGCAGCAGAGCAAAGGCGACCCAATCATGGGCATGCTGATCTGCAACGACCGTCGCTGGCCTGAAGCTTGGCGCGTATACGGTCTCCAAGGCGTTGAAATCGTCATGTGCGGATACAACTCACCGGCATTCGCACCACAGCTGTGGGGATTCTCGAACGGCAGGGTGTTGACACCGGAGCGGGCACGGAAAGATGCCGAGTTCCACCACAAGCTGGTGATGCAGTCCAACAGCTACATGAACAGCTGCTTTAGCATCTGTGCCGCGCGCTCGGGCGTCGACGACGGAGAATATCCTCTCATTGGAGGCAGCTGCATCGTAGATCCCTTCGGCCGCGTGCTGGCTGATGCGGCAACGGAAGACGACGAGATCGTTTTCGCCGAGATCGATCTTGATCAATGCCTCCCAGGTAAAGAAACAGTAAGTTGGCCTGGTTTCCATTACACCCATGTCGGAAGCTGACGATAGGTACTTAGACATTCAACTTCGGGAAGCATAGGAGGCCGGAATTGTACGAACTGATTGCCCAGCAAAAGGGCGTGATAGAACCGGAGCTTCTAGAGTGAAGTGGCCGGGTCCTGGGGCCCATCTACGAGATTTAGCTGGTAGACTAACTAGTTATCTGGCTAGCTTCGCGGCCAACTGTGCCGCTACTCTTGGCCGATGGCAGTGGAGCATTCAACACCCCCCTGGGTATATGAAGAATAGCTTCACTCTTTCTTGTTAGTTCGTGAATGCACACACACCTGCAATCGTGTAGCCTCAGAAGCAATCTTCTCTACAAATCTGGTTTCGATATCAAAACCAAAATCGTTTTACGTAGCAAGAACCCCCCTAATCGACCATGGAGGCCGCAACTGCTACTACGTTACCTTCCGTGAGGGGAGCCTCGGAGCGGGAAATCAACATCTTGCTCATCAACCCAAACTCAACCTCATATATGACGGAAAATTGCCTGAAGAGCATCTCGAAGACGCTGCCGCCATACGTCGTGGTACACGGACTCACAGCTCCCCGTCCGTCGCCGAGCGCGGTAGAGGGCCATGTGGACGGCGTGCTCTCTACCGCGGCGTGCCTCCGCGCGGTTCTTCCCATGGTCGCAAAGTACGACGCCTTTCTCGTGGCGTGCTTCAGCGCACACCCGCTCATCACTGCCCTGCGAGAAGAGGTCACGCAGCCCGTCATGGGCATCATGGAGGCATCGCTGTATGCGGCTCGGATATGCGGATCGCGGCTGAGCGTCCTCACCACCAGCGAGCGGTCCAAGGTCATGCACGAGAATTCCATCTGGGACTACGGCCTGGCCAAGTTTTCTGTCGGCTGCGAAGTCTCCTACATCTCGGTCTTGGGCCTTGAGGCGAAACCCCAGGCCGAAGTCAACGCGGCGTTGGGAGCGACGGCTAAGCGACTTGTTGAGGAGAAAGGAGCCGATTGCATCTGTCTAGGCTGTGCAGGCATGACGGAGATGAAGAATGCGTGCGCGGAAGCAGTTGGGATGGAGCAGGGAAATGCAATGGTGATTGATGGTGTCGGCGTTGGTGTGCACTTCCTGGTAGCTCTCGTGAGGGAAGGTTTGGGTACTGCTAAGGGTGGTCTATATCGCGGTGCTGCTCAAGACAGGGAGGCTAGGGATCAGGAATGGTACTGAGAACATTTCTCTGATATTTCGATGGTATTTTGAGTGTTGAGCGATAACTACTCCTTTGACTAAGAACTTAAAGAACGAGAATGTCTCTATGGTACCATAGCATCACGCAGACTAACCGGCATAGAGAAATACTTCGCAGAGCAGGCTGTTTACAGTCGAGAACCTGCAGTTAGTAAATCTGTCGCATCTTTGGCTGAGCCCCTGCATGTGTCTATCAGCTTCTGGTGTCATCTTACACAAACTGGGTCAATGTTGGCTCACCATGATGCTTGATACCCCGTGCCCCCAAAGCCATAACAGTGTATCACGACGTTGCTATCGACCACCTCGCGTTCTATACGCGCGCCGCCTTCTCTGGTGGCTATTCGCGGAATTAACCATTCGGGCCATAGCTAAAAACAGGACGGGGGACTTACGCCTCAAGCCAACGCCGTGCTGCAAGACTTTGAGATCTTCTGGCCTCCCAAGCTCCGGGCACAACGCACAGCATCTCGCCTTGATGCGCTCAGCAAGCTCAAGGTCGACCTCGCCATCCCAGTTGTTCTTCTGGAAACATCCTCCCAGGATGACACCTCCATCCTGGTGTCGTGGGAAGACATATGACGGCTCGTCCTCGACCCCGATCGTGGCTCTGACATACAGCCTCTCGATTGGGACTCGAGGACTCTGAACGAGAATCACCTGGCCGCGGGTGGGAAATACCCGCTGGTCTTGAACATCGCCCAAACTTCGTGCACCGAGTCCAGTGCAGTTGAAATAAGCCTTTGCTCCTGGAACAAGCTCGAAAAGCTGACGCAGCGATTCAACAGAGCCGCGGCGTATGGAAATGCCGTTCTGTAAAGCCGTGTGTTGAAGCCTGCGGATGGCGGTATTAGTAATAGAGCTTTGGCTTGAGTATTCTCTGTTTTAAACCTACCATGGCAAGTATCTTTGCGTGTCGATGAGGAACGTGGAAAAGTCGAATCCGAAAGAAGCCCCTTCCGGCAAGTCGTCGTTGCTCAAGTACTGAATGCCTCCTGGAACAAGGCGGTCGTACCAAATCTTGTCAGTGCCTGTGCTGAAGACGCCGGATTCCTCGGGCGGCTGGTTGTAGAAAACCCTCTGGACAACCGGAGAAATGCCAGCGACAGGTCCAAGGTCGCGAGCGATCTGGGTAAATCGCTGAAAGGTCACCGTGTCTCGCTCTTCTTCCACGCCGTTGTCGGTTGCATAGGACATCCAATGGGCGCCGGCCCAAGGGGACGTGTACGTCTTATGGCGATCGCCGGGTAAGTGCTTTGCAACGACTAGGACCCGGCTGGATGGGTATCTTGTCCTCAATTCCAGAGCGGTAGTAAGGCCGATGACGCCCGCACCAAGAACGACATATGCATCCATGACGATAGGTATCTCGGATGAAGTTGTGAGCTCAATATCTTATGCTTCCTTGAGCCCAATTGAAAATGCTTTTCTGCAAGGAATTCTACCAAGCATTAATTAACGCCACCTCGTTTTTTGTGTCTTTAATCTAGTATAAAAAGCTTTTGGCGCGAACCATTTGCCGGCCGAAGACATGCATAACATTAACATGCCATACACGACATATTGCCCCGAGTTCCATCTTGTAGTCTACACTACCACCACAGGCCGGTCTATCTGATAAAAATCGCATGTTTTGCAGAGAAGTGTTCCCGGCTTTGACCGACGGCCAATTCGCGGCCAACCCTTGACGAAGTAGTGGAGACGGCCAACGACCATTGTTGGCCGAACCGGCACTGTAATCTGGGATACTGACTCGAGCGGGCAAACTAATTTGGGACCCGCTCACGCTCTCACGACTCAAATCGACGCATAAGAGGATGAGGCTTGTTTTCGTGGCTTTTCTGCACCCGCATGTGATTCGTTGAAGAGGAAGAAGCGGCTTCGATAGACGTCTAGACCAGTTGATGAGCCAAACGCCGCTTCTCTCTTTCATGATACAAGCTGGCATGTACATAGTCTCGACCCTGATTCAAGGTGCAGATTAGTTGCAATATACCTAGTCTACCACGTGACAGAATCTGGAGAAGCCCAGTGGAGCTAGCTGGTGTGCATGAACCTCCATTTGATCAAGGGTTGTGTTGACGTCGCTTGTGATCAGTCATCGCATTTCTCAAGACGCCGCGACAGTTCCTTCAACTCACGCTCCTCCGAGCTCTGAAGTTCTCGTTCTTGAAGACAACAGCAGTTTTAGCTGCGGATCACTACTTGGTGGGGTGAAATACAACCACCGGTGAGTACGGAGCAGGTTGAGAAATGTCCCGCAGACAACACACAACCGGGCTCTCGTGATGCTGCCGACGAGTGGACGTCCATACAAATCCCGCAAGGCTCGCCCATGCGACTTGTGCCGCGGCAGAAAGGTCGCGTGTCGCATGGACACGGGCCCTCCGTGCCAGCTGTGCAAGGAGAGACAGGAGATATGCACCTTTGTCCAGGCTCCGGGGAAGAGGAAGCGCCCGGGGACCGATGCGGACAGCATCCTGGTTGTGGAGAGTAGTAGTGGTCCCGGGGACGTCGGGACGGAGGGTCCTCCGGATGGATCCCCGGCCCAGCCCCGGTCGGTGGACGGAGACATCGTGTTGCCGGAGTGCGACGAAGCTCCGCCGAGGCCGGTGTTGGCGGGCCCGGACAAAGATGCTGTCGAGGCCGGCGTATCGGAGGCCGGCATTACCCCGTCCAACACCTTCCGTTCGGATTTGTCGTCGCGAACCTCCGAGACCCATAGAGCCTCTCCGTCGTACGCTGGCACTTCCAGATCTCTCGAGGGGTTACCCGGTGTCTCATACCGAGCGATCGGATCGTCCGGCGACTTGGATCTCTATGTGCTCAGCCAGCGAAGCTACGACAAGAACAATGAGTCGTCGGTGCAGTACCGAGGACTCCGATACCGCAGAATGCCGTTGGACGCCGCGGGGACTCTCTCCGGTGCGCCTTGCCCGGTGCAGGCAGAGCCGTATTGCGTCCCGCCCCCTGTTTTCATGATCATCGAGAACGGTTTCACAGCCCAGTCCGAACCGAGGCTGGATAAGCAGACTGTGGACAGGGTCAAGACAGAACTAGCTGCTCTGATCAGCCCTGAGTTAGGCCACCGTCTCACACTCCTCTACTCACACTTTGTACATCCACACTTCCCTATACTCTTCTCGCATCAGCTACCCAGGAACCTGGACGACGTATTGGCGATGCCTCCGTCGCTCCTCGCCGCCGTCTGCGCCACTGCGATACCGTTTATGGTCTACGACGACGTGCTTTCCGTCCGGCTGCCGGACTACCCATCCGCCGAGCAGCTCTTCCGGCTTGCGTGGATTCTCATCAACGAAGAGCTCCATGCTCCTAGGTTGAGCACCATCCAAACCTGCCTGCTTCTGCTACAGCGCCACGACAGCAACAGGTACGTGCCGAGCACTCCCTTTAGGCCAGCTCTCATGAGCACAACGGTAGCCCTGTGCCATTGTCTCGGCCTCCACCGCGATCCGTCGCAGTGGACCACCCTGCCGCGCTGGGAACGACAGCTACGAAGGCGGATCTGGTGGGCGACGTGGACCATGGAGAAATGGATCAGCCTAGGCGAGTCACTGCCGTCTGCTCTGCGGGACGACGAATTTGACGTGGGACCGCTCACAAGAGAAGACCTCGAGCAGTCGGTTCCCCAGGTGTTAGATTCCGAAGAGCAGCCAAGCCACTTCGTCAACCTTGTCACCCTCACAAATATCTTAGGAGAAGTTATGGAAGCTTTTTTCACTGTCCGTGCAAGCGCCCGGACTTCAACGAGTCTGGAGCTGTCCCTCGACGTCGCCAGACCGCTCCGCGCCAAGCTGAAGCAGTGGCACGACACTCTTCCGCCCGACTTAAAGGGCCAAATCTTGCAGATAACAGAGCGTGGAAATTCCACAGGCACAAGACAGCTCAACCCTTCCGCTTTCTGCCGGTTGAATGCGAGCGCCTCATTCTATGTGTCCTACCTAACGGTGCAGCTGAGTCTGTTGCGGGCACTCCTGCGGCCGGTGACTGCATTGGCAACACAGGTCATGGATGCAAGCACCGTCGATGACACGGACAGCGATGAGGATGTTTATGTGCCGGGGCGCGATATTCCCATTGAGCAGAAAGAAGGCGCCAAAGCTGTGATAAAGGGTGCCATGGCATTTGTGAAAGAGGCGGTCGAGTTCGTCGAGAATCTTGGCGGCTCTGAATGGGACGCTTTCTGGCATAGTTGTAAGTTATGCGCGCTATTCGTCGAGAATAAGAAAGAGCACTCATACTGACATGGACGAAACCAGGGTCAAGAACCAATTTGGCTATTGTGGGCGGCGTCATGTTAAACCTCTTGGTCATCCTTCGCCCGCCAGTCTCGCCGACCACGACGACGGAGGTGGCATCTTCAATCTCCAGCCAAGCGCCGTCTCCCCAGCAGGGACATCACGAACACCCGCACGTCAAACCGCGCGAACTCAACACCAACTCGTTCCTCAACCTGCAGCTCGAGTACAGGACGCTGCTGGACTACGTGACCCGCTGGCGTTGGGCAATGAAGGTTTCCTCCCGCGGCGCTGGAGGGCAGAAGGGGTTGATGAACTTGAGCTTGATGAGGATGGACGCTCTCCTGGCAGAGCTCAGTTACTACACTCCCATAGATAACGTAGGAGAGGGCATGCTGAGAGGTGGAAGTGTTAGTCTCCATGGCTGAGAGCCACGTCAAGATAAGGAAATAGGTTATGAGTAACCAATGATTTAAGCAGGCCCTATACATGTCTAAATGCTGTATTTATCTTTGCTGGAGGTAATGTTTTGTTTTATCATGCTACTATACGTTGTATCCCCAGGTAGTTTGCGACTCATCTCAACGACTTCAAGTTCAGGAAGCCCCTCTCGCGCCACCACGCCAAACATGTGCGCATCAATTCGTGATTAACGGGTTTGCAACCACGGAGACGTGCTGATATCCTCTGCGACTTGCCCGTGCAAAATGTGATCGGAGCTGCTGGTTCTGACGTTTCCGAAGCTGATGACGTTCCTGGTTGGGCCATCTCTTCGAAGAAGTTGAGCAACTTACTTCCTGGGATCCGAACCGCAAGATCAGACGCCGCCTCAGCACTTGAGTTTAATATTTGGTCAGTAGCGTCACGAAGCCTGGCCACCCAGTCCGCGATCGGAATTTCGTCAAGCTTCGATGTCAGGTCGGAACCATCATCGCCAAGAGCACGTTGAACCTCGCCCAGGTATTCATCCCACGTTATGGGATGCGGGTTCACTACGTTGTGTGTCGCGAAGAACTCCTCGTGTTTGTTGATACCTGTTTCGTTGTCCTCTGGTGATGCTGTGATGATATCGTGCATGGTGCCTGCGGCGTCATCTACCGGGATCCAGTCCACTGTCCTTTCCTCCGGAAACTTTGGAAGAGCTCCAAGCTGAAGTGAAGTTGCCAACATGATTGGAAACCTGTGTTGAGCGTGACTCTACGTTAGCATGACTTGACTAAAACCTTTATCCTCGACGATATTTGAACACAGATGGCATACGCGGGAAGGGAAAGTGGGCGGACTCATCATACATTTCTTCGCAGTTCCAGGAGCCCGTCTTGGTATGCCCGTACATTTGGCCCAGACGCAGAATATTGATCGGAACACGTAGTGCTGTCGAGACCGAATGGCATATTCGCTCCACTGCGGTAAAATTGAATCAGGCCATGTCAAATCAGATTGAACGATTGGGACAACGTACCAATATACTTGCTCTGAGCATATCCAGTGTTCAGCGCTGTGCCGATGTCGAGACTTATCGGGGCCTCCGGGATCGACCCTCGAGAATTGGGGCCCATACAGGCGGCGATGCTACTTATAAATGAGAAGACTTTGGTCTGTCCAGTCGAACAGAACTTGATCATGTTAACGACGCCTGTTTTGAATGTCAGCTTTCTGGAACTATCATGAAAATACCCATATCTGTCATCGGACTTACTCTTTAAGCAGTCTTTCTCGTAGTCCTCGACGGTTTTGTTGAAGTCCATCACCCATGCGCCATGGATGACCGTAGTTACTTCCGCTGTTAAGCGGGCATAGTCATGGGACCCAAGGCCCAACTCCGGATCGGTCATATCATAACCGAGCAGCTCTATCTTTCCCGTGCCGTAGATGGACTCGAAATCGAGTCCTCGGTCCTTCATTGACTGGCGGAGTTTCGCAAGTTGGTTTTGTCCATGTATGAGAGCATATACCTTTCCGATTCTTGGAGAGGCAGCACTCGCTTCAAGGAGTGCCGTCCCCAGTGAACCAGAAGAGCCAGTGAGGAGCAGACACTCACTGTCCGGGACAACCCGTGGCTTTGCCGTGGGCCATGTCTGGAGTTCTCGAGAGTACGACTCGATAGTATGACGTATAAAGTCCTCATGGGAGACTTTTTCGTCCACATCGTGTCTGTCGCTGTCGTAGTATGCTACGAGCCTGCTGATGGAAGAATACTCGAAGATGGCGCCGAGACCGATCGGACCAACCTCCTTCTGCAGTGCAGACCTCAGCTTGATAGCGCTGATCGAGTCTACTCCCAGTTCAGAGAAGCTTGTATTGTCATGATGTTCTCCCAAGGGAGCATTGCAGACTTTGGAAACAAGTCCGCGGATGACTGGGGCCAGCGCCGCGCCGGAGGGGCCATCACGGGGTCTAGGGGCACCCGGCTGGGTTGATATCTGGATGTAGAGCTGATCAAGTACATGCTGGTACATTTTCTCCGCCTCGCGCCTCTTGACATTCCCCTTCGGCGTCACCGGCAAGCTTTCGCTGCTGGAAAGAATATGGACCATGGAAGACAGGATGGTAGAGTGCCTGGGGTATATCACATTCACCTCATCGAGAGCCTTCCAGAGACCCGTAATGTCGAGCTCATTGGGGTCGTACAGCTCGACAAGGAGACTTGTACACGGCCTGCCGTGACCGAGGAGGACGAGGCTGCGGACCTGCTTGCAGCGCCCCTTGATGTCCACCTCAATAGGATTCGCATTGGTATTCTCGCCCGTAGTGTGAACCAACACGTCGTCCTGGCGGCCGGTCAAGTAGAAGTAACCGCTTCCAGGTGGGTCTTGGATGAAAAGGTCTTTCGTGCGATACGGAGTCGTGTCTTCGGGTCCATCCCAGAGCTCGGCCGCAAGCTCAAACCCGTTGTACACGACACACTCATAGAGACCATTGCCCACTTCTTCCATCTTGATCTTGTCATTGCCCGGGTACAAGTTCGCGAGGCGATAGCATTCTGGGTTGTCCCCGGAGTGAGGTATGGATCGAAACGGAGGGCCTATCTCGGTAGAACCGTACGTTGTCTTGACATTGACGCCCTTCTGGACCAACTTGCGGACCATATTGGCGTTGAGCATGGCTCCACCAGGTTGCAACACTTTCAGCTTGGAGAGGACTGAGAAGTCGCCGCCGCTGTGCTCGATATACTCTACCAGGCTTTCGATCACCATAGGTGCAGTGTGAATACACTCAACCGGATAACCAAGGCTTTCCACCTTGTTGCAGGCGCGGAGGACGGCACTCGACCTGGGAGGCCAAGACCGGGGTGGGAAAGTAGTCACCAACCCGTTGGGGAGACCGGAGAGGATGATGGAAAACCCGGCCACATGGAAGCTATACGGGAATGATGATTAGCATCAATGGATTCCTAACGGACATTAAAATGAAACAGAGGAACTCACAGGGGAAATAGCAGGAACCAGTTTTCAATGTGAAATTCAGGAAACAGCCGGTACATCCTTGCGATCTGCATGAGACTCCGGTTCGTGTGAGTGATTGGCTTCGGCAGCCCAGTTGAGCCACTGGAATGAATGATGAAAGACTGTCTTAGCCAAGGGTCTTTGCCGTCCTCAAAAGCTAACAATTGGTGGTCAAGATTGCAGCTTGGTTCCTCTGCAGGTAGGTCGTCGATCATCGGGATCACCTGGACTGCGGTATATCTGCCAGCATGCGAGACATCCGCTATCATGGCTTGTGTGTTCGTCTTGTTGATCAGATGGGCGACTGCAGCGGCCGGGGTGGTGTCAGCCAGAAGAAGAACCCTCAGGTTCAGTCTCGCCAGTGCCATCTCCGTCGCAAAATATTCTATGGAGAATCCTCCTCCCCAGAGAGCCACCGTTGGCTGCTGGCGGCTCGAGTTTGCCGCAGCCAGCAGGTCTCGCAGCTGCTCGGCGTAACGGCGTGCGATGGCATCGGTGCAGCGGTCGAACTCTCTCCACGTGATGGCTTTGTACTCCGGGTCGTCGTCCGAAGAGACTGGATACAGGAAGGCCGTCTCGCCACCAAGTTTAACGGCGTTGTATCGAAGCAATGCAGACAGAGTCGTCAGGGCCGGATCGGAGAACCTCTTGGAGTGTGGATGGCCATGCAGCCACCACAAGTCTTTGGTCTTCTGTGGCGCTGACTTAGACACCCATACGGATGGCTCCTCGGCATAAGAGGTGACAGCCATGGCGCGTGCGGATGGTCGAAAGAAGCCCTGAAAAGGTTTCGATAGAAAGTGGGTGAACTGGATGTAGTGTAGCTGTGTGTGGCATGGGACTCAGGTCAGCTAATCAAGGCCACAGGTACCAGAAACGACTACACCCCAGTAAGTAATGCATGCGAATCTATTGATTTTAGTACTGCTAGAGCCTGTAGTTTACAGCTTTGTTTACGGGTCGCTCGGGCGTCAGTCGGCCAAGGTGAACTACTGTTCGGCGACGGCGGGCGGTGCCTTGGCCGAGCCGCTACGGCCAACTCCAGTTAATCAACACGGCCAAGATCCACCAGACTACATCTCCGGCCTTAATCTGATTGCATGGATAATTACCTAATCGTATTCTCTGGGGGTACGATAATCAAGAAGATGTGACTTGATCACTATTCTTAGTAAGGGTCGGCTATGATGCCGTTCATTAGGCTTGGTCGGGTGTTTGTTACTTTATCCATATTCACTTACGTCGAGCTAGTTGTGGAACGCCAAGAAATAACAACGAATGCCATAATAGCTTACTCCCCATCATGTACCAAGTAAGACATTAAGTGTTATAGTGTAAATGCAGTTTTCCTTTTTCCCATTCCTCCATGCCTCTTTACAAAATCGGATTCATCATAAATCCCAAATCCAGACTCTCCCAGTTCCAGAGATCCGCAAGATCGCCCAGCTCCACATCTGACAGAATGTTAAACCTGGCACCCGAGACTTGCTCTGCTGGCGGTTGCTGCATATTATCAAACGTCATGGGCGCTCCAGGTTCAGGCCAGTTTGCGGCTCCATCCATCTGTGCAGTGCCCACTGCGGCTCCGTTACTCGGCTGGTTGCTATACTGGATTTGAGGCCAAGGAGCAACCGATGCGTAGGATGCAGCGGGGTTGGTGGGTAACGGCGCACTGGAGCCGCCGCTGGTAGAGGGAGACATTGCGTATGGATTTGTGGGGTGAAGAGATGTCGAATGGACGCTGGATGTTTGTGGCTGCAGAGATGCATCCGGGAACGTCAGGTTGGCCCAGGCATCGAATGAGGCAGCACCCTGGCCGCCATGATGCAAGGTGGACGCAGCTTGGGAAGCCACTGGTGGAGGGCGCCCTAGTACATCGGCAACCCTCATTCGTTTCCGTATACCGTTGCTCATGTTGTTGTGGGTGGATGCAGGCTCCCAAACCCTGTCCACGAGGCGTCTCAAAACGTCATACGGCGTCTTGGCCGTCTCGGTCGCCGTACGTAGTTGCTTGAGGGTGGAGAGCGCGAGGTCAACAGCGTTGATGATGTCGTCACGTTGAGAAATAGTGCCGTCTCCGTCATGGAGGGCAGCGGAGCAGAGAAGGGCCGCAGTGTCGAAGATACAAAACGGAACAAAGTGAAAGGTGGTGTCTCTGGACCACACGTACTCAAAGAAGGATTGAACGGCCTTTATCAACCTCAATGCGTAGCTGATGCCGTCGCGTCTGAACTGGAGCTCGATCTCGGGCGTGTGTTTTGTCATTCGCTTGGCCATGTACGACCTAAAGGGGCCGAGGGTTATGGACAGCGTGCAGGTTTGCATGTAATGACGATGCAGGGCCACCCACGGATACTTGGCCTCGGGTGTGGTGTCCGGATTGCTGAACGAATACGCAGGTGGAAAGGTGGCCATGAAGGCTTCTAGGATCTGCTGGTACTCTTGAATGTCGATAGGGTCGGTGAGAATCTTGGGCGGCCCGAAGCGTTTAAAGATGATGCCGACGAGTTCCGACTGCATTTTCAGGTGCAGGAGGGGAGAGACCGGATACGCCTCTAGTGTGAGACTTGGAAGACCAATATTACTGTCTGTGCGGTCGATGAGCATCGGTCGGGCAAGCAACGACGAAACCAGCCTATCTGATGTTAGAACACAGCTTCGGGGATGACAATGAAAGCTCCTAACCAATCCCAAGAGTCAACAATGCACCAGAGTCGTCTCCGAATTTCACGATCAAACTCGGAAATGCGTGTGTCCGCTTCCTGATGTAGGCCTTTTGGAATGTTAGTAAGACTACATCTAACAGTCAACTCGTATATAGTCAGTGCCATACCTAACGCCTGAGCTTCCCGAACTGTGGCACCGAGGACTTGCCAACACTCGACGAAGCGCGCTTCAGCCTTGAACCAGTAGCACGAGTGCAGCAAGTACTGGACTGAGAAAATATGGCCGTGTCCTACAGGGATAGCACTATGAAGTTCTCGCGATGCGTTGTGATACTGGTCCGTGAGGTCTTTGACGGAGAAACCGAGGTCGGCTTCGAGCGAGGCGGCTAGCTTGGCATCGGTGTGTTGCACGGAACAGGCGCAGACCATGATGATGAGACAGGTCCATTGCAGTCCCAAGGGTCGGTTTGCGGTTCTGTCTTTCCACCACTCGGCGTATTCGTTGATGAAGTTTGGAGGGTAGATGATGTAGTAGTAGTAGTTGACGTTGGTGAGGAAGTTCTGAACAAGGGTGTCTGCACGTAGATTGTCATTAGTCGGCGAATACAGAGAGGCTGACGGCCATTCGCATGGTGCTTACCGATGTATTGCCTCGGCGGTAATATCTGAAGAGCGCGCTGTAGTTGAGGACTGCTACTAATGTTGGCGCGATACTGCTCGGCACCGGATTTGTTCTTGGCCTGCTACAAGTCAACCAGGTGTCCGGGGGGGACAAAGACAAGGACACAAGAGATGTGTTAGTCGGTAGCGCGTCTTACATCGATCTCAAGATTGGCGAGAATGTGAGAGCTGGTATAGCCAATGGCCTCGAGCCCTGCCACCGTGTCCCAATCGTCAACATCGTCGTTGCTGTCGCGCTCGCGCTTGCGCTTGACATCCTCAGACGGGACCCAGGCGCTGTTCTGGTCGGCGTCGTGGTTGAAGCTGCACCGGTCGGCGACCTTGCGCTTCTGGCAGTGATTGCAGGGCCATTCCCGGTTGCACTGGAGCCGATCACCGGGCAAGTCAGCATGATTGCGGGGGGTTATGTCTGCACATACAGTACATATCCGCAGGGAACAGGGATGATATATCGTGGTGGAGATGGGTTGGCACGCTCACCTTTTGCTTGCGACGCTGACACTCGGTACACGCAGGGCGAGCTGGGCTCCCTTCCTTGGGGACCTTGTCCTCCGACGTGCTTCTGGCTTCCATCTTGAAGTCTGAGAATGGCTCCAGCTTGTTGCAGAAGGACAGAATCCAACAAGTCGACGACGAGCTGGGCGGGGCAAGTCGAACTTGTCTTGCTTCTGACTCGGGTCCGGCGGCACTTTTTACCCGAACTATCGCGAGCGGGGTTTCCCGTCGAGGCACAGAAAAGCACCTTGTGAATCATCAGCCGTGCTTGCGGGTTGGACTACGTTTATGGCTTCAGCTGTGGCTTCAAGCTGGACCAAGACATGAGTGGCGGGGGTGCCTCATGAGCCAGGACGGGATGCCATGGTCTATCCATGTCGCCCCGGGCCGGGCGGGCTGTAGATGAACAGGGGGCATAAGGGCCTTGGCATTGATGATCGCCCTCCCGAACATGGAGTGAAAAAGTCCGAAGTCCGAATATCGCCTCGGAAGTCTGTTGCACACCGGGCTTGGGAGAGTGAGACAGTTGGCTGGTTGAGTTCGAAATACGAGCCACTTGCCAAGGTGCCTTTGTTCTTGGCTTGATTTGATGGCTGGAGTGAGCTTAGCTAGCACCAGGGACATGAGTCGTGGAACGCCAATTCTCGCCCCCGGGCTACTGCTGCAAGAGGTGACTTCGGGACGTCCGACAGTCTTTCGATTGGATGGGATAGTTCCCGTCTTCCCCTGAGTATGGCGATCAGTAACCATTCTGATTTACCCCTACGCCGTGTGGCGTCAAATGACAGATCTAGAATACCGAGCCAATGGGAGAATTTGATCTTGAGGCAATGTACGAACAAGGGCAATTAACCACAGGATTTCCAAGAGGGACTTCAAAATGGACACACATGGGCGGCAAAGAATGTCCGTGGGTAACAAAGCTATGCAATCAACCAACCCAATGGGTAAGATGAGACTAACCAGTGCCCAAATCTAAAAACCATAGTGTTTATAACCTTCCCATTCCCCTAGAGGCTTTTGATAACTTCTGTTCTGTTACAACCTTGGGCTGACCGAAATTTCGTCAACCACAATTGGACATTAATAAGTATTAAGATGGGAGCTGAGATACTGGTCGTTGCGTGTAGCTCAGATGTTGCGCAATTGACCAGAACAAGTTAGCCTTGCTTGAAGTAGGCTGTTCTCGTCATCCACAGACTTGAGCATTAATTTTTTGGAGTGACGTAGTCCTTTCCAAAAAAAAACGCTATTGCTGTGAAGGCTATAATAGTTGACGTCGGGTTCAATTAAAGTAGGGCCAATGACAGCATTAGTGTCATACGCCAGGTCAATGTCCATCAAGGTGGAGGCATGAACCGGCGTTTCTTTCTGTCATGTGATAGTTCTCCCTGCATTGTAACAGCGTATTATCAGATGGATATTGGTCAGTCTGGAATATCCTTCTCGTCTGTGGTCTTGGCGGATTGTTTGAGCTGTGTGAACGTGCATCAAGGTACAAGGAAACAATACTCCACAACACGAGAAGTCAGCAAGCACGTGAAGAATACGAAGTCATTGGATAAAATCATTGATGCTCCTCCGATCATGTTAAGCTTCCTCTGCAGAGACGTGAAACAAAAAACCCATCGTGAATTGGGACACCGCTAACTTCCCCGTCCATCAGCTAGCTACTCCGCATCTACAGAGTCGGAGTGATTCGCAGTGGGTCTTCCAGGCTACGCCGAATTATTGTGGATATCTGTCGGCTTCCGCTGCACGTCAAGTAATGATAACGTCAGAAAGGTGATAACGAGCGAACGCCAATTGCGTCTCCCGAGGTTCGAGTCTTGTAGGAAACGGTGGTGAGCGAATCGAATGCGGGATTAAGCCTCGTTTCGACTCGCTTTCTATAAATAGATGATTTGGCTTGTCTCCCGAGATAGCGATTTCTCCTACTACTTCACATCTTGGTCACTATTACTTGCCCTTCAGTTCATTCTGTACCAGGTTGAACGTCAATTCTCCGCCGGTGCCCCGTACGCTTGAACAATTGAAGCTCGCCCACCAAGTTCATTTGGTTGCTGCTCTGTAATCAATTCTACTTACAATCACTACCTCAACCATGGTGTCTGCGGTATCTGCTCCAGTAAACGTCCGCCATGCTCGGCGAGAAGGTTTGCAACCCGAAATGCAATCGCATTAGGCAAACGGTAACTAATTGATATCCATAGACGTCCCGGCCATCCTCAACCTTATCCGGCAGTTGGCCGAATGTGAAGGAGAGATGAAATCGATGGAAGCGACAGAATCGAAGCTGGAGTCCACAATCGCATTTGGCCCGCCCAACACGGACCCAAAGCGGTCAGCCTCCGAACCCAGCGAACCAACCTCACCAGAGAAGCCTGTACGCTGCATGCTCATCTTCAATGAGAGTGAGAAGGCGGTGGGCTTGGCGATATACTACTACAACTACAGCACGTGGCAGGCGAAGCCCGGCGTGTTCCTCGAGGACCTGTTTGTACTCCCATCGGAGCGAGGAAAAGGGCTCGGCAAGAGATTGTTGGCCGAATTGGCAAACGAAGTGGTCAAGATAAAAGGCGGGCGGCTGGAATGGAACGTGTTCAGGGCCAACAGGGCTGGTATCAAGTTCTACGAGTCAACCGGGGCGAACCTACGGAACGAGTTGATCAAGATGAGACTCGATGGGGATGATATCAACATGTTAGCCAGCACCATAACGCAATAACCAGCAACTGAGCCGAGAATTGAATGTTTTCATTGACACTGCATTCTGATTATTAGTATTCCGACCACTTGACACCCAGGCGGGGAAGTTCCTGAAGTTTTGGCAATATTTACCACGACTCTGGAGCGATGCCGGGCTGCTCTTTGTACGGCACAAGGTAGAACAAGCATTCGTCGGCCCACAAAGCCGGACCAAGCCGCCCAACTAAGCCCGAAGGATCCATACAGTAGACTAGTCTACAGAGTACAGACCGCTTAATAAGTGAGATCAACGCGTCCGTATCTCCGCAAACATTCCGATGTCGTGACCTGCGAATTAGTCACCGCGACCCGCCTTTTTCTACGCCGAACATGCCGATCTCTTCGGCGTAGCCTGGCTCTCCCTTGGACGACTCTCAACCTTCATCTCCCGCGACGGAAAAGCCACAGCGACCGACTCGACGCTCCGAGACAAGCCAATCAAATCGGCCCCCGCCATATCGACTGTCAACGATGCCGAAGGTGCCCAAACTGCCGGCCTGCGATCCTTGTAGATCGTCCAAGCTCGCCTGCGACCACACGCGGCCTGTGTGTTCTCGATGCCGTGGTAGGAACCAAGCCACCAGCTGTACATATCGGCTGAGGCCGTTTAAGAAGGATAAGAGAAAATCCACGGCGCCTTCGTCAACGCCGGATGAAAAGTAAGGAGTTACCGTGTGTACCGCTTAGACGCCGCCAGACGCTCATGTTCGAACAGCCAACCGCCCAATGTCGTCAGTAGTTCCTCATCGAGGGCTGAGACACCAGTCACCGGCTTCCTAGCAACGCCAAACAACTACCCCAACCCAGGATACTTGGGGTCGTTTAGCCACACCACCCTTTTCGATCATCTTCCACTTGGCAATGCCACGGCCAATGAAAGCACTCCACACGTGGGCCAATCTTGGGGTTCTCTCTCACAGAGAATAGTAAACGAGACCCAGGTTTCGCAGGGTGTCGAGCTAATCGAGCAGCTGCATCGCTTTGTGCAAATACCAGCCTGCGTGAGACTCGTCAAAGCGTGGCTCGACACTGGAGCGAACCTCCCCATATCGGGGTTGTTCACTGAGAAATGTACCCTCACCGCACAGCATCTTCTCGCGGATCTTGGCGGAGGCTCAGTAAATGCCATGGAAATCTCAAGAAACCTATTCGTCCAATCGTGCCGTCCACTGGCTATGGATGCGAACACGACTTTCGATGATTTCTGTGCCCAATTCTGTCAGCAAAATGCAAGATGGGAAACTCTCGGGTTATTCTTCACGACCGTGTCCCGAGCCACATTCAGGTTCAACTGTTCTGACACGCCATACAACTCCGAGCAGCAGCGACGAAACCTGCGGAAGCTTGCCATGCACTACTCGGATCGGTGTTTAGATTTTTCCCTCTCGCTCGACTGCCTGAACGACTTGCAGCTGATATTGCAGTATGAAAACTTCATTCTGCACTCACTTGTTGACGGCGACCAGAGTAAGTCAACTATCAACCCTCGTCAACCCATTTCTAACCAAGATGCTAGGCTATCAGTCATGGAGAAAGTTAGGTGATGTCGCTAGCTCCTTGTTCGCTCTTGGGTATCATCAAGACACCAAAAACAGTTCTCCAGCGCCCGGGTTTCTCAAGGATCTGAGGCAGGCTGTATTTGCACGAGCGTATTCTGCAGATAAAAATATTTCCATCTTTCTCGGTCGTCCGTCACGCATCCACCGGCAGCATTGTCTCTTTCGACTTCCAGGACAAGATTCCGAATCGTCGCAAAGTAGCCCGTATTTCTCCCAGGTATGGGATCAACAAGAGAACTTTGATTATATGGTCGATACACATTGGTATGCATTGTGTGCGGCCCTCAAAGAGGACGTGCTGCTCATCTTTGGAGAAGAGTGCTACGACGAGAGGATGAGACGCGCAAGGTGGGTGAAATGACAAGTTACAGGGGAAATTTGCTGATCATCGCAGTGTAATCCGAGCTAAAGCTGAATCACAATGGTTGGCCTTCCCTCAAAAATTCCGTCTAGAAGGCACGATAAGGGCATACGATCGACAACCGCTGGATCTAGATCTGATGGTTAGCGCCCGTCTGAACTACCTCCACGTTCTGTTTATGCTTCGCTTAGCATTGGTGCGGCGCATATCAGAACCGGACGCCCAACTGGTTGCCATCTCGGCCGACATGCTGGCGTTGGTGATTGAGGCGGTGATGATTAAGGATCGTTTGATAGATTCAGGAACGTCCCTGATCTGGAAGGAAAGTCACGAGCCCAAGTGTGGGAAACCAACACTAACATCTTACAGGTCGCGTACTATGGATTGGCTGCTGCAGGTGTTATTTGTCTTTCATTGCTATATGGACCGCAGGCAATTCTGAGCCATGGGATAGCTATCTCGACTGTCTTCCAACACCTAAGCGTGCTAGTCGCCGAGGTCGAAGTCGGAACATTGGTCTGCAAGGAAGACGCCAACTATGCTCTCCTCGAAGGAGCGACACGAACCATAAAAAGCCTCCTTGATCGACTCCTGTCTGGTAGAATTGGGGCACAACTTCTGAGTCAACCAGCAGGAAACGCCCTTTCATACCCTCCAACTATGTTGAATGATGGAACTTGGAACCCGTGGGATCATAGCAACCTCCAAGACTTTGAAGTGGATTTCTGGCTCACTCTCGCCGAGCACCCGTTCCTCGTTGGGGATGAGGTAGGCGTGCAAGGTTTCTCGGGCCCTTGAACTTCGATTCCGACTCAGAAGATGCAATCAGTCGACTCTCAGGAGAGCTGGTACTCCTTTCGCACCGCCATCGCGAATCGTTCGATAGCTTGGATAAGATCGTTCTCGGGGGCTGCGGCGAAGGTCATTCGGAAGAAAACCTTGGGAGAGTGTTCAGTTCCGGCAGCAAACCAGCTTCCCTTGCTAACGAGGACTCCGTTGTCACGAGCGGTATTGAAGACTCTGTCTTCTATCTCGGAAGCGAACTGTCGTGTTTGCTCAAGAGAGTCATCTTGCTTGACCTCCGGGTGATTCGGCACCGACGCTTCGATCCAGATGAACATGCCTGTCGTGGGAATTTTCCAGTGGCAAATCTGCGATGGAATGTAGCGATTGCAAGCCTCAATCAAGATGTTCCGGCGCGCACGGTATTCCGATGATAGATAGCTCAGCCATGAAATGAAGCCCCCGTGGCCCCAAGTCTCGTCCAGAAGCTTGTACACCATGGCCTGTGAAGGACCGCTGGGTGACAATACGCCAACCTCCGTCTGGGAGATGAACTTGGCAATGACTTGAGAGCTTCCTGTCACCCAACCACACCGAAGTCCTGGAGCTAGGATCTTTGATGTTGTATCCATGCGCAACACTCGTCCTGATACATCCAGAGACAAGTATGAGACGGGCAAACGAGCCAAAAATGCGTCGGGTGTTGCTTGAACGGGTTCCGAAGTCGTCGGCTCAGAGTCGGCGTCTCCCAACTGGATAAAGTAATACGGATCGTCCTCCAGGATGTACAGATCATGCTCCTCAGCAACCCGATAAATGGCCTTCCGTCGAGCTAGGTTTTGTGTCGTGCCGGTTGGGTTCTGTCCAGTCGGAATGGTGTACAGGAGGGATGGTTTCCGGCCTTTGGAGGAATCCCAGGAGCGCAACTTCGAGTCAAGATCTTCAGGCACGAGTCCAAACTCATCCATCTCCACCCCAACGACGTTCAGACCTTGAGCCTTCGCAGTGGCTGTTGTTCCTGAGTAGGTGTGGCTCTCGAACAAAACCCAGTCGCCGCGGTTGCAGAATACTCTGAAGGCGATTTCGATTGCAGAGGTTGTTCCACAAGTCATGCAACACTCCCAGTCATCGTAAGGCGGGTCATGGATTAACTCAGTGTGCTCCGTGACAAAACGCAGGGACTGGGGAGAGCCAGCAGAGTATCCGTAGTTCATGACGACAGCCAGGTCGTACGCTGCCTCATCTCTCACACACGACATGAGGGCCGTTGTGCTTTTATCTGAACCCTTGGAGCCGCCATAATTCCATGCTGCGGTCATGTTCAGCGTCTCCCAAGGGAAATACTGTGGTGAGGGCCTGGCTGTCCCCAAAGTGATCAGGGCTGGTTGTCCAGGGGCCCTCGCAGACATTCTCAATGGGGAGGGGATCTGGCTGAGACTTTCGATGCTGAACCGATGATCCCATCTCTTAGACAGCGGCTTAGAGCCAGATGCCTGGATTTTGAAGTGGTTGGAGGAAGTATAAGGGGCGCATCCTGGAGGGAGTGGATCAGACTTGGATCGCTTCTCCTCCACTTTGATGAGCTTTGCGTGAAACATTTTGTTCAGAGAAGTTTGGTATAAAAGAACCTGATTGATTAGTTCATAAAATTGCAGACTCCTCACGCATGCTTTATAACTCTCTCTTCATGCTCTCGTGACACGCTGTGGCACTCGGAGTAGGCACTTCGGAGTAGGAATGTCGGGAGAACTACGGAGTAGTGGCGTCGGAATAGACGCTTCGGGGTAGTCGCTTCGGGGTATCCTCGCAACGAGTTTGTGCCGGCTTTGTCTTAAGCCGATGGGATGGAGCTCTGGTCTCGGATATTCGCGCCATAATAGTGGATTTTGCTGTTTGGTTGGTTCTTTGAAGGGTCACGGCATGACCTGTGTTCCTCGGCACCCCGCAGCATAAGAGAGATATCTTTCGGTACAGATCGCTTACTCGGCCCAGGTCGCAATATTGTTGTATCGCTCAACTTGCCTATTTTTAATTCATACAATGTCAACACCAACAATGCCGCCCACCACAAAACTTGCAGAATACCTGTTCCGTCGCTTGAGCCAGCTGGGCATCAGTGCAATCCATGGTGTTCCGGGAGACTTCAACCTCACTCTCCTCGACTATGTAGAACCGTCAGGCCTTCAGTGGGTTGGAAATGCCAACGAGCTGAACGCGGCATATGCTGCAGATGGCTATGCTCGAATCAAGGGAATCGGAGCCCTCGTTACCACATTTGGAGTTGGAGAGCTTTCTGCCATCAACGCCATCGCCGGAGCTTACGCCGAGCGTGCTGCAGTCGTGCATATCGTCGGTACTCCAGCGCGAGCCGCCCAGAACTCAAGAGCTTTGCTTCACCACACGTTCAACGATGGCGAATACCGACGCTTTTCCCAGATGCACGCCCAGGTCACAGTTGCTCAAACTCGCCTTTGGGATCCTCGAACAAGTCCTGAGCAGATTGACTCGGTCCTGCAGCAGTGCTTGCTGCACAGTCGGCCAGTTTACATTGAGATTCCTGTGGATATGGTCGACGTGTTGGTTCCCACCGAGCGACTGAGTTCCGAGATCATCATTCCAGTCGCTGAGCCGACCACAATTCACGACGCAGTGTTAACTAGGGTTCTTGACAAGGTCTATGCTGCAAAGCAGCCCATCATCCTTGTTGATGGCGAGATCAGACCACTCGGAATTATCGACGAGGTGCAAAAGTTTGTCAAGTCGACCAACTGGCCAACCTGGACGACGCCGTTTGGAAAAGGGCTTTTGGATGAGACAACGCCGAATTTCCATGGCATCTACCGAGGGTCATATGATGATCCGGATGTACAACGTTTCATCAATGATGCGGATCTCGTCGTGGTCTTCGGTCCTCACTTCAGCTCCACCAACACGTTTGCTTTCACGAGCGTCCCAAAAGCCAGCGTCACCATCTCATTCACTGATACGGAAATCAATTTGCAATCTGAGATTGCCCGGGATATTCCTGCGAGAACCAGTGTATCTCGACTGGTTGAGAGGCTGGATTCTTCAAAGATTAAATCCTACAACACCTACCCCAAGCTTCCCCGAGACTACCTTGTCTCCTTTTCAGCAGTCTCTGGGGACCAGCCCATCACCCAGGACAAGTCTTGGCGCATCTTCGCCAACTTCCTTCGTTCAGGTGATATAGTCCTCGGAGAAACTGGCACTGCAGGTTACGGCGTTCGAGAGATGCCCCTGCCACTGCACACTCGACTCTTCACCCCTGTCACCTGGCTTTCCATCGGCTACATGCTACCAGCAGCTCAAGGCGCAGCACTGGCACAGAGAGAACTCATCGCTGCTTCGAAATACCACGGCATCAAGGAAGCGCGCACGATTCTACTGATTGGCGACGGGAGCTTCCAAATGACGGCCCAAGAACTGTCGACCATCATCCACAAGAACCTCAACGTGATCGTGTTTCTCATCAACAATGATGGCTATACGATTGAGCGGTGCATCCACGGAGCAACGCAAGGGTACAACGACGTCGCTAGCTGGAGATACTTGCAGGCACCTGCATTCTTTGGGGCTAGCGAGGACACTTTCACGGGCTCGGCGAAGACATGGGATGAGCTGGAAAAGGTCTTGGGGAATGAGAAGCTGACGGATGGCACCGGACTGAGAATGGTCGAGGTGACAATGGATCGAGAGGATGCACCTGAAGGACCGTTATCATACTACCTCAAAGAGCAGAAAAAGCGCAACAAAGCGTAGAGCAAAGTAGTTTTATTCAGCATTTATAAACTGTCCGCCATTTCTCGTGATTTATACCTGGGAATTTCCTGGTCACAACATCACATGCTCCTTCGCACGGATAATAGTCTGACCTTAATTCACCAGTGGTATTCTACTTGCAGTCGTTCTGTTGATTGCTCGCTTTGTAAGTTCGTTGAATTCTCAGTCCGAATCTCTAGAGCCACCGGAACGTCGTAAAGCGGTTATTGTCTTCAGCGAGGCAGGCCGGCTCAGGGGTGAGAACAAGGTGGTCATCTTGACTTGTGCATTAGAGCCGTTGAAATGCGTGCGTAGTCATCAAGTCCTTTGAGCGCAACCTCCCCCGGCTCGTACCCGTCGTCCTCTCTAACGTTTCCTTGAAGCACGAGTGGCCCCATCAAACGTTATCGATGAACCCCGACGGACACACCGCCAGTGCAGTGGACCTCCATTCCTGCCACTGTCGAAGCATGATGTAGTGGGCGTTGGGTTTCAACTCATTCACTGACCAGAGGTCGTACTTCCACGGTTTACCCATGGCAGTGAAATGGACAACATAGGTCTGGATGTAGAGGTCCTCCAAGTCCTTGTCAGAGGCCGGCCCCGAGGGTCCCGGAGACGGAGAAGGCGCGGTAGTTGCTTCTGTAGCAAACCATGGTGGAAGACTCCGGTCTTCCCAATGATTGTTCAATGCGACGTACGAGCCAGGCAGCCGAGAAGCATCCTCTCCAAAGAGAGCATTGACAATGTCCATATCGTACTGATGAGGCGGAAGAGCCGCAACTGTCTTCTGGATTTTGGTCCAAAGGTTGGCAGTGGGCTGGATGAGCATGAGAGTGCTGCTCAAAAAAGAATCATCGATCCAGTACGCTCTTGGCGCGTAGAGATCCGCCGGTGGCAAGTCGAAGAGGTGATCGAGGCTTCTTAGGATGAGTTGGTCTGCATCGAGCACAAGGACACGATGGAGGCTGGGGTCTATCTCCTGCATCCTGAAAGCTGCTAGTTTGAGTAAACAGCCGCGGTAGTAATCATTGCTGCTGGAATGAAGAGGCATAGGCTGCTCTCTGACGACCTCGGCACCAAGTGCTTTCAAGGACGAACGGTACTTGGAGGAGACATCTTTGGAGACCAAGGTGATAATTCGATGGTTTGAGTGGTGGACCGTCTTTAGCAGATGGATATTGACCAGAACCGAGCATGCGTAGTTGTCTTGCGTGGCGTAAAAGACATAGGCGCTGTCGGTAACTGTGGCTGCGGGTACTTGTGGTCGCGACTCGAGGGTTGGCCCATACTTCTTAATGGAGAGCAACAGAAGAACTAGGCATGCGAATGTGCCTAGGAGCTTATAAACAAAGCCTGTTCGTCGGAAACCAAGAGGAAGCCTCATGTCGGAGAATCGTTCTAGATTGGATGAGGAAACAAGAACGCCAAGGTTCTTGGAGTTGTCAGCTCTGTCAGATTGATGCACGGCCAAACACGGATATAGCGATAGTCTTCCTACAAAGATGGCAATATTAAACAGCTCGATAGGCTAAGTCTCTATGCAACCTGTTCCAAGATATTGCCTACAACCATGGCAAGTTGTCTATCTCTCACTATCTAGCCTATCTAACAAGGCTTGAAGCCACTTTTATTGTCTTTGCCACAACTCATAGGTTAGTTGCTAAATCTACTGGCACAACCCTTGTTTAGTGGTTATTCTGCTTTAATGCTAGCTTCCTCAGGCGGAGTGATGGCTTACGCACGGACCTATGGCGTTGAAGATGAACAAGGTCGTAACAACAATGCGGCAGATACTGGAGACTGGCGGCTAATGAATTGATTATTGTGCCATTTTTCTTTCAACACATCGACGTTAAGTCTAAAAGTTCAAGAAATGTTAGTAGTCTACTATGAGAATGATTAGGCCCCTAGCTAGGCTAATCAATCTCATGGGATGATTCGGACTTGAGAACTGGAAATCCTGATCTCGCTACCCTGAACTGGCTTCACATAGCTTCAGCTTCAAGCCGAGCGCGACAGTCCGCCCTTCTAGGAATTAGTAGGATCTATGAACCTATAGGATTATAAATAAACAAGCAAACAAGTAGGGACTGTTCTCACTGGTTCGTCTTGTTCAGCTTGGTTTTGGTCTGTACTTCGATTCGTGAAGTATGGGAGAGTGACTGCGGCATGCGCCGAAATAGAGGGTTAGACCTCGCAGAAATCATTCTTCAGCGATATCAAACATCGGTACATCGGTCGATGTCTTGGTTACTGACATCACTCAATCCAGCGCCGCATTTATCCCCTTTCGCTTTAGCCTATTCTTCCATAGTGAACTTGATGGCTGCAATCGGTAGCGCCTATTTGTTGTCTTACGTCAGACGCCGGTCAGACTTCCCCGACATTGGAAGATGAAATGAAATCACACGCATCTCAATGTTCTTCTTCTTAGTACTTAAGCTCTAATGCCGATTCATTAAAAGGCATATTACTGCGGCGGGAAGTCTTCGCTCCCGCAAGTATGACGCCAAATTTTATCCCTTTCACTACTGGGCCTGTGCGTCCAAAGCAGATCATCTCTCTGGGCTTCTTTCGCACCGGGTCACAGTCCCTTAAAGAAGCCCTGACGATCCTTGGATACCGCGATGTCTTCCATTCGTCCGCCATGGCGAGATGCCCAGAGAAGTGGCTCGGTCTTGGAGCTGCGGCTGATGCCAATATCCCCTGCTTGCCTTCGTACACAGGTTGCACTTGGACACGAGACGAGTGGGATTCCTATTTTGGCCCGTGTGAAGCCCTCACCGACGTCACGCCCTTCGCCGAGCCTTTACTGCGTGCATACCCGGAGGCTCGGGTCATTCTTGTCCATCGCGACTTCGATCCATGGGCTGAGAGCTTTCTTAAGACCCTTGTTCTTCCTTCGTCGGAGGGATTCCTGGCATGGTTGAGCGGAAAATGGATGGAACCGCTGATAGGAGTGTACATCAGCCAAATCGCCTGGAAGTTGTATATGGGCCTTATAGGCGTGTCTGACCTGCGCAAGGCACAGGACCGCCGTATCATGCGTGCTGGCTACGATCGCCATTACGATTCTGTGCGCCGCATGGTGCCTGCTGAGAGGCTATTAGAGATCGACCTCAAGGACTTGGGCTGGGAGCCACTTTGTGAGTTCTTGGGTAAGGAAGTGCCGGACGTGCCGTTTCCTCACCTAAACGAGTCTCGGGTCTTCCGAAACGAGCTTCGTGGGCTTCATAAACTAGCGGTCCTAGGGGGAGTGGTCAAGCTAGTTTGCTCTGTTGCGGCTGCTGGTGGTGTGCTCGTGGCCGGTATTTGGATTGCTCGAGCGGGAGGATTTATGCTGTGACTTGAGATTATGCCTTTTGTCTTCGATCTTTGGCATTTAGCTGGTCAGTTGGGCGTATGCGACAGCTCAATTCTTGGTGGAAATCAATTCCTGGTGGAAAGCGAGACATCATTAGTTACCCAACAAGCTTTTGTTAAGAGATAATCCTACCAAGTATCAATGTAGACTGAACTAGTCTGCCGAAAATTGTTTCAAATAAGTAATGAAACAAAATGTTACGTATGTATCAACGATCTAGTAAGACCAAGTGAGACTGGGTTGGGTTTCATCGAAAGCAGGGGTTGATGTGATAGCCTACTGCTGCGCCCCAAAGACACATGGGTATAATTTACTCAATATCTAGGGACGGGGGCGCCTTTGAATATGGCCTAACTTATTAGGCAGGTATCTTTACTTAAGTATAGCGGTATCGGCCAACTCTGTGCAACCTCCACAAGCCTCCCACATCACGCCATGGACCAATTTGCGATTCATTATGAACAACTCATCACAAAATTCACCTGAAGCCCTACGAAAAGAATTTGCTTTTCTTAGATACAGCCCTACAGAGCAGCCCAAGGACTTGGAAATCACGGTTAACCACAACGCATACTGGAGCTACTGCGGTCCTCTTCTCTCCTCATCATCATCTGCAGACGCGGCTTCACCCCTTCCGGCCAACTTCTACGACTTTGCAGCAGCGACATTCTCTAGCCCGATTCTTCCCAGTCTTTTGCCTTTTCTAGATTTTGTCAACGGGGTCCTCCTGGCTAGTGGCTTAAGCCACTACCTCCTCACCATACGCGCCACGACGCCGACGCACGAGTTTGACCGTCCAAGATGGCACACGGATGAGCTGTTTTTCTCGGACCTAGCCCACGGTGATCTCCCCGGTATCGGTATGGGCCAGAAATCACAGTATGGAGAGAAAAGGGAGTTCCGCGAAACACCAGGAACTAATTGGAAGATATGCACGACGCTTCTTGGTCCACCGACACTGTTCATTCCGCTCGAGCATCAATCCACCACGAGGCAGAAACAGCACAAGGCTCGAGAAGCCGCAAGTACGGTTCACTCGTGCCTCTCGATCCGATGTGTTGGGTGCGCGTCTTCTGCAGATAGTGTACGGGAAGATCTCGCGACCAACTTAGCGCAGTTCGGAGCCAAGGCAGCTGGGCCAGGAGAGTGCGCCATGTTCCGGGTGGGAAGAGAATCAGGAGCTATGCATTCGGAGCCCTGTATGAGCAATGCTCAACAGGGGAGAATCTTCATTAATGTCGTGCCAGGGACAGAGGAGGAACTCAGCGGGATGATGGGGAAATGGGGTATGGAGATTCCACGTCAGTGGTGGCAGTGGTGGGTTCAGGGTTACAATGTGCCGCCTCTCGTTGCATAAAATGCATGGCCTAGCTTCCTTCACAGGAATAGAAGGTCATGTCCTAGCCGTCAAGGTTTTAATTACTATTAACGGAGCGGGAGGTATGGGAACCTGTAAACACGGAACGATGAAGGGGCGAGGACAGAGTTCTCGCTATCGGGATGGCTTCGCTCCTGGCGCCGGTTGAGATTGAACCCGGTCGGCCTAGATGGGGGGATCAGACTTGCCAGTAGGGACTCGGGGACATGAACTAGTAGGGGTTAAGTCTAGGTAGGGGAATCACAAGGGGCGGGTAATAGTGGTAGGACCGAAAGAAAAGTCCGAGACTCCGGAGTGACACGCTCGATGCGACGCCAAGAGAGGGTTCCAGCGTTATAATATTTCAGCTCTCCTATTTATTACTATAGTATCTGATTATTGTTGGCTACGGTAGCTACGTGTATGGCCCATTGACTACGACCTGTGGAAACAAGTATGGAAGAAGGTTGATGAGTCGCTCCGTAGCTCCGAGATCGTCTGGTTCCCCTTGCCTAAGATGGCCCAATCAGCACGAGGCAAAGCATTGGACTGCGATTTAGAGAGACACATACGGCCCCGGCTCAGTGTAGCTCCCCCTGTCGGGAAGTCTTGGCTTGATGAACCATTTTGCGCCCACCAACGTTTGAGTGGGCGAGAAGTCAGTGATTATTCTGGACATTTCACAGCCTTCACATGAAATGTCTACTCAACTGAGAATATACAGGTGCATTCAATGCGGCCAAGTGGGAGCTTGTTCTCATCTTAACCACGACTACATTCCCGGGACTAGCGGGAGCGGAGAGCGTTTGCCGGAAAGATGCTCGTTAGATTAAAGACGCGCCGCCTCCGCTGTCTAGATCGGACTTATACTCTTCGCCATGATCTGTAGGTACCGAGATCTAGGAGTTGTCCCCACTCAGAAAATCTACGATGCACAAGAAAGACTGGGAGACCGGTGCTTTATTTAAGCTAGATCAACGCAACGACATGTGTTTCGCTGTATGAACAACTATTCTGCTCACCGTTCCTTCTCAACCCTTTCTAGTCACCGATTCATGCCATAAATCGGAGATGTGGATGCATGACTCTAGTCTACACTGGTTTCGATGGAGCGGCCGAGCGGTAGAATAGCGTTCAGTCTATCAAGAAGCGGCGTCTGCTTGCTACCTCTATCCAATCCTTGGCATGGGCGCCTATAGATATCACTCTGTCTTGCCTATATAGGGCTTAGATATTACGTTGCGTTCACGTAAACCTTTTATCTTTAATTGCGTAGAAAGCCTCCCATGCCCTTCATTATTTTGTCAATTCCGTTCTTTTCCAGCCCGTCATCAAGCGACATGACCCTGGAGGCACTGCAGTAATCATCATGTGCATCAAGATTGCCGTCTTTGCATATTCGTTCCTGTGCATCGCGATCCGCCAGTGAGTGACCTCTAAGTCATTACTTCGATAGGGCATATACTGATGGGACTGACTCGTCCTAGCTATGTGCAAATCAACAAGTACTGGGATCGAACTTCCAAATTCCTTATCAGGTTCCAACCCTACACGCATCCATACTGGCAACCGAGGCGCCTTTGATAACACCCCCTGGGCTCAAGGACACTCGATGCAAATGGCCTAGGTATCCAAGGTGGTGGTGAGTGAACCGGACAAGGACCTTTCGAACTCCGTAGACATCTTGGGAGCTAAAATAGGCATCTACAGACGAACTGACATCGAAATAAATGTGGAGTCAGACACGAAGGGTTATATAAAACCGGGAAGGACACCGCATCGCGTAGACGATGAACTGCCGTTAACCTCGAATGCCGGACATCCAAAGCAAAATGATATAATAATTACACAGTCTGTGGTTAGCAGAGACTCTTAATTGAAGAATAATTAATGCAATCCGGGTTCTCAATACCTGCCTGAGTATTAATTATACATGAGCCCAGCCGTTTGCAACTAGGACCTGAATCTCGTTGATGAGACAAACTGACCCGTCTTCTTGAAAACCGGGATTATTCTTTTCCCATACTCGTATCCGCCTCCGCACTATCCACTCCTTGAACCACGGCGTTATAAACCATCTCACAAGCCTATTCTTCCATCGACCCGTAAAGATATTTAGATGAGAGACCCATGATCTGCTTGGATGAACTGACTGATACGCGAGGCTATTATACCCAACCCGAATATTGGGGTGGTTTGCCGAAATCCAGGGAACATGCTGCGGCGTATTCGATATCGTTCGTGTTGAGCAAAGCAAGCACGGCAGTAACCTACAAGTGGGTATTGCTAATCAATAATTCAGGGTTGCAGAGTTTGAAGATGAACATACCGAGAAAACGACGTCATTCAGGAAAAGGATGTAGTCGAATGTCGTACCGCTCTGTGTCATCTCTATTGACTGCTCCAGAGACCTATTTCGCAGCCGAGAAAGGTATGGGATCCTCCGAAGCTCTATCTGATCACGGGGCGTTTTGATCTAGCCGTTGCATGCTCTGAGGGAGGAGACTTGATTTCGTCGGCGTGGGTTGTCTTGGCCAGCATGATATTGCGTCCGACTCCTAGCACGTCCAGCGCCTTGTCAAGTTCGCGAAGCGCCCCTTTAGAATTGTCCCTGCTGCCGCTCTCAAACACGCTCACCAACATATTCTCGGGTCCGAGAGCCGTTGCCAAGTCTAGGACACCTTGGTTTCAAGACTCGCGGAGGATCTTCTCGTTGTTCCAGTGTAGGCTCGCGATATACACGCGCACTGGCTTCCGCAATTTCCCTTGCGCTTGGTGTTCTCAGGGCCGCTTTATCTAGCCGACGATGAATGATGATGATATCGATGATGGCCCAGACAAGGAAGGCAAAGAGGACGTTCCGGAGGACGGAGACGACTCGGAATGCGACCGGGCCTCGGTGAGTGCAGAACGCGACATCGTGGTAGGAGTGGAATTGATGTTGGAGACGCCGGACGAGTTGAAAGGCAGGCTAGGCTTATGGTATGCATCTAGAGTGGAGCGGGGTTCGTGTATACAGTGCAGCTTATTAGTCATTGTTTTCTCCGCTGTGCGTGCTTCACAGGTAGCAAAATGATGATATTCGTACATGTAGACCATGGTTGATTGACTCTCCACTCCTCTGTTTATACGGACTACACCGATTCAGCTGTGTAACTCAGACAGCCCTCCCACCTACAAGGATGCAAACTAACCCGGTAGAAAGCGATAAAATACTTCTAACTCGGGGCATGGAAGGCTCTCATGACGGGGCACCCAGCACCTTAAAGCCAGACAAATTATACACCGTTCTATGGTCCTTTGCAGTGGTGTTGTGTTGCGTTGCCAATTCTGTACTTTTGTATAAAGATCGACACTGGCCCTCCGGATTTCGATCATGACGCCTGGACTAAAAGCGGGTGATTTTTATCCTCTTTCCGACAGCTGCGGCCCTAGAATTGATCCTTATCAATGCATCTTTTCAACTGCACCGATGGGGGCTGTCTGCTCCATCAGCCAACGGCACAAAAAGGCTGGCGGCCTTGCATTTTGCGGAATGTGGCTTGTGAATCAGCAAGAGCTGGACAAGGATTTCTGCTGCAGATCCAGTACTAAGGGGGAAGTATGTAAGACGAAGGATTCAATGATGTGGATAATTGACAAATGCGGATATGAACGGCAGCCAGGATGAGGCGCAGCGCAGACGACAGATAATTATGGGAGCACATCCAGGGCTGAGATTCAGTCGTTGGGCACGATATTTCAGGCAGATTCCTTCCATCCTTGGTTATCTCTTGGCAAGTAACCTGCTTTTTCGAAGGATTTGACCTTGAATGTTTCTTGGCAATCGTGTGGCGGAACATGATAAGTACAGTGCTTTGCCCCGTAATACAGTGAGCGGGAGGGAGTCTCGATTATTTCCTATGCATGTCATCCTAACACCCTCCTCAACCCTAGATTAAACAAAGCTTCTGGTAGTGACCTACATCAGTGCGCCTCTCCCAACATACTACTTTTCTATACACCTTCACAGCCATGCGATTCCTTTTACTTCCTTTCGCCCTCGCGACGGCCGCCATCGAATTCACAGGGCCTGACGTGTCCTCCAAGCTTAATCTCTCCGCCCCGGTCACAATATCCTGGGAGAACCCTGGAGGACAAAATGACGACTGGACTTTGTTCGACCTTACGTGGCATGGCGATATGACCAATGGGGCGTCCTTTGGATTTACCATCAAGGAAAACTTGACGGTGTCAAGCGGAGAACACGAGTGGGATCCAACAAACGAGACTGAATCACTAGAAAATGAAGGAAACCGCCTCTCCAAAGACAAAGTCTTTTTTTTCGAGGGCTTCCAACATGGGAATGGCTCGGGCGCTGGTAGTAGCTCGACAAGTGAGAAATTTGCCGTCGAAGGATACGAGTTGCTGGGGAGCTCTGGAAGCTCATTGGAACCGGCGACGACGATACTGGTGGCTGGAATTGCAGTAGTAGGTGCTTGGTTGTTTTGATGAAGTTCATTATGACGCAATTTGAACGTATGTAGTCTGTTCCAACAATCTGACATTCTCCTACTTCAGAATTCTGTGATACTTTTCTCCTTAGGTGAGCCAGTCCTTAACTGGGGGTTCTCGAAGTTCGTCGCCATCGCATTTGGCTCGTTTTATTCTACAGTGCACCAACATGGAGATTATCTTTATGGGCCCGAATAGTGCCGCATTTTAATTCAGATGCTTGAGAAGGATATTGTAGTCGTGTTTATAACATTTTATTGTCTCTCGTCGGGTAACTCTGCCCTTGGTCGTCGCGATTTGACACGTCGTTAGTATAGGCAGTATCACATTCCATACAGGCGTCCGCGTATACTAGGTTTAGAGAAGGAGATCCAGCCACAAGATCCATGAAACCTTCCATCGTCACGTCGCATGGGCGTTGTGTCATGTCTGTCACCGTCACATGGAATTGTTGGAAAGTCTCGTCGTCAATGGCGCTTGACCTTTTCTCTTTGTCGTTTCACTCCCTTCTTTTCAAGCCCAACATTCCAGTCATGGAATATCGTCGGCATGTCTCTGCGGGCTCTTGTCAATCTAGCCACAAGTTCGGATTCGCGGCTAGCTTCTCGTTTCATACTACGATTTGGGTATAGTGTCTTGAGACGAGTGCCCAAACGGGGAGTGTTAGTGTTCAGTCTCTTGATAACGGCATTGATACTGCTGAACCACCATCGGCCGTAGTTAGCTTAGATTCGAACATTGAGGCTTGAGTCTACCGCCACATTTCTGTAGTTATCGGAACACATCCTAGAGTGGAAGGGCTCCACAATATACAACTTGACGTCCCATTCAAAAGGTTCTTACACAGCTCGTTTTAACGCCTTGATTAAGCCGCCGACTTTACACTTTACGCTATTGACGCCTACTCTATTGGCCGGACCTCACCGCTGGGACATAATGGGGCTTAGAGGTGATTATGGCACTCCTGATACGCCAGAAGGTATGAGTACTGGATGAACTCTGACTCCACGCTGAGTGGAATATTAGGGGCGAGCTGGAAGGGAGATGCCGTTAGGTCGATTCGACCCGAGTCATCGGTCCGTGGGACTCGGCTGACGCGGAACACGCTACTGCTAATGATGATGTCTCTGCTCTAGAATTCTACGAGGTCGTATTTCACAGGCTAACTTGATGATATTACACATCAACCTGCTTCCCTCAAATACGCACATCCTGAGGTTTCTCAACTCAAGACTTTCACAGATCTCTATCATGCTGCTCAAATACCTCACCATCAACATTCTATTCGCCCTCAGCTCGGCCGTTACAGCCCCTGACCCTCATGCCAGAGAAATTAGTATTGAGGCTAGTCATGAACGTCCTCCTGTAGTCGTCATCGGCCGCGCCGACTGCGGCAGTGCTGCATCTTGGAAGAGCGCCAACTGCGCGTTCAACGCAAGCGATCATACCTATAGCAGCGTCAGAAAGTCTCGCAGTAGCCCACATGGCCAAAAGCTGAACGATAACAAGTCCGTGACCAACTTCAACGACTATGCAGAGTGGTCCAGCTACAGTGGCAAGGGTGTCTGCAAGAACAACGTCCTGGTATGCGACAGTTTCGAGGGTACCTGTCCTAGCAAATCTGACTGGGTTGGAAAGAGTGGTTCTTGTGCGTGCAGCAAGAATGGCAAAAGCTACAGCAAAACCTCCCACCAGTGTGGCTGTCCCGAGGATCAGACACTGGGTGGCTTTTACGGCAAAGCGAATGTCCTGAAGGCGCCAGCTGGAACGCAGAAAAGCAACCTTGTGTTTGTCAGAAGAGCGTACCGACCTGCAACAATGATGGGGACACTCGTGATTGCCCCGAAGAGAAGAAATCGACAAGCTACAGAGGTAGAGGGTGTCCCGACGAGACAAATGATAAGACAAAGAAGCCAACCTGCGTGTGTAAGAAGACTGGAGAAAAGTGCTGTCTAAGCAAGGCGACCTACAATTACTTTAACGAGCAAACCTGGATCTCAGATGCTGAAAAAAAAAACATCGAAGTCTCCGCAGGAACATCTACGATGGGAACATGAAGAGTTGCACCAGGTCACCCGAAGAGTTATTATTGTTCGAAAGTATTGTCAAGAAGATGCAGTTGTTCCATGCGGCAGAAGTAGACGACGACACATACTGGTTGCCAGTACAGCTGTGATGTCGAGACTGACTGGGGGATAAAAGGCTGATGGGAAAATGGTCATTCACAGTCTGGGACAGTACGGATGAAGTGTTATTGAGTCTTCTGTTAATATCGATCATTCATCGCCAATTAGAGAGTGATTTTATTTGTCAACAATAGAAATATTGACTGTCAAACTGGGGTGGCCGGGCTCGTATGTTTATATGTCTAATACCTACGGGTCTGTTCTCTCAATTTGAGTATGAAATGTTTTTTAATATACAATGGACGTGTTCTAAACTAGAATGACCGACGTGTTTATGTGTCTGCTGTGATTATCATGTGGTAGGTGCCTCGGCGACAATCCTGGTAATCCAACTGCTGAATAAAGGCACCCGCAAGTCATCTACACCGCTGGGCTGAAGTACCCCGGTGGTTGACTTGTAGATTTGTGGTGCTAATTGACGCCTAAGAACTCCTTCAACTTTTCCAGAGCCACTAATTCAGCGGGAAGCCCTTGTCCCCGGGGCGCATGAGCTTCAAGAAGGCGATCTCGGTCCCGTCTTGTAGTAGAACTTTTGCTGGCACAGGTCAAGGTGGTCCAGGATCAGCGCTGTAATCACATGGCTCAACTTCAGATGTCTTGAAAGAAGGCCATAATGAGCAGGCATATTCGGGAATGGAAATGCCAAACATTGGATGTTGTGACTCTTCTTCATGACATGGGACAGCAACCAGCGACTTTCCATCAGCGCGCAAGGTCTAAGAGTAGGTTTCAGGAAAGAAGAACCCATCCAGAGTTGAGTTACTAACATGGACCCTCAATGATAGTTGAGACAGCGGTAATGCACAACACCTCCACATTACCAAAATTCCTCGCGTACGAAGTACTCGACTAGACCACTTGAAAGTGCTCTATAGGCTAGTCCGTACCCAATTGCACACTGCCCAACACGTACACAACGTGGCGGTGATACAGCACGTGAGCGGGGCAAGTCAGCCTGATGCATCTGGGCGATGCTGGCCTCAACTTGGCCTGATCTCTTTTTGGCACCTGCTTACCATCATACCACCTACCGGCAATATCTTTCCCTCCTTCGTGGAGATCGACTTTAAATCAGGCTTTCAAGCTTCACGTCAGACTCCCGGCAGCTAACTGATCATCATCACCATGGCTGATGCCCTTGGACTGGCCGTGAACATCATGGCCGTTATCGAACTGTCAGCCAAAGTAGCCACGCTCTGCCTCGACTACTCTACGACAGTTGGAAATGCCAGGGAGGACATCGCACGTCTCAAGAACAGGTTGGACGGACTAGCCCGAACCTTGCAAGGAATTCACCGTCTCCTAACGGGGCCGGACGCCCGGTTTCTTCCGACATCCCAGGACTTGTCTCAATCTGTTGATCAATGCACATTGGAGCTGGTCAAATTGCAAAGCAGATTGGATTCAGGCAAGAGTCGCAAGGCCATGCGCCGCCTTGGTCTCCGAGCCCTCAAGTGGCCCTTTGACAGGAAGGCCATCAACGAGACCGTATCCAACCTTGACCACTACGAACGCATTTTGACTCTAGGTCTTGTAGTCGATCACACGTGAGCTGTCCACTTGTTTCTAGATTTGAGAATAGAGAGCCTAACTCTGAACTTTAGCACAGTTGCACTCGAGATTCGACAGAAGCTGGAAGTACCCAAATGCCAACCCGAAGAGAGCAAAGCATCATCTCGTGGAGTCTGTTTCAGTGTCCCTTTCCCCCCCGATCCCGACTTCATCGACCGGCCGGACATTATGGCATGGATCGATGAGCAATTCTCAAACCCCAGCACCCGTATTGCCCTCGTAGGCATGGGTGGCTTTGGGTAAGAGTCAATCCCTTCTCTCGGACCCTAAACTTACTAACTGTTCAAGAAAATCTCAGGTTGCGATCCAATTCGCATACCGAGTCCGCGAAAGGTCGCCGCAAACCAGCGTGTTCTGGGTTTACGCAAGTTCAAAACCAAGGTTCGAGGGAGGCTATCGATCTATCGCAGACATGTTGGAACTTCCCCAGCGTAACGATCCAGGCGTTGATGTGCTTGGACTCGTGCGCGAGTACCTACAGAGAGATAACGTCGGCCCGTGGTTGATGATCCTGGACAACGTTGACGATGTCAATCTGTTCCACTCAAATCCTAGGGCCCAGACCTCTCAGGGTCCAGGGGACGTGGAACTTGCCACGGTGAATCCGCAGATGCCACTTGCATCATTCCTGCCCAAAAGCTCCAACGGATCAATTCTCTTCACGTCACGTAGCCTCGATGCTGCTGAGAGGTTGACAGGCAGTCACAAGACTATCCGAAACATCTCAACTATGACTGAGTCCCAGGCACTGCAACTGTTTCAAACAAAGCTACTTGGAGAGTGCGATGAGGCTGTCGCAGATCTCCTCCTTGCCCTTGACTACATTCCACTCGCAATCACCCAAGCAGCCGCCTACATCAACCGTCGCGCACCTCGCATCACTGTTCAGACCTATCTGAATGATTTTCGAACCAACGACAAGAAGAAAGGATCCCTTCTCAATACTGATCGTGGGGATCTCCGGCGTGACGACACAGTATCTAATTCCGTAGTCACTACGTGGCAAGTCACATTTGAGCAAATTCGCCGTGAGAGACCATCTGCAGCAGATCTTCTTTCTTTCATGAGCTTCTTCAACCCACAGGGTATTCCCGAATTTATCCTTCGAAGCTATAAATCGTCAATGATGGAAGAGTCTAGGAGTGATCAGCCAGACAACTCAGATGACGAAAATGACAGATTTGAGGATGACCTAGATGTCTTGCGTGGATACTCGCTCGTATCAATAATCACAGCAGACGATGTATTTGAAATGCATTCCCTCGTTCAATTTTGCATGCGAACTTGGTTGTCGTCAGTCGACGATGTTGAGAGATGGAAGGAAGCATACCTCCTGATCATGTCAAGACGTTTCCCGAGTGGGGAATTCGAGACCTGGCCTACCTGTCAGGTACTACTCCCTCACATTGAATCGATAGTCGAGAAGCAGCCATCGGATAAGCATCTGCAACAGTGGGCCAATTTACTATCGAACTGTACATGTTACATGGAAGAGATAGGCAACTACGATGCAGCAGAAAGACTCGGTGAGCAAGCAGTGAAAGCAAGGTCAGACGTGCTGGGAGAGGAACATCCTGAAACACTTCGGAGTGTATCACTCTTAGGACTTGTTTATATAGACCAAGGTCGGTGGTCTGAGGCAGAAAGGCTACTAACCCACAACATGGAGATCGGGTCAAGGGTTCTGGACAGGGACAACCCAACCATACTGGAAATCATGCAAGGCTTAGCATTGATATATCAGGCCTTAGGGCGGTGGAAAAAAGCAGAAGACCTAGGAGTGGAAGTCCTGCAGGCGAGGAAGCGGGTTCTCGGAGAGGAGCATCTGGAAACACTGACCAGTATGCACAACCTAACAGCGACATACGCGGAGCAGGGCCGACTAAATGAAGCAGAAACACTAGGGGTGCAAGTGTTGCAGATGTTGAAGCGGGTCTTAGGCGAGGTGCACCCCAATACACTAAGAAGTACGTCCAACCTGGCATCGATATACCAGCGCCAGGGTCGGCTAGACGAGGCAGAAGCCCTAGAGGTGCAAGCAATGCAGACTTTCAAGGAGGTTTTAGGAGAGGAGCATAAGAGCGTACTGATCATCATGGCTAATCTGGCATTGACATACCGGCGCCAGGGCCGGCTGAAGGAAGCGGAAGCGCTCGACATGCAAGTAATGCAGACATTCAAGAGGGTCTTTGGAGAGGAGCATCCAGATACCCTGTCCAGCATGGCTAATGTAGCATCGACATACTACAAACAAGGCCGGATAGAGGAGGCACAGGCACTAGAGGGGCAAGTAATGCACGCGAGAGAGCGGACATTAGGAAAGGAACACCCCAGAACGCTCAAAACCATGGCTAATCTTGCATGGAGTTTCTATGAGCAAGGCCGGCTAGAGGAGGCAGAAGCACTACAGGTGCAACTCTTGCAAGCGAGGGAGCGAACCTTGGGAGAGGATGACCCTAGCACACTATTGGGCATGCACAATCTAGCGTTTACATGGAGGGAACAAGGCCACGGGGAGAAAGCTATAGGTCTGATGCGTCGATGCGTTGCCTTGCGAGAGAAGGTGCTGGGTCCAGATCACTCACATACAGTACGGTCGTTGCGATCACTGAGAAAGTGGGAGAAGCAGAAGTGCATCCCAGCGGAGATGGAAAGCGAGGATTGAAAGGGATATCATGAGATAGATGTAGTGTGCTCGGCAAGATAGATTTAAGTGACGAACTATCACATCGGACGAGACAGTGGGTCTTTCTGCTGTCTAATACCAGCGTGTCTGAAACAAATGCCTTGATCAAGTATAAAATACCATCATGTAAAAGTCGCTCTACTCAATCTACCAACTTCTCCTAGGTACATGCATCAACGACATACAGCCTTTTCTCGAGACAGTCTGGACTTTCGGCGCTCCACTCGGCTCCAAATATGATGGGGTTCATGTAGAACTCGACGTACAGTGGACAAGTCTGCCAGATGGTGAGCTTCCAGAAACCCTTGGGCACACTGCACTGGAGCTCCTTGTCGAAGCCGCTAAAAGAGGCCCTACGCACTAGAGGGGGGATCACGATGGCTGCTTGTTGGCCACGGTCTCGCCTCTGACTTGGATCCGCGTGGGAATCAAGGGTCTAGGCCCGGACTAGACGTCCACTAGCGTTTAAAGCTAAGAAGCTTACTTTGAATTTGTCTCTTAGGCCGTGATGCGTGGTTTGCTGCTCTGGGAGCTGTGCTATGTTCAACATTATAGTATTCCGTCTCTCAAGTGTTGATTTTCGGGAAGAGGAGTCTTGCAGTGAAACTCTTGTTCAGCATGACCTGTATTGAGTTTGGTGTAGTCGATGTGACGATGGGGATGGGTCTAGTGACTGTGTTTCTTAAGGTCGGAGAACATGAGGAGGGAAATGCTCACCGATGCGTCTCATCATGTCACTGCTGGCTCACCCAGACCATCGAGGCCCTCGGTGTAGACGTCCATCCTGCAGTACGGTTCCACGTTCTAGACGGGGAAGTGGAACATAGTCGGCAATCTCAATGGTCTCAACTGGACGAGCGGCTTGTCTGGCAGAGCAGACTAGTCTTCGGACGTGGTAACACAAAGTTCCGGAAAGTTGCAATACGCCAGTCCAGGTTGGAAGCGACACAGTCTATTACTTCATTTATGCTGCATACAACGGTAGAAAAATCGCAATGGTGAATGCACATCGCTTTCTTTGGCAATCTATCGCAACACTGACTCGCGCCTCCATGCTGCTTCAAAGACTGGGAGTCCGTGGCGAGGCTTCTGTCAGGGTCTCAAGATACTACCACGGCAAGCTCATCACGATGTCACGGCCCTGCGAAACCTCATGCATCCAGCCAATGATATCACGGACGGCCTTAGTTGTCCTCAACGAAGCCTTTGTTCACGAGAGCCAAGGACTGAGTGAACTTGTCTCTGTTAATATATTGAAGCCAAAACATATAGAGAATCATGTCGACTCCGCCCCTTCTGTACATCGGTTCTTGAATTTACTCGGTCGTTGAGAGAAAAGTGCAATCGTAGCTAGACTATTGATCCGTTGAATACCATACATGACAACTAGTACCATCGACATGTGGCAAATCAACCTCTGCCCCAAATGACACCCAACCGCGAGATAACGCCATTCTCATGCTCGCCGTAAAACCCTCTAATCGTCCATTTGGAATTGCCACCGAGCCTCGGGGCCTGCTCCACCACCTCACAAACATCTGTCGCTACCCTTACGTTTCCCTCACCTAGATACCGCAGCGTTGACACGTTCAAGGGCCATGCCGCCGGCGTGTCTCCGACGCCGTCTCCCCTGATAAACTCTACCGTGTCTACATACGACGGTCCGTCCGCCGCGGCTCTCCCGGCTGTTATCTTGGCGACGATGAGATCCGACCTCACATCACATCTCCAGATTTTTTTCTCAAACGTGCCGTGGTCGATGACACGGCCGTTGGCGTACGTTACTCGCAAGCCAGAGAGCTTTCCACCCTCGGCAGACGCGAATGCGATGTCTTTGATGGTCCAGTCAATATCTATGAAATCCAGTGCGTTGAAGTGTTTCGTCTTTTCATCTTCCACCACATTAGTAGTAGAGGTTATAGGGGTAACGGCAACGGCGGATTCCCCCATGAGGAACTTGTCGGCATATGAAGCATAGCTGGCCAGCATCTTGAACTTGCGTATGTTCCCCTGCAGGCCCTCGCCCAGCCCGAGGAAACTCTTGCAGATCGGGACAGACAGCCCGGCTTTGGGAACGGGAACAAATGTGTCCTTTGACCAGACGGCACCCAACGTGCAAAGAACCGCCGGAGTGTCGGCGCCGCCGCTATTATACGAAAATGTGAAAAACCCCCGGAGGCTGTACTGGCCTCCCTCTGGCCGCACCCAAGTGTAGGTTTTTGTGATGACGGGTGGGGAAAGCTCGGTCTCGACTGCGGGCTTTGTAGAGGACTCTTCTGGGTTAGGCTTTTCCTCAGATGTTGCTGCTGATTCAATAGCCTTGTCGTCTTTTTTATCTGTATTTGACGGTGGGGTTGGCGCCGGTACGGTGGTCTTGACTGGATTGACAGTCGAGTCAAAGACGTTGCACTTGGACGTAGCAAGCGCAATGGAGCTGATGACAGTCTGGCCGCCCTGGCTGGTTGTGTGAATACCCTCACGCACAACAACCTCGACGATGATCTCGGAGCCGTCGGTAGCGAGATCCCACACATGGCTGGGGTCGCCAGCACAGGTACCGTGGGACTTGTGCACCCCCTTCGCGTAGTTTATTCGCAGACCCTGCACGAATTGGTTGACAGACCAAACAGAGACTCTGGACGGACGGAAAGTAGCGTCTAGTGTCTCAAGATCGTTGGCCAGCTGAGCCTGGGAGTGGATCGACTTCTCCGTGTGCAGGCCGGCGCAGCCTTGCATGGTGTATTCTTGTGCTTTCCACGAGCAGCGTTGCATGGAAGCCCGTAGGCGGAGATCGTGCTGCTCTATTGGCTTCTCCAACGTGAAGACGGGTGGCAGGGCGTCCGGCTCCTCGACTGGGGGCACGTAGCCGAGCAGAATTGCCGCTTCTGGGTCCTTGACGCGAAGCTTTGCACTTTCTGGGCTCAGTGATCTGACAATCTATAATGGCATGTTAGTCCGCTCGTCCGGAGGATATTCTTCATACTGTAGAGAACTAACCGGAAGCAGCTGCTCAAAGACCAAGGGGTTCAGAAAGTACGAATCGCGTGTTGTGTCTGTCGACAGTTTCGGGTTCTTCGCCACAAGATCGACTTCGTTCACAATCTTGGCCATCTCGAACCGGCAGACCTTGCGGGCGTGTATCAGGCCAGCAAAGGTGGGACTGAAAACAGGGAACTGGATTGGCTCAGGAGTGTCATCCTGCTCGTGGATGCAGTTCCCCTGTTTAGTGACCAGCGCCTGGGACTCTATCGCACGCTTATCCGAGTCCGTGGTTGCTGTCGTTGCGATGCCCACAACACTCGCCTTGTCTGACTTAACCCCGAATGCCTTGGCGTCGACCTGAGTGGCAGGCAAAGGTTGAATAGTCGCGAGCTGGAACGTTTCTTCACCAGGGCGTGCCATCTCGATAGTTGCTCGGCCGCCCTTGAGTTCATAGGTGGCCGAGGAGATCTGCTTCCACATGGCCTTGTAGTCCATGTAATGGTCCAGCATAGCGCGCGTGTAAATGCCCGCACTCTCGTAGTCAAGCGGCGAAAAGTCCTCCTTCTTCTCGTGGAAATCGGCCAATGAAGTGTACTTAGTAAGGATGGCATAAGTACGCTGTGGTGTGACTGCGACTAGATCAGGGAATGCTGCAGCAGCTTCTTTGAGAGTGGCGATGGTCCAATCTTTGGTGGGATCCTTGATGGAGCCACCTCCGCTCCAGTTCACGCTGATAGCTGCCATGGTGTTAAACGAGAAAGCGAAAGGGCCAGGAAATGAGTAAGGTGGACGTACTTGTCTCAGTATCTCTACTGAGGTTCTTCTTTTCCATGGCAAGATTCCCAGTGACTTTGATGTTGGTCGGTCCTGTCATCTCACCTTCCAGTCCAGCTTTGATCTCGAAAACTTTGGATTTATCGTGGACTTTCATGGAGATGATGGCGTTAAGCTCACCGCCCTCCTCCCAGCCAGAGATGAAGCAGTCCTAAAACCCCAGAGTTAGAGAGAGAAAAAAAACGAATATTTCCTAGTCCGAATGACGATGAGACTTACACCGTAAACTTCGGGAAATTGATGCTTTTCCACCTTTGCGATTTTGTTGAAAACGGAGTACTCGGGAGCATCGTGGATCTGGTTCGTAACCTTGACCTGGAGATGGAAGTTGATGTCGCTAGCTTTGAACTTGTCGCTGTCGACGTAAGAGCCATTTGCCTTTCCGCCAATAGTGGCCGTCTTAATGGACAACGAGCCAGAAATATTCATTGCATCTTGGCTGTGTCAGTTATGAGCTGTCGCTGCACAGTGTGTCCCATGTGTGTTACTCACCAGTCACATCGCTCAGCTTGTCTACGAAATGCGACGAGTAAGTGACGATCTGAGGCTTCACCCAGGGCATGATTTGAATTGGCTTTGTGGGCTCCTCCTTTTCTTCGCTGCCCTCGATCATCTTTCCATTTTCAGTATCGTCCCCGCTGGCCTCCTTGCTGGCTGGTGCGCCGCTGGAAAGCGTGACGATGCCCTTCTTCGTCTTCGGGACGGGAGGCGCTGGCTGGACAGCCTTGTCTAGGCATATTTGCTGGGTGTAGCTGTTGAACCCTTGGCCCAATCGCATAGAGTTGTTGTACGGGGCGAGCATCTGCGACATGGTGGGCAATATCAGGCGAAACCAAGCAACGGTCAACAATGAAGGTCGAAGAGATCTCAAGGAGGAAAATGAGCGAGGCTCACCAAGACGGGTGCAACCAGAACAAGAACTGTCTCCAAAGGGCTTTTGGTCTTGTGTTTACTGTCCAATATCGATCCAACGCGCCATCAGCGCAACAACAATCACATCCACAGCGGCAGTAGCCCGTAAGGGCCGTCCGGCTCCTCCGCAATGGCTGAACTAGTGGTTTTTCAGCCCCACGATTGCAGTTCTAGACCGCTTGTGATTTCGACATAACAGGGAACAGCATCAATTCAGCCACGAACTCGTGTCCAGATCCGGAAGTGCCGCATCATGGAGAAGTGGAATGCGAAATCGATAGTTGTCCAGAATGGGGGTCGAGCACATGATGGATAGATGAGTTACCGGCTGGAATCCGGCCGAGTCCCCGCTAAGATATGCCGCCAATCTTCCCTGCATGTGGATTGCAGATGAGCTGAACTCGTTGCCGAAAAGGGAAATTTGGCTGGGACCCGGCACCTCACGTTGCTTTGCTCCCGAGTTCAGCGTGAAGATAGCCGTAGAGAAACGAGCACGTCAATGGTAGCCATCTATCCTTCACGTTTTCAACATGTCTGTCTCTCTCCTAAACTACCTACTATCAGAGGAGGATGACCTTGATTTTGACCCCACTCAACCATGTCTAGAGACAACGGCAACTGCAGGTCACCCATTTTCCATTTGTTGGGGCCGTGAAGTACGCTCCATCTTGGCAGGTCTTAACTCTCGACGCCTCAAGGACCCTTCTGGGCCGTGGATGCTGGAAACACCCTTCGATTTCAACCTGGTCAAACTCAATACCATAATCCCTGATGCTCTGGGCAATGGTAGTCTCTCCACGGCAGGTCACTACCGCGATGGCCTCAGCACTTCGACAGCGGCTAGTTCTGAGCACTTGAGCGCTTCACTGGGGGTGACGGTGGGATACCCGTTCCTCAATGCTTCGGTGACGGCGAAATATGACAAAAGCGTAACCGAAAACAAGAACGTCAGTCCCTCCACCATATCTTTACCTTGAATGACAAGTTGAGAAAGAACGTACAGGGTGTCAAGGCTTCCCGAAACGCGTCATGTCGTGCCGGTCGGGTCGTCTTGGATAGAACCCCGATGCTTTCCAGCGAAGCCTTGAGAACATTGCAATCTTTGAACGGCATCAACAATTTTAGAGCTCGCTACGGGGATTATTACGTCTGCGGCTTCGCACTCGGCGCCGATGCAGGGGCCTGTATGTCTGCCTCGACTGAGTCTATGTCATCGGTCGAGTCGCTCGCCGTCACCGTCAAAGTCAAAGTGCTTTTTTTCGAAGCGAGCGCCACTCATACCGAGACCTGGACATCCTCGTCATCATCGTCGTCCCTCTCCTTCAGTGGATACTCAACCCTTGATGCCAGTCTGGAGCCATGTTCTCTGGCGCTGGCATCAGGCTCGCCTGGACGTGATCAACAGATTCTCCGCGAGCGTGCGGCATTGTACCTTGCTAAGGTTGCATCTCTACAGGAGGATGTTTGGGCAGCAATGCAGAAGCTTGGGTTAACTGACGGCTCGACACTCCCGTTGGCCGATAGTATGAGGTTATGTAAGTCGGGACTAGTTGCAGAATTGCTCTTGGCTCCTTTTGCGCGTTTGAACCAATATGTAGAGTGTGTTGGCATCAGAAACAGGATTGAAGTAGATAGTGTCTGATGCATCGACTCCGATAATAGGTGAAAAATGAGTTTTTGGGGTAAGGGGTTGCATGTATATTAAAAGGTGATATGGTGAGGAATAAGGACTCCGCGGCACTGACACCTGTATGAAATCTACTTCCAGTCATGATAAGAAGCATTTCATCCGCTACCCAACTTTCCTTCGTCACGCTTCAATAAGAATGCTCAAGCTAGACATATGCCCACATCTGTCTCTACCTGTTTACTCCCTTTACCGGAGAACGATATAATAGATTTGAGAGTCGCTATTCTCGGCCGAGTCGCGACCATAGTTACCACGCAAACTCTTTCTATTTGTGCAACGCAACCACATTAGTAATGATAGTTAGATAAATTCTGCATGCAGAGGGTTGCTTACTGGTTAACCTCACTAGTCGAGTCGGCCATAGACAACACGGTGCAGATGCCCCCAACTGATTCTAGTCTGTAATCACGTCGTCAGTCATATGCTCGGTTTTTGCCTGTACCGACGAAACATACATGTAGCCTGACTTTCCATTGCTCCGACCGATGAACCTATTCTCACTAGTCAGTCATGGCTACAATGTTCATCCAAGAGGTTGTAAGAACTTACCATTCCTGTGCGCGTTTGCCCTCGTAATCTTGCCTGCGACCCGCCGTGTTGACCATCTGACGATCAGTCCCACAACTCATGTATAGATCGTGCTCATGGTTGGATATAGTCCATGCTGACCTCGGGTCGCTAGGTTCAGCCTTTCTCAATCTGAGGATCTGCCAGCCATTGTCAAGGCTGAACCCCCAGCCGTGAGGGAACTTTCCATCGTCTATCGAAACAGAAAAGAGCGGAAGTTACGGTGAGTATAGGTCTTATTATGCGTATTAGAGATGAAGGATAATACGTACCGGCTCCGAGGTCAACTGCAGTATGAGGTGCAGCAGCAAGACAGATCGTGACGTCGCAATCATGATATGAGGGATCAAGGTTATTCCTTCTGTCTAAGACGGCCTTGGATTCGTTCAGATCTCGCCTAAGACCGTTGTTCTCGAGTTCTAGGCTAGCATTTTCGCCTTCCAGACGAGATTTGGCTCGTTGAAGGATCAGATTTTCATTTGCCACCGCGATCAGGCGAGTTTCAAGAGCCATCTTATCAGCTTCGAGGATGGGAAGCTTTGTGCGAAGAGTGTTCAGGTCTCCTGCTTCCCTCTCCATCTTCTTCTTCTCCTCTTCTCCCCTTAGAGCCTCACGGGCGAGCCTAGCAGCTTCATTGGTGCTGGAATGGTCGTTGGGGAAGAGGTCGGATGAGTGGCCTTTGCTGGAGACGTCGTGATGAGGAATCGTCGTGGCCATGGCGGGCTTTCTTGGTGTCGCTGGTGAGCCTCGTTCAACGTCTAAAGGACAGTACTATCATGAACACGAGGTGCAACTTGGAAGAAACCATGATACACTGGTTGATGAATATCATCCATCCAAATATCGGGGCGGCCCGTCCCACGTGGGCGGATCGCCTGTCCAGGGTTTTTCTCCGCATGTGCTGAGCTGAGGCTGGCTGGCACTGGGGTCTAGAGCGGGCTAGCGATCGACTATAGATCGATAGTACGGCGGGTACTTCTGTCACACCGCTAAAAAGGGCTGTTCTAGATTTAACGCATCAATCAATATTCCACAATGAAATCGTTAGGTCCGCCTGTCTGAGGCTAGCTGGCACAGGTGCTAGAACCATGCTATGTAGTCTGCCGAAAAGGAAGTCCTGGGATGCATGATAGCTGAAGAAGCTATCAAAGGTTAGAAAGTCAACCTCCTTGGTAGATTCCACAAACAACTTGCTCAAGCTTTTCTCTTTGTGCCTTCTTGAACTTCTAGCCAGGTGCTAGTTCTCACTTGCAAGTCCGTTTCAACCCTCAATCTCCAAAATGGCGAACAAGGTCTCCAGTTTAGAGGCAAATCGAAAGTCGTCTCGGTTCGACCTGCCAGAATCAGCAGTTTTCGTATTGGATACGGAAGTGACGGAAGACGCGAGGCAGATCGCTCCAATTTACAAGCTCAAGGAGAATTTAAACGATGGTAACGCGACACACCCCCTTGCGCCGGCCTACGAGGATGCGTGGTATGTCCATATCCGAGCCCATTACAACCGTGATGACCCGCAAGGCCATGTCATTTGGGACCCTGAGTCTCAGTCCAAGGGAACCATCGAAGGCTTTGTGCCCATCGCTTTCCTTGTCGCTCTTGGAAAAAATGAAGTCAATTGGAGAACACTCCGCGGGCAAGCCATCTTTCCCTTGCACAGGCCTGGACTCTCCACTGATTTTATTTACGCAGAGCGAAGAGAAAGTCGGAGTCCACAACAGACGGGAAACTCCGTGACGGTGGTGATGGTGTCCCCGATGAAGATGTTACGGAAAATCCCTTCTATGACGCAACAGACGAGCAGGATTTCATCCAAGACTGGAAGAGTTTTTGGTACGTCCCGCCGGCGTACCCAAAGGCTCCGTTTCATTATGGGAAGCACGCCTGTTACACCCCCGTTCGTGATGTGAACGGTAATCTCTTCTTTCGCACACTCGGTCCTGAAGGCCAAGATCGGACGTACTATAAATCTCAAGAAGCGGCAAAAAACTTCAAGGCGACATGGCGCGTCGTCTTAGATTCAACCTGGAAGCCTCGCTCGAGCGGATCCAAGGGCTACCCGCCTCGATGGGCACGTGTGAGTCTGACACATGGCCTCATCATATGTCCAGTGTCCGGTCAGGATCCAGAACTCATCAAGAGCGATTTTCTCGCGAGCTGCATTGACAGGGTAAACGAGATAAAGAAGGCCGACGATGAGATACTTGCTGCCCAAAAACAGGCAGAGACGGACGTAAAGGAGAAAAAGAAATTGACGAATAAACAAGTCAAATGGCAGGTTACGTTTCAGCATCAGCATCCGGCTATAAATACTGAATGGCTCAAGGTAAGCCTGAGCCCCGACTCAAGGACTTCCTAATGCTAATGGATCATGTGTTTGAAACACAGATGTCCACCGATCCGTTCAATCTGTATTCTACGTATGTTCACAAGGCAGATTGGGATGCGTACGTCAAGACCTTGGCAGAAGATAATGTGAGCAATGACGAGGCCTGTCGCAAACATGCTGATCAGAGCTGGCTCAAAGACAACAAAAACGGCAACGAATTAAGTGCTGTCCAGACAGTCTATGATGCATTCAGGAAGGCCTCGAAAATTGCCTCAGAAGCCTCCTCAACTCAGAACACGATGGAGAGGTTCAAAACAGAGTTGGAACCAGGACTCAAACACTGCCAGGGTATGCTAGGCTCCGGCAACGTCGGCGTGGGTCAAGTCTATAGCATGATGCAGAAGCATTGGCAAGAAGCCAAAGATGTTGGATTCACTTTCAATAGTACCATCACGCATGCCAAGATCAAGCGGGCATCGGGCGCGAGGGACGGGGAACGGTCGCAAGTCCAAGTTATGGGGAACATATCTCCAAATGCGGTTGGTTGGATTCTTTTGAATTTACTGTTCTCTGTTTGTGGCTTGAGGGAGTCTGGCTAATATAAAATGCGTCCCACAGTTGGCCCAGCATCTTGGTTGGAAGACTAAACCGCCTGCTGTTGATGAGGTTGTCGACAACGCCACTGGCCAGGTTGTCGAAAAGTCCAGCTACCGAATGAGGAATGGCCTCTACATGGCAGAGGTTAGATCCAGTTTATAATAGCAATGTCAATTTACTAACAGGTACTAACTCTCAAGTGGCTTCATCTGCGTGCCTACTCATGGGGAGGACATCTCAGTAACAGTGACCACGTCCCTCAGGGCTTCACGCTTCAGAACCCGTTCAATCTTGTGCTTGGGACTTCAGAAACCAATTCTGTGATGCTTAGGTCAGTGATGCATGACCAACAGTTCCGCTTTTGCTGATGCCCTGAAACGCAGATACGAGAAAGCGTGGCAGAATCTCTTCAAGTTCGAGCATGCGTTCCAAAAAAAGTTCATCAACCAGGACCCAGAGCTGGCCGGAAATCTCTGGATTGGAGTCAACCCAACGTCGCCACTTCCAGGAGACACAAGCACTTGGCCTCATCAAATAGGGTGCTTTGAGCAGGACTTCTTCGATACAAAGAGGAAGCGCTTTGAAGTAGGAGTCTTCAAGTACACTGACGACATGATCAAAATTGCAAAGAAGTTTCCCTTCATTGCGTACGCAATCGCTTACCACGTCACCATGACGTCTTACTCTTATGTCTTTGAGCGACCTAAACTAGAGCATGCCGTCAGTTTCTATCCCTTCAGACGGCCATTTTTTCATCATGCTGAGAGCATTCTCGACCGCCTGCTGATGACGGAACTGAAAGATCGCCTCAAGAAGAAAGCGGAAGGGGGTGCGTTCAACAGGCCCAATGACAAGACGACCGGCCTGGGGATGCGGGCAGGGCGTGCTGGCCCAAGTACTGCTGGAAAGCAGGGCAAGGGTTTAAATGATCCGTCTACAAAAAAGCAGAACAGCCCCCAGGGCTCTGGAGGGGCGAAAAAGGGTGGAAAACAAAAAGGCCAAGGCGATGAGATTTATGCGGAGACGTACGTGCCAGAACATAGTACGAACAAGCCTCGGTACGATTACCAGCCTCAATTCGGCAATCCGACTTACCCGCCAGTTCATCAGCAATATTCCATGGGTGGTGGTCATGGCGATGCATATGACAGTAGCCAAGGCCAAGGTCGATCGAACTATCAGCAACAGGAACCCTTTGAACAGAGAGACACGCATGGCTATCAATCTTTCCAGGGACAGAATCCGTCTCAAGGCTTTGGTGGATTTGCTGGAGGGTCTCAAGGCGGCTACTACGACTCTCGCCAACAGCAACGAGGCCCTAACCGTACGCAGAGCGATATGTACAACCAACAGAAGATCCAACAGGGGTATTTTCAAAATCCTCGTGGCTACAATCAACCGCCTGTAAATCTGCCGTATCGTCCCGGTACTCGTGGCCAGACTTCATCTCCCCAACCGTCTACCAATCAGATGGCGGAGGAGAAAGCGACCGGAGATGCCCCGAAGACGAGCGAGAAGAAGGCAAAGACTGCGGATAGGCAATCGAATTTCCCGGTCACGGATATCTTCCACTCCGAACACACCGGGCTGCGAGAATTGGATATGCCGGTGGGCTTGAAGGACATAGCCGAGAAGGGGAACCAGACGAACAACAGCTACTTTGGACAGCTAAACAGAGGCAGAGCGGCGCTCTACGGACAAGTGAAGAAGGGGAGGCAGCAGCTTTTTGTTAGGTTGGGTGCCGATGGAGATGGGTTGGCCGACGACATAGATGGAAAAGGGACTGAGATGGAGGGGTGGACACAGAAGAAGGTGAAGGCTAATTAATGTCGCACTCCGTAATGTCTTCTTGTTCTTCCGCTTGAGGGTTGATACATACATGTCAAGCCTATTCTAGAATTTCGTTGCATTCACGTTGTAACTTTATTATACAAGGCATGTGTCAGAATAGCTTCGAAGTATCATTTTATCTTTCAAATCTACTTTTCTCCCACATCAACTATGACAGCCCAAGGGATAATAACCGAATCGCAAGGTTGCCAGCTCGAGCAGACGGTAGACAACCCAAAAATCTTTCCCAACCGTAGCAGGCTCATAATTAGTGCTTCTAATACACACTCTCGTTGGCCTGGATGATGAACAGCAAGCAATGCCATGCATCACGCAGTTTACACAAGTGAAATTTCGATTGCAACTAATCCAAAAGTTCTTAGTCTCAGAGTACCACAATTGCATCAAGGACAATTCTTTGTAAACACGGAGACCTGAAAATACCCCGAGCTCCACTAACTCAGGTGGAGTGACGACCCGCGACATCAGATAGGCGCAAGGAAGCAGTGGAGAGCTTCTGAGATTAGAAATACCAGTACCACACTAATGTAGGGAACCTTTCAGCGCATTGGCGTGTTAATAACTTCTTCATCACAAACACTGTGAAGTGCACACGACTCCAAGCCTGAGTATTCAGTCATTGCTGCCTGAACCAAGAATCCATGCCTAATATGGCATCCCAGAGCTTGGCATTCCATTACTCCTTCAACTATCCAGTAGCAGGGTGAATCTGGGACTGGCTTTCAACCTGCCTATCTGGTTGATACTGCGTATTGACATGCAGGGGTGGATATGCTTATCCACGCCGAGGATGACAGAATCTACCCTAAAGCAGGGGATGTGTGCGCCAGCCGACAGTCCCGTTTCTCGGATCTAACTAACCGACTGATCTGGCTATTTATTACAACATACTTCCTCAGAACGAGAACTAGTTAGTTTCATATTTAATTACATGGCTTTCATAGACTATACACAACTCTTAATATGAAATCATAAAATTGATAGACGGTAGGACGGCGCAGTGCTAGTGGTATTGAATAACGGCCAGAATGAAGTTGAGTGTTCTTCTCTCGGACGTGTGGAAGATATGGATGTTTTTTGTCTCCTATTGAAGTCGAGTCACAAAGCCATAAAAACCGGGTTGTTATTTCCGAGCTATCATATAAGAGCTTGTTAAGACCCACGCATCCAGGAAGCCAAGGCCAAGCCAGTAGGAGACGAGCAACACAGAACAGGGAGTATTTTGGTACACCTCTGTTATCTTAAATGGAAATGAAATGAAACGCCGGAACGCAATTGGGCCGGCACTTTTTCCCACTGTGTACGTAAATAGAATCTTGCCCGGAGAAATGTACAAACATGGACACAGTCGGGGGTGGAACTTGCAGTTGTCAGGGCGTAAGGCTCGGCAGTTCTAACTTCTCGGGAAGGACGCACCATTTCTTGTTAATGACTACTCCTCTGTCAGTATGGACTTCGTTACCCCGCAGACTGGGAGGCATTTGATATGAGTCGGCGGGCGCCATGTTGGTAATTGTTTCAGCTTGTTCGTCGTACAGAATTCATTAGACAGATACGTCATCCGCCGACGATACACTGGAGAGGCTCCTAGAAGCCAAGATACTCTCTGGGCTATGATGTCTTTCCACTCGAACGCAATTGAGCTGTTTCAAGCGACTGCCGCTGGATGGACTCCACTCCATACTATCACCTTCCTTGTCACTGTTGTTCTTCTTCATCTTGGAAGCAACAAATACTTCACACGACTTCGACATATCCCTGGGCCGTTCTTCGCAGGCTGCACGAGGCTGTGGAAGTTGAACATGGTCAGGCAAGGCCAGATGGAAAAGGTGCAAATGAAGCTTCACGCCCAGTACGGACCTGTCGTGAGAATTGCTCCAAACGAAGTCCTTGTCGCCGAACCCTCTGCTATCAAAACTATATATGGCAATGCGTCAAAGTTCGACAAGACAAAGTTTTATATCCCATTTGGCACTCCAAAGAACGATGATCTATTCACTGACTCCAACGTTGTCCGACATGCTCACAATCGTCGGGAAACCGCTGCGGCTTATAGCATGTCTTCTCTGATCGAGCTGGAGCCTCTTGTGGACAAATGCACAAAGGTCATGTGTGAAAGAATTGAAGAGTTATATGTGCTAGGGAAAAGGCCCTCTGATCTTGCAAGCTGGTTGCAGTTTTATGCGTTTGATGTGAGTCGAGGTCGCAAATGAAAGCAGCTAGCTATTGGCTTTTTCTAGACACAATATCTGACTCCTTATACAGGTCATCGGACAGGTTACATTCTCGCGCCCGTTTGGGTTCATGAGAGAAGGAAAAGACATAGAGCATTGCATTGCCAAGCTGGAACGATACCTTATTCACGGGTCACTGTTCACAGTTATGCCAGAATATTGGCCTCTCTATTGCACCATTACGACATCTCTATCGAAACTCGGCCTGCTCTACCCACCCGGGCTCAGCATCTTCAATGATTTTGTGGCCGGTCAGATCAAGGATCGATTGGAACGGGGAGACCAGGGCCATGCCGACTTCATTTCACGATTGGAAAAAATGGGACGCAATGAGGCAACAATTTGGCGCACCTGTCTTACCAATGTTGCCGCAGGAAGCGACACTACGGCCATCAGTCTACGCTCAATCCTATACTTTCTACTCAAAAGCCCACAAGCCTACCAGCGGCTTCAAGAGGAGATTGATACTTTCAGCAATGACGGAAGGATCAGTGATCCAGTCACATTTGGCGAGGCAAGCAACATGCCCTACCTTCAAGCAGTAAGCACCCAATCCAGTGGTCTGACCTTCCATGATTCCATAACCCCTGCACTTTATAGTGCTTGGATATCATCTTACACAACTAAAACTTGAACTGATTTCATGATGTAGGTGATGAAAGAGGCCATGAGACTGCATCCAGCTGTCCAGTGGAGTCTACCTCGTTACGTACCACCATCAAACCTCCAAATCGGGTCTATTAGTATCCCAAGCGGAGCTGAGGTTGGTGTGAACCCCTTCGTAATCCATCGAAACAAGACCATTTTCGGCGAAGATGCCGAGAGATTCATCCCAGAGCGGTGGGTGGAGAATGAAGAGAGAGCCTGCGAAATGGACCGATTCATGATTCAATTTGGCACAGGGGCCCGGGTTTGTGTAGGGAGGAACATCTCGCTGATGGAGATGTCCAAGTTACTACCACAACTGTTACGGAAGTTCGATTTCGAACTTGTTAATCCTACAGCCGAGTGGAAGGTGTCTAACTTTTGGTTTGCCAAGCAGACAGATATGGACTGTTTTGTAACTAAGAGAATGGATAAAGGGATAACGTCCTGAAAATGGCCAGGAACGAGGGGTCTGGGGCAGTTCATCAATATGAGTGTGCCTCTCATAACTGAGTTTCTCGAAATATTGCAATACTCGAAGACTAAACTTAAGCACACTAAACGCCATTTCCGTTTCTAGAGCTGAGCTCCTGGTGCTCTAAGCTGAGCTGTTCCTGACCTTGGGCTGAGGATCCTGGAGCTCGGGCTGAGTCTGGCTAAGCTTTGGGCTGAGGTGTCACGACCCGGGTCCAGCATCTCCATGCAAATACAGAGGAATTGTACTAAGTAGTAAATTCAAAGAAGTTAACAACGATTTTTGCTTAATTAGAGTGTGATTATTTCTTGGTTGTAAAATACATAGGTGTCGTGCTCTGAAGCATTATCGTCAACTTCGGCATCATTGTATTGACCATCTGCTGGCAGACTAGTGTTGTCGTCCTCGGCTAGTTCCTTCCTGAACGAGCTTCGGAGATGCACAGGAGAAGAAGGCAAAGATGGGAATATTAGTGCATAGGCGAATATCAGTGATACATTAAATTATAATAGCCGATGGACTGATTTCGTATCTCGTTATCTGAGGTTGAAAAGAAATACACAATCGCCCAGGAGATCCAACGATAATCCAAAACATGAGTAATAAGATATGGTCAGCCTGATCCCCAAATATGTCAACACGCTCCCGTCAACGCCATACAAATCCAGCTAAACTATGGTCGAGTCGTCCCGTTTCCTTTTCAGACAGGGAGAGAGACGCTTATTTCTCATCTCCAGATAGTTGAGAATCTTGCGAATCTGCTACTGCAGCTTTGACGTAGTCTTGGAGTGCACCAAACACCGCTTGGTAACCCGGATCGCTCGTGGCGCCAAATTTGCAGATGCTGGCATGGTTTCCGTGTATTCCTAGAGCAGTCTCCTTCTTCGCATGGCCGACCAAGGCGGACTCGTAAGGAACGACCTGTCGAGCAGCATTGCTTAGGCAGGGTTGATGGAGTTGGGAGCTGGAGTACTCACCGGTCCGTTTAGCCCATATATCCCTACCATGGGTAGCGTCTCGTAGAAGGAATGAATGCTGAAATGGCCGTCTTCGAGCATCTGCAGGAATGTCTTGCGCAAGTTCTCGAGAAGCTCATTGTTTGGCTTCAAGCCCTGCAAGACCCTCGTTGATGCTCCCTGGAGCGTGAGCTTTCGGAAATTGCTTGCAATAAGGCCCCAGTTTGCGACGCCGCTGCCACCATGCGGAGTCCCTAGAAAGATGATTCTAGTTGTGGAGCGATAAATGCTCATGTTGTATGGCTGGTGAGTCGACTGTTTCGAGATAGTCAGAGCCTGAGTCGACAGAGATTAGATGACTAGGCTACGTCGAGAAACACTTGGAGCTCACAGTTTTGACAACAATTCCACCCAGGCTGTGGGCGACGAAAATGAGTGGCCTTGTAGGCTATAATACAGAGTCAGTAGATCGCCATGGTAGAGTGTGGACACATACGGCCCACTCCTTTCAGTAGCATCTGCGCCGTGTTTCAACAGGTATTCGACGGCCTCTTTCACGTTGTTTGTCCTCGCCGCGAGAAGAAGGCATCTTGCAAGCCTATCCCTGCCGTGAACTGAGTTCTTTTCGTGGAAACTCTTTATGCGCAAAAACGAACTTCGGGAGGAGATGGAGTAGACGAGAAGAAATGCTTCGCCGTCCCGGATCTATTGGTCACGAAGTGCTGCATACTCTTCCTGGCCGGCTGTGTCGAGAACCTCTAGCATGCAGGATGTGCTGTCTACGTGGACAGACTTTCGATATGAATCCTCGATTGTCGGGTCGTATGTTTCAACGAAATGTTGCAAGCAGAGCTTATCTGATCAGCAGCTGGGAGGACAACAGACCGTACGCTCACCTACCTGGAGGACCAAGGCCGTCTTCTCAACGCATATCTGACATGCAGCCAGTGTGTCTTTTCTTTGGGAGGTAATGTCTTCTATCTAATGGCTTTCATCGTTGAAGTAGAAGTACATTGCATAGCACTTGTCACCGACGAGCACCTCACTGTGTCATATCCGCGGGGTGTTCAAGATCTTCGTCCGGCGTGATAAGGACGGCCACACACCGCTGCTGTGCTTAGCCGCTAAGATGGGTTATCCACACACTATCAAGCTGCTGGTTGCCAATTGCCCAGATAAAGAGATTTCGCGATTTAATCCTGGTGCTCCTATAGTGCCTTTCTGCTTAACCTGAGCTGGTATGTGGAACGGATTCTGGAGTTCTGTGGCTCTAGGTTAGTAGTTACACATTTCGATGCGCTGTCTTTGGAAGACAAGACCCCAGTGGCTGATTTGGGACTCGAATGATCCTTATAAACGAGGACGGTCCCATTAACCGCTTCAATTCCCTGATGCCCAACCATGAATGCCCAAAGTTGGCACGATACGTGGTAGAGCAACCGTTTGATTGATTGGTGTGAACCCCGCTCCACCTCAGCAATCTGTAGAATTCAGCCTCGAGTGCGTCGAACATCCTTCGCTCAGTAGCATACGGCTAAGCTGATAATCAACCCTGAATTTCACTACGCAAACGCTCTATTCAAACTCAGATGGATCCACCCGAAGATTCAGATTATTACTTAGACCTGGGAGTGCAGCAGCAAGCGAATTTTCGAACCATCAAAACTGCCTTTATGAAACTAGCCAAAAAGTACCACCCCGATAAACAGGCACCTGGCGAGCCTATTGACGCCCATGAATTCCGCAAGGCAAGTCATCAGAAGTGTCGGAATTTGCTTTCTGTGAGACGTTTTGAAATCAGTGTTAATGTGTTGACATTGACCCAGATTCGTAAAGCGTACGAATGCCTTGCCGATCAGACAACTCGCGAAGCGTACGATAGGCATTACCCTGAACTCCAAGAACAATGGGTTCAATACCGATATTGGCAAGAAATTGAGCGCAAGAATGAAGAGCAAAGACGAGCGGATGAGGAGGCTAAACGAGGAAGAGAGGCGGCCGCCGAGCGAGCGCAGAAGATGGAAGAGGAGAGACGTGCTGCCGAAGAGAGGGCCGAGCAAGATAGGAAAGCTGCGGAAGCTGAGAGGGCACGGAGGATGGAAGAAGAAAAGCGTGCCGCCAGAGAAAGAGAAGAGCGCGAGCGGCGGAGGGAAGAGAGGGCGAAGCAGGCTGAGCAGCGCGAGCGGGAAGCTGGACGAAGAGCGCGGGAGCACCAAGAGCAGGCAGCCAAAGACAGATTGCGCAAGATGAAAGAAAAGGAGGCGGCAGAAAGGTCGGAAGCAGCAGCGAGAAGAAGGAGGCTCCAGCAGGACCAAGCGGCACTAGACCGTCTGAAGACCATTGTGATTGAGGAGAAGCAAGAAGCTCTACGGCACAACTGGGCAAAGATGCGAGAGGCAGCGGAGTGGCAGAAGGTCGAGCCGACACAACATCAAGCGGCAGATGCGTCGTCGTCTTCTAACAGCTGTGCCCATCCACAATTCGGTTGGCCGCGGAAGAATGGAAAGGCAAGCTGTGTCTTTTGTGGCGAGGCCCGCAGAAAATGGTCATATTATTGTCCGCGATGCAATGGGGCAGCGTGCCCAGCTTGCAAAGGCAAGCACTGTATATACTAGCAACTGTAGTTGGCTGGCTTCCCCCAGAAGCCTGGCATTGTCTCACAAGCTTAAAGGAATCCATTACTCTTGGAACTCGTGAACTAACCGAGCTTGGGGTGTCGCTAATTCGGGAGAGAGGCAACGGCTGATAACTAGTGAAAATGAGTGCGGCAACCTGTGGTATGGAGGCGCGGCAACTTCGGTGCTAGCGACTCGTTTAGCCTCGAGACTGCGTGAAGGAGCAAGGCTGTTGAAAGTTTCAGTGTTGAGCGTGTGGATATAGCAACGTTGAAGACGGTCGTAATAGCTAGGAGGCGTAATGGGCTAGAGACTAACGGATATGAAAGCTAGCACCGATAATGGCGAACTTGAAGGGAACCTGACTACCGTTCGTGTTTGTTGTGAAGAAGAACGATCTTATGCTACAGAGAATGCTATCTCTCCAGCGACAAAGTGTTCCCGTCCTTCTAGTCTGAGTCCCGATTTCTCCTGTCATATAATTTTCTGGTTTACCAGCGCTTGGTCGATGTCAAAAGATGTGTCGTGTTTGTCCCCCCTTAGGCCGTTGTCTCTCAGATACCCCGAAGTATCTTCATAAACCCCAAGCTCGTTGACCAACCTATATCAGAGCGAAGAATAAATGATAACACGCATCAGAGTAGTCGAGAGTATAGTCTGAATGATCAAGAGTGTATTCTGTTGGGAGCTTGGAGGATGGAGGCCATATTGGGCTTATTCGAGCCTTATTTTCCTGGGAGGAAATGGAAAGAATGCCCGAATGACAAGGCACTTGTCCAAAACATCGAGTCCACCCTCGGTGAGCTTGCGATATAGCTGAATGAAGACCTGGTTCAGGTCGGCCTGGTCGTGGACGTATATGTAAGCTGGACCAAAGGAGCACAACATGACGGGCAGCGGGCCGTGAGCTGGGACGAGTCGAGATGTGAACCAAGAATACATCTGGTCATAGTCGAACGAGGTATAATTGACTTGATCTCCGAGACGATAGCTGCTTTTGAGAAACTCCTTGAGGGTACGGCGGGAGACAACGTGATGGTTGGTTCCACGCGTGATGGGAAGTTGTCCTTCGAGAAACAGGTCGCACATGTCTTCACCAAGTTCGCGTGTGTCTCGAGGATATGAGCGAATCGTAGCCGACATACTGAAAGAACGGGCGTTGGAAACTTGTTGGAGAGTACGTCTTTGAGGGTGAGAAACTGGCTGGAGAGAATGCAGAAGGGCAAGAGCTACACAGAGTCAGTGAGATGGGTCAAGGGTGGACGCAAATGACGAGAGCCAACATACAGGAACTTGTGAGGCAAAGAAGGTGAAGAAAGAAATGAGAGAAATGAGTGAGGAAGAAGACTAGAGGAAGCGAGATGTGTTCAAATAATCTGGTAGAAACAGGAAGCCAGCTGGCCGCAGCTGTCAGTCGAAGCGAACTATTGAGAAACAGACCGTTTGTGGGACTAACCACTGTTGAATGGCGGCGTTCATACGCGTTCGTGACTGTTTTTGCCAAAGCACTACCAGAAAAAACAAGCGTTGGCAGGCAGTATCGACAGCATAAACAGTGAGAGGCCGGGTTAATGGCCCCATCTAAACAAGTTATTGAGCGTCACTGCCAACGCAACCAGGATGAGCGGTGTTTCTTGAACTTACTGTCTAGGCAGTAATTATTGTTTCTATTAAACACCTTTGGTGCAAACACTTAGTCCTGTCCATTGACAATATTAGCCCAATTTTTGCCCTCCTTCCAAAATGCAACACTCGAACAGGTTGGGGTTTTAGCGAAATCCGGGCAGGTATATGCAACGCTAGATCAAGTGCCTATCTACTGAACCCGTCTTATCATTCAAATTGAGACGACCATTTGTTGGCGTACACAATTTCGCTCCTGTCTCTCTACCATGTCCAAATATGAAGCTAAATGAGAAAAAGGGAGTGTCCCTATAATTTGTTCTGGGACCCTGGCATTAAATAAGCTAAAGCGCCTCTAGTCTTTAAGTATAGACATGAGAACCATCTAATAAAGTACACATCATCTTACAATTTCCTTTTACTCGTTATTACTTCGAAGTCCTTGTCTGAATTCTTGACAAGTTCCTTCTTGACCCACGGCGCTATGTTTGAAGCAGCGTCTTGAGGGCTCTCCAGATGGAGCTGGAAGAAACCTTGCAGAAGCGAAGGAGTAAACGTGTCTTCCGGTACCTTGCTGGCAAACTGAACTGCAAGCTCTTGGATCTCTTCCATGTCGAGTTGTGATGTGCAACCCAGGTCAGGAGAAAACATGCGAACAAACATCTCCTCGGCCGACTTCTGGCTGATGTTGCCTAGAAAGACCTTCATATCGACGCGACCAGGTCGGACGAGTGCACTGTCGAGCTGTTCCGGTCGATTGGTTGTCATGATGACAATACGGCCTTCCTGCGATCCAACACCATCTAGAACATTCAACAATCCCGACAAGGTGCAGTTTGGCGCGCTGTTGCCCTCATGTCCATTTTCGGCGTTTGAGCGATCTACCCACACAGCGTCGATATCCTCGAGCAGGACGACACACCGCGGCGGAATCTCTTGGAACATCTGTTCCAGGTCGGCATCCGTGCCAACACTGGGAATCTTAACTTCGTAAAGGTCGAGACCGAACTCGCCCGCGATTGCGACGGACAGGGACGACTTGCCGGTGCCGGGAGGTCCGTAGAAGAGATATCCCCGGCGGTAAGGCATGCTGCGACTCTGGTACCGCTTCTGAGTCTTTTCGTCGAGATAGTTCCGGATGTCGGCGAGGAGATCCTGCTTCAGGTCGTTGTCGAAGTGGACCGTCTCAAGGTGTCGGATCGGTTTGCGGGCCTTGGGTTTCCACGCGAGCCCGTATCGATCTCGTGCATAGATAATAACGAAGAACTGTGTCTGCCTGTCGGCATACTCACGACAGGTTTCAATGAATCTCTTGACAGGGTCCGCTGACCAGCCGAAGCAACTGACGGTGATTTCCTCTCCGCCGATGCCGTCGTAGCTGGGATCCGACAAGGCCGAGCTGAAGTTCTCGAATGCGCGCGTAACAACAAAGACGTTTCCGCCGTACCAGAGCCATCTAGTATCCCAGTGAGAGCAGTATTGCGTTGAGTGCCGTGTCTTCTTCAGTCCAGCGGCTCGGTCAGCACCGGCCGGTCCGACCTTGGTTCGCCCAGTGAAGGACCGAGAATGCCGAGACCGGTTAGCAAGGATCCATTTGACGACGCTCCTGTTGAGGGGATCGCCTCCCGGGATGGTCACTGAGGCCAAAAAGCACCGCCTAATCCAGCCGTACGCCTCATGCCAGGCCCGCTGTAAGAATCTCCAGGCCGTGGGTACAGTGCCGGCAATGGCAATCAGGGACCCGATCTGGGTGATATCAAGTTCCGACCAACGGTAGAAGACATCGCGCATGACACCCAGTCCGTGGGTCCAGGGGTCGAGGAGAGCGTGGCTGGCTGCGCCTCCAGCGTGAAAACTATAGGTCATATTCCCAATGGCTCGTCGGGCTTTTATGACGCTCGTCGGTACGCCCTTCACAGGCTCGACAAAAAAGGGGGAAACTGAAATACTGAGGTTGTGCACTCAAGGGAGTAATACTTGGGTGGAGGAGGTACAGTTAACAAGTGGAGACAATGTCCAAAACGAGTGAAGTAATTGACCAATCACATTTGAAGGAACGACAGGAAAAGGAAATAAAAGAGCGTATGTTCGGCCACTGTTGAACAGCGTGGCCAGTGTTGAAAGGAGTTGAGAGTTCGGGAAAAGTTTTTCATTCCTATCTGACTGCGCCACGACCACAGCCACAGTTTCAGCTCGGTGGATCGCGAATAGCTAGTGCGGATTGCGATGCCAAGATGCTGACTTGGCTCGAGAAAGGGGAAAGGCCAGTTTGATAGAGTAGAAACAGCTGATTAATAGGAACATCCCCTGTAAATCCGCAGCATCATCATCGTCACAGCAACCCCGTCGTCCCCGATCCTGATATCAACACCACAGCTCTTGGAATTGTCATATCCATCTAAAGATCATCTTTCTGCTAGTTTGCTTGCCTAGCAATGCCTTTTCCCTTCTCACGGTTGGCATTGAGCACCACTCTGCACGCCACGCATGGCGGGTCGATGACGTCCTGCGCGAAATTGCCAGGGTTCGAGCAATCTCTACCTGAGTCGATTGCTAGCGAGCATGCATCCAAGCGGACTTCGGAAAACATCCTCGTCCAGCAGCGCTGGCACCGGTGGTTATACTTGACTCTTCTGCACATTACGCTTGCTTTATTACTATGGCCGAGATTAGACCCACGGTTCGCAGTACTAAGCCTTGGGAGTATCTCACCTTATTGTTCCGCTTGCTTTCGAATGTGCGTTCTGGTTGAAGGTTTGCTTTCCATATCTACGACCAAGGGCTTCTCAGTTTATATATAGAACCTCATTTTGTGTGAATCACAACACAAGTCTCAAACAGCGAATCTTGCACTCCATCAGATGTCTCACGTTCAGGTTCCGGCACCTCGTCGGCTATTCAAACACACTGTACTTGGTGGCATAATTTATCATCTACTATGTCTTAGCAGAAGCCTTTTAAAGGTACCAGTAGTAGCCCAGCTTGGGAATGCCGGTGACGAGTCGTTTGTCTGCTTGGTTTTGAAACGGGCATTTTGCTGCTCACCTATGGTTGGCGGAGCGCTACTGGAAGGTGGAATACCTTAGAGCGCAGTCCGTGCCTGTGATTGCAATGTAGTCTCGGCTTTGAGTAGCATGTCCAATTTGCGTGCCCCCATTCAGTGATTCCTGTCCTTGATATCAGTGACTCACAACTCCTTCTTGTCTTTCGGCATCCGCACCATGTAATACAGAGCGAGCGCTGTCACAGTATTTGAAGGCAATGTACGCCCACATGACACTGAAATTGCGGCACCTACTGCTCTAATCGGAAATGATGGTCGAGAACAACCCGTAACGGAAAAAAAGAAGGCCGATATGAAGAGCACGTTGGCGACGTTGCTCCCCGCCTCGGTTGTACCAGGGAAGACAATGCATGTACTCGCACAGGTGCCGGTGAAACGGAAAAATTGCCAGAATAGGAGCCATATCAAAATGCCTCTTTCTGTTCCCTCGCTGGACGCATCGTGAGTTACCGTCAGGTGGTTACTCCGTAATATCAAATTGTGTTGTGACCAGCGAATCTCGCCTCTCTGACAGTAGTGACATGACTTCGTTTATGCGGATGGTAACTATAACTACATCCTCAAAATCCAGTAAGCCTTTAGAGCGATACACAACTTACTGACACCTACACTATCAAGATACTTTGACTCGTCGATTCCAATCTTAACTGTCGAAGACGCACGAAGACGCACGAAGCTTTCTGCAGGCAACATTGAATGTAAGAGATCGACTTTCACAATTTTTCCTTCTTTGACAGTTGAAAGCAACCCAAATCTTCCCCCAGTTTGCGTAGCTTAGTCGGAATAGTAATAGTCGTAGTCGCAATCGTCGATGACATCCCTGCAGCTGGTCGGGCCGTCATCGTCCCAGTATCCTGGCTCTTCAGAGAGCACCCCCCTTCCAAATATGTAGTCGGCCGCACGTAGGCGCTGAAAGCAACAACGCCCAGGCATTGTCTTTTCCATGATCTGAACTGTAACATCCTCCATATTCGCATCAACCACAATCTTAGCTGCCTGGGGAAGAGCCTGGCCTAGGTACTCCAAGATCGGTGTGAGCCACGCGGTCCATTGCTCGAGGCCATCGTCCGGTTTTACTTGAGGCCATTCGTACAGAGAGTGAGACTTTGGCTGCTCAGCAATGATCCCTAGTATCGAAAGATTATCGAGAACACTATCCCAAATCTTCGGGTCCATACAGAAATCGGGGCGGTAGGAAACTCCCATGGGGCGTAGGACCAAGATCAGCTTCCGCATATTCTCCCTTGTTCCAGGACTAAACAACCGCTTGACACTCGATTGGCCGTCACCGTGAACATCGAATTTGAAAGTATTGCCCCCGTACAGCATTGGCTTCACCTCATCGGTAATTTGACGGCAAACAAGAAGGAGTCCAGGGAAGGCACTTGGACGAGGTAAAGAATTTCGAAGACGATCATGCCGGGACATCTGACTGTAGTCATCCAGATCAGAGGGCGTATATTCATCCTCTTCGTCTGTAGCCACTTCGTCCGTCGAAGACAACCCATCACTGTCCCAGTCACAGTCTTCCTCGCCGGAACAATTGAAGCAGAGGTTTTGCGGGATGCAGAATCGGTAAATACTCTGGCGAATCTCTCGTGGCATGGCCAGGAATCCACCGGAGTGTGTTGAGAGATGAGCGGGCATCATTGTTTTTCCCGTAGCTCGCGGACGCATCGCAAGTCTGCGTAAGAAGGGAAAATAGAAAATATGAGTGAATGCTGGATCCTCCCCGCAATGACTGCTGTGCCAACAAGGCTTTGTCACGTGTCTGTAGATAGCAGGAGGTCTGCATGATTGATGACGTCTTTATTGCTTCATCAATCGCTAATCATGACACAGTGACGTCCCATTGCTTCCGATGTTACGGCGCGTTATGTATATCACCAGCGCATCAGAGCCCATACGACTATTCCTCGCAGGATCGTCCGATTCTGGATATTCCAAGCGGCATATTCCAAGCGGCTCGAGCTGTTTGAGATGTTTTTTGGCTGTGGGAAGAAGACAAGAAAAGGATACTTTGTTCACGACAACAGGATATCTCATTCAGAGGAGAAGAACAAGTTAAAATGTATTTAGAGTCCCCAAAACAACAAAGTAGTGAATCACCACTCTAGCTGACATGATAGTATAATCGATGTGCGATTACGGACTTGCCGCCAGGAGACCTAGCCTTGCATGCGTGTTCTCACAACTTCCCAGTGACAATTACTGTCTCATCCCAACAAAAGCGGCAATCAACGAAGTGCTGAGTACTCGAGGTGGTAGGGAAGCACATGTTCAGTATACCCATCATCTGGGCCTCGCATTGAAACGTCCGGTCATCGGTACTTATGTGCCTCCTGCACTTGTTGCAGTCGTATCGGACGGTGTGGGTATGGCACATGTTGGCGTTTTGCTGTTTACTTCATGGGCTTCTTACTTTCTTACTTTCTTGGGAGTCAGTAATAGAGACTGTAGAGGGCCAGCCGAGGTCCATATATAGCTGCATGTTCAGTGTGATTCATTGCTTTATAGTCTGATGTGGACAACATCTCGCACTCATAAAAGGTTCCAGACATCGAATCACTTTCTAGGGGGGAGTGATTGACATTCATTGCTAGAATAGCATACACATCCACAGTTCAGCATGAAACCTGTCAAGGCCATATAAAACCCGTATTACACCGCTGAGGGCGATTAGCTGAAGCCTAGGACCGGAGCCAGGTCGTAATAGTAATGAAATTAGGTTGAGATGATGTATGCTCATATGTCTCAGTATATGGAGGCCCTCAACACTATTCCTATCACTCTCAGTCTTGCAATCTTCTAATGTATCTAAGCACTTAATCTAGGCGACTGTAGTGGCCATCTTGGCCTTCCATATGAAACGTCAGCTTGATGACACAAATTTCACAAGATCGTTAAGGAGGAGCTGCACATAACCATTATAGTGCACAATGATATTGCATTGTGTTTAATATAGCGCTAGTTATTGTTATTGCTGCTAGACCTAAGGGCATGCTATCTTTATTACCTCCTGGAACTAGAGGAACTTAACCAAGCCCTCGTTGCGCAGAGGCTTGGTTTCAGGACTCTTTCCATCAGCTGCGTCAACAGCCAGGTCGCCCTTGCCTTCGTCAATTTCGCCGCTGAGATTGCTCAGTTGGTTGAGCCGTTCTTGGATGTCGTTGGCGAGGTTTTTGAGCGCATCTACAGCCATCTTAGGTGTTGAGGTCTCAAGCAATGATTGTAGCTCAATGTCAATAGTAGACCGGATGCACCAAGATCATGAAAGAAAGTAGGAGTCAAGAACGTCACAAGATGCAAGTCCCAAGACTAATTGTACATGCTTATTAGTCCAGTGTTCCCCGAGCCAATGCATTTAGCCTAAAGTCACTAAATTAAACCATCTGGCCCAGACTAACAGCTTCGTTTTCCAGGAAAGAAAGCTTTGGTGATTATTCCACCATGTCCTTTCGTTACTCGCCCCCCCCCNNCCCCCCCCCCCCCCCCCCCCCCCCTCCCTAATCCCTTAGCATTTTGAAGTGTTTAGTGTTTAGTACTGGGAGATGAGGGTGAGCCTCTTGTAATATCATTACGTTACTGGTCCAATTGGGCATCATCCGCCCGAGTATAGTTTAGGAAAATTGACGTACGTTTCTTGTCTGACAATTTTCTATGCACATGTAAACTTTGTCGACCAAGTTAAACTTTGTCGACTAAGTTAAACTTCAATTTAACTTATTTCCAAGTTTTTCTTCAAAAGCTTTTTCGAATTAAAGTTAGGACCAAGATCACCCGGTGGAATCGGCATCAAGCGAGATATAAACCCTCAGCCCTCCGTTTCATTTGACATGGCATCAAACATACAACGGGATATTTGTCAAAAATGGCCGCGCAAACTCCGACAGCTTACAACTGGTACCACCTCCATGAAGAAATCCGAGGCATTATCTTGGCACAGGTTGCCGAAACCGAGTATCATGATGGACGACCTCTTTCGGGATATGCGAGCGTCACTGGGGAATGGCAACCCCCTTTTGAAAAGCTAGCGTTTAGCAGACTCCAAGTCATGCCATCAGAGCTCCAAGATTTTCATGCCATTTCCAAGTCATCCGCCGAAGGCACTATCTTAAGTACCTAGGTCTAGTGCTTGAGCTTCCTAAGCACAGGCATGTCAGCTTGCACGGCATTAGTGGTACAAAAGAAGAGATGGCTATGGCTAAGATGTTAATCATTAGATCACAAGGGCGTGGCGCGCATTCGTCTTTTCCGGAACTACAATCTCAGCAGCAGCAGAATAATATCGCTTTTACTGAGGCAATACATGGCCTCTTTTGCCAGTTGGGCCCTTGGAAACAGCAAGAGAGCTACAGCCATGGAGTTGAACTAGAGATTATTGCTACATCAGAGAGCTATTGGCAAAGGATAGCAAGAAAACTCCGAATACGCGCTGGCCCTATGGTTATCTACACCGCAGAGCCTCAATCACCCGGCGAACCCCAGCTTTTCAAAACTGTACATGTTAATCCGGAAAAATGGGAGAGTTGTATCTATGCTGGCGAGCTGGATTTCCACTTCTCCCTCGACCTTGATTTCACAAAGTCTTTAATATCCCATGCCTCGGAAATTCCTAAAGCATACATCATAACTACCCTATCTATTCGCCGAAAGTCCATTCGCTACTTCGAGCCCTTGGCTATAGACGCAATCATTCAGCGTCTTCCATTTCTAACCACCTGGAGTTGGGAAGTCTGGCCATGTGCACACTGGAAGACTAAAAGCCGGTTTGATGAGGGTCTCGGAAGCACTATATCAAACTGGCCTTCATCATTAAGAAAAGTACGCATTTGTCAACAAGAGCGTTTCTATCCTACTGGTCACTTTGGACATAACAACAATCCTACAAGACATAACCCACACCTCAGAACTCTGGCATCGAATCTAGCCTACCTATCCCAACAGTTGACACACCTCGCCGTTGAGTACAGCATTAACGCACACGAGTTCTTCATGACGATCCCTCAACAGTGTCCTAGCCTTCAGCAACTTATCATAAGGTCAGACCAGACAATTCTCAAAGAGATGCCTCGCACGACGAACCATCAGCTTGGAGTGGTAGCCGACGTGATACTCCACATGCCTAAACTGAGATTTTTGGCCCTCTATAACATCTGCGACTCTGGCGCAGGGTGCTTTAGCTATGAGATCGTATGTAGCGTTGGTGTGCTTGGGCTCAGGTGTAGCAAGGCTTTTCAATTGGACAGACAGTGTTCTGAAGCCTGGCAGGCTGTCATAAGTGAGCACTGTAAAGGCAGTGTGAGATGGTGTGTTGAGACTTTGCCTATCGAAGCGATCAGATTTTGTATATTTCGTATCTTAAATAGGCATAAGTAGCTATATGCTATGAGAAATATGATGAATTCTGCTTTTCCAGTCGCATGATCTGAAAATACCTGTAGCCGTGAGACTGTTGAGGAGACCCTGAATCCTTCAAGCTTTGAACCCTGCGCATCTGGATATTTGCTCGTGCTGGCAGGACACTGGGTTTAAGAGCTACATTCCTTTTAGGTTGGTATTTCTGCCTCGTCTCGCCCTCAATGAAGGAATGGTTTAAGGATCTTTCGTCAACCAGCCAAGGCAGTCAGGCACAACACCCTCGCGGCCGATCTTGAAAAAACCGAATTAGGGAATGCCGAGCCGAACAGACTGCCCGTCTTCTTCAGCCTCGTCATGGTATAAAGCTGTCAAGACCGCCGCAGGAAAGCAGTTTTAGTCAATATAGTCACGCTTTTCTTCAACCGTTTTAGCTTCAAGGAGAAGCGGGATTCCGGTCCGTGGCCTGGAAGCAGAGACAGGCAGCCGACGCCCCGTATCTGGCATCTGACATGCGCCGATACAGACCGATTACGATGGCGCGGAGAACGAGCATTGGAGCGGCGGTTGAAACATTAAACCACCAAGTTGCATGCCTCCGTCTGTTCCAAGACAGCAGAGAGTCCCGTCGACTAAGTATACCGAGTATTAGTCGAATACCGAAGCCGATCTCTGCTTAAATTGTCTTTTAGCTCATAGTTTCATGCTAGGAGTTCATATGTCATTCTGCGTGGCTGGCAGATTGTGCCTAAGATCACCGTGTCAGCCCTAGCTGACATTCGCGGATCGGGATTCCGCTCCGTCATTTTCTTCCCTCCTCCATCAACGGTCAACCATTCTCATCATCACTGGCAAACAGATGGCAGCGACACATCAGCTGGAGCACACCTATAAATTCCACGCTGACACCGCGTAATCATCTTATATTACAGCCTGTTTTGTATCACTTGGAGCGGTTCCGCAAGACATATTTCGGCCGAAGTTTCGCTTTCTCTTTCCTGCATCAACTTCCCCCGCATTTACTGTGGCTCGACAAAACAACAACATGGCCCTCCGACTGAAAGAGCTTGATCGCATCGAATTCTCGGTGTTGGTGAACAATGAGGTCGATCCTATTTCACCGAGCCCCAATGTGGCAGTCAAGTATCTCGGCTTCTTCACAGGTGTTCCCCTTACACCACTTCCAGAGGGCGGTCAGCGCGGCGATGCGAAGTTGGAGGCGCGCATGGATTCCATCTGCTGCGGCGCTCATGGGCTATCGCTAGTTATTGTATGTTCAGATCTCACGGTTGCGCCTATGACTTACCTGAACAATGCAGACTGCCGTTGCTGGAGACGTGAAGCACACAATGCTCTTCGACGCTGGTCCTGAGGAAGGTGTGTTCAAAACGAATGCCTCTCGCATGCGCCTCGACGCCGGGGCCATCGAACGCATTCAGCTATCCCACTGGCATCGCGACCACTCTGGCGGCATGCTGAGTGCCATCAAGTTGATCACCGGCGCCAAACAACCCGGCCAGCAGCCGGTAGTGGTGGACCTGCACCCGGATCGTCCGGATTTCCGCGGCATTGACTTCAACGGCACCCCGGTTTCCATGGAGGCCGATCCCAGCTTTGAAGATATGGAGGCTCTTGGCGGGGTCATAAGCAAGAGCAGGGCTCCGCACACGGTGCTCGATGATATGTTTGCCGTATCAGGCGAGGTCCCTCGTGTCACGGAGTACGAGAAAGGACTCCGTGGTGGAATCAGATTCAACGCGGCAACAGAGGAATGGGAGAAGGATGAGATGATCAAGGATGAGCGGTTCCTCATGTGCAATCTCAAAGGTGAGTCAAATAGCTTCTTTGACGATACGAATAAATACCCACGGGGTATACTAACATTGACTACACAGGCAAGGGACTCGTCGTCTTTGCAGGGTGCAGCCATCCTGGCATCATCAACATTTGTAAACACGCCGTCGAGCTCGGTGGCTCGCTGCCGCTCTTCTCTGTTGTTGGTGGCTTCCACCTTGCCGACGGCGATCCAGTCAAGATGCAGCAGACCATGGATGACGTGAAGAAGCTGGATGTCAAGGTTCTGATGCCGGGCCACTGCACGGGCTGGCGATTCAGTTTCAAAATCGAGCAAGAGATGCCTGGGTCCTATGTTCCCTGTTTTGGAGGCACCACGTACACCATTGAAGCTTAAAATGACCGGCTTCATTAAGCGTAGTTTGCATTAACTGCATCGAAGATTTCGCTGTAATCAAGGCTGTCCTTTGAGTGCTTTAGCACCCTACTCGGCTGCGTGATAGATAGTGTCGTATTTTAGATCACATCGCTTTTAGGGATCATCGGAGATATCATCGTCATGATTATCTCCGTCCCCAAAGGGAGTTCCTCCCTTTGGTTCGATGACCTTTTTTTTATGTTTGTGTCGAAGGGCGTAGTCAGCAACAACTGGCGATCTCATAGTTCAAGAACTAATACTTTGCTAGTGTGTGTATTTGTTTTGTCTAAAAAAGGCCGAAAGGTAGTACATCTATGCCAACTAGGTTTTCCTGGGCCTCCTCTTCAATACATCGCTCGCAGGTACATGAAAACCGAAATTGGTCTTGAGTTCGCTCCTGCCTTGTTCTTAGGTCCTTGCACACAGTGAGGTCGAAGTATGTAATGAAGCATTCTTCGCCTTGTACGATATCTCGTGCAGCAGTATATACCATTCGCCCTTGGCTGTTTGGTTTATGTGTGACCTGCACGTTGAATGAGTCAGTTATAATTCTCTTACGATTAAAGCGGAATTTTGATCCGCTTTGCTTACGTTTGGCAAACAGGAGTGGTTAAACATTGCAGCTCTGGGATTGACAGCCAACCCGTAGGATTCGCCTCTAGGTACGGGGCGATCAATCATGTACAGAGGCCCCGTCACCTTTTCATAGAGCCCAAACGTATTCGTTTCCTCTTTGCAGATCAACAACAGCATCTCGTCGGAGTTTAGCAGGCAGGGCAACAATGATGTATCACTGAGATATGTCTTGGCCAGTCGCTTCCAGTGTTCGAGTTGTGACTCTGGCCAGGATTCAAGGTATGCACAACACATTTCAACAGCGTCCCAACCGCGCTTGAAGTTGTCCTCCCAAGCGTATCGTGGAGGAATTTTAGAAGTCACCTCGTGAATCTCCAGATTTCTTCCGGCAAGAAGACGAACCACATGCCAAAGTGTGACAAAGTCATATTGGCCCTCCTGGGAGCGAATAAGGTCTCCGTTTTGCTTCAACCACAAACACTCAAACTCATGTCGGGCGTAGTCTGCGGTCCGGCATGCATCATTACACCAGATGACGTCCGCTATGCAATTTTTGGGGCAACGTGTTCCCGTTCCGTCCTGTGCCACACGTCGTGAGCAGATGAGATTGCTGCAGATGAGTTCATCGCTTTGAGAAGGCTCCACGGTTGGAACGATGGCGTAGGGGGTATCCACAAGCAGAATTGTGCCTGCTGGCACCGTAGTTGACACGCGTAGCAATCTACCCTTGCAAGGATCGTGGCCGGGAACTAGGTGAGGGTGAACGTAAAAGTCCGCATCCTGAGCATTGACCTTGTTCGAAACCTGTGACTGAGGCTTATTAGTCGGCTTAAGCCCGATGAGTACGGGCCAGGAGTCCATTGCGTAGTGTTGATTTTCACGAGAGCGAGGAGAAAAATGGGAAAGCAGAAAAGCTGGCAGAGCCAGTAGGCCACGTTTATGAAAGCGCACTAAGCGTGTCTTAAATACACCCAATGAGGTTAGTTGAAGCAATCGCAAAGATAAGTCCAAGCTATGGGTGAAGTAACCCTTTGCGGATTAAAACTCCGCTAACATCAGAAAGATGCTCTAACTTGATGGGTGTTGAGAATTTGAGATACGAACACGGAGGTTAGTACGATACCAGCTCCGTACTGCGGAGCATTCCGATTTTCCCAGTAGTGACACCAAGGCTTCGAAGACAAGAGGTAATTAAGACTCAGCCTTGATTTATTAAAACTTAATTTTATCCATTCGCTCAGTACAGTTCGTTCATGTGGTTTAGCAAGTCGAGTCAGCATCAGGTGGATACAGCGGGGATAGCTTCAAAAATCAGACCCCACTGACAAGAGTGGAAAACCCCCACTTCAAAGTCTTCATGGAAATTGAAGGCATTAAATCATTCTTCCAGTTATCACAAAGTTTGGTAAAGTCACACTGTTCCAGCCTGAAGCACGATACTGAAAGCTTGGAAATGATTCTAGCAATGCTCCTGTAAAAGACCGTCCCACGCGCTATAAAGACTGAAAGTTTAGAATCGTACGACTAATACTCACGAAATTCCTTAGTTGAATTTTATATCGGCATCCAGTGACCAGTAGTTTCCTCTAGCATTAGTAATCATCGTTAGCAAGCTGAAGCCTCCAACTAACTGGAGCTTCACAACTACCCTATAGTTCTACGGACAGGGAAGTCTGAATGGTAGCAGTGTTTTCCTAAAGATACATTATCATGTCTTTTGAATTGTCTTGGAAACAAAGAAGGCAGCAGCTGCGGTGTTATAAGAAGTTTGGTCTCAGCAACGCCTTATACATTGTGGGAGAAAGGTCGGTAGCTAGAGATTTGTTAGCTTCGTAAAATATTATTGTTGTCTAAGTTAGTGCTTATCTCTGTTAGGGTAATGTTGACAGCACTATCATTGATATGAGCGACGATGTGAGATGCGGCACAGTTTTTTTGATTGATTGATAGTTGAAAAGGTGGTGATCAAATTACCCGCTGGTTGACTTACTCTTTACATTTGATGTCCCAGAGAAATAGTGCCCGTGAAGATTATAGCTTTGAGCATTGTGAAGGATGACTAATGCTGGCTTTTGTTGACTTGCAATGATTACATGACTAGTGCTCACGGTGTTTCTACAGCCTTGTAAGTGCTGACAGAGGAATGATTCCGACTTCTCGCTACACCCACTAGTATTGCGCTCATTAAATAACCGCAGGCGGCCGCTCACGCTGACAGTAATGACCTTTATCTACATGTCACATATGGATATTTTCGGGAGTCCAATCGGCTTGCAAGAAAGAGGCAATCGCGCGGCTTCAAAAGAATGGTTAGAAAGCATGGTTGATGCAGGGGACTACACTCATCGATTAGCCACCCGCCGGGCTAATTGGTGGGAAGTGGTGCTTAGCAGGAACAACAAGGCGATGTCAAGACTACCTAAAAAAGGACTTTGGTAGAAGATGACGTTAGGTGTGCGCGGCAAACAGCTCGAGCGTGACGGGGGACGTGTTCGTGTCTTTCTTGGGAATTACGTCGAAGGAGCGTGAGTCTAACCATGAAGGGTGCTATACTCTGTTATTTGTAAAGGCAAGGCACAGAGAAGGGAAAGAAGAAAATAAACCAAAACATGGGGGGTTAGTTGGAGGCTTGAACCCGGAGCGTCCAAGCTTGACGAGAAGCTAGTCCACGATCTGACTTTCCCGCCTGCTTACCTTTCTGTCTGGAACAGCGTACCCCCGGCTACGTTGGTGCCGGTTAATTTGTCAATTTACATCCTGTGCTTGCTGAAATAGAAACCCCCGGGGAAAATCCTTGAAAGCAAGCTGCGCTGTCCGGCATCTGGACGGTAGCCCGTCGGCCGCCCAATTGGGGGCGGGTGCCCTATTGTGGAATATCCGTTATGAATCCTGCCGCTATTTTTAGGCGCCAGCCTCAAGGGAAAACGGCGTGCCGGGCTGCCAGAGACGCTGCGGTCATGCACTGGTGCACAGCCCGGATCGGACAAGATGGCGGGGGCTGACAGCAGCCACACAGCAGCCATTATTACCAGGGAACCAGGCTAATAATGTCGTCTCGAATAATAGCAGGGCCGGGATGACGGCCGCGGAAGTCTGACGTGCCGAAAGCCATGTGCTGGCGGAGTCATCTCTGCCATCTTTGGCATCACACACCACCCAGCGTCAGATTCTTGCTCACTGACAGCTTACCAAAAAATACGTGTCTTGGGACTTTGACAGGGGCGGGACGATCATACATAAGGGATCGTCTTGTTCCTTGATTGAAACGAAACATCTTCACACAGCATCCATCTCATTCATCTTCTTAAACAACAACTCACTCAGACTCCTACACTTACAAGCACATTCACACAACCTCACCTTCTTGCATCTTAAATCTATTCTTCGCCTCCATTACACCTTCAACATGCAGTTCTCCGCCGCCGCTATTTCCGCCATTCTGGCCTTCACCTCCATGGCCTCTGCTGCCCCTCGTAACTCCCGACGTGGTGGTTACCCTCAGGAGCTTAGCTTGACTGCCCAGCTCCAGCTTGCCGACACGTGAGTTCCAAACAACAACACTTTTATGCCTCAACTTGAAGACGTTTTCTAATATTCCCTGGATAGTGCCGTCGATCGCTTTGCCCTGCTCAAGGACGACGATTTTATCTTCGATTTCAACCAGGAGCAGGCCAACCCCGGCAAGGGAGGCCAGCTTATCGGCGCTAACCGCAAGACCTTCCCTGCCCTTGTCGGTACTGGCTCGGGCATGGCCTTCGGTCGTGTTGATGGTGAGACACCTTCCCTTGATCTCCTGTCTCTCTTGATATCCTCGAAGATATAAGAAAATGAAATCGCAGCCTAATATCTCACAATGACTGACCCTTATCCTCTCCAGCTTGTGGCATGAACACCCTTCACGTTCACCCCCGTTCCGCCGAGCTCCAGATCGTCACCTCCGGCCGACTCATCACCGAGATGGTTCCCGAGAACGGCGTCAACGATGCCGATGGCAACCGTCGCGTCATCCGCACCGAGCTCACCGCCAACATGATGACCCCCTTCTATCAGGGCTCTGTTCACACCCAGTTCAACCCCGACTGCGAGCCCGCTACCTTTGTGGCTGCCTTTGCTGCCGAGGACTTCGGCGCTGGCCAGGTCCAGGACGAGACCTTTGCCCTGAGCGATGACGTTATCGCCGCTACTTTTGGCCAGAGCATCGCCGGCGAGGATATCGATCGCGTCCGCAAGGCTATCCCTACGAGCATTGCTCTGGGTGTTGAAGAGTGTCTTAAGAAGTGTGGCATCGATAAGCGCGCTGTCTAAGAAGACGTGACACCCTTTTTTCTTTATCGGACTTGCCTTGAGATGGCGCTGGGATTCGCATATACATGGGCATGGAATTGGACCAACAGCTGGTCCTTGGAGTACCGCCTAGGGCTGGTTGAGATTTACTGTACATAGTTCTGTTTTTTGTTCTGTCTTTCGATTTGGTGTTTGACGTTGTTCGGCCGTATATAAATTACACATAGATGTCTATAGACTGGATCTGTTCTTCACCTTTCTGGCTCTCCTATACGCATGATGAACTCCATTGGCCCGCGACGTGCGAAAACAAATCCGCTGCCTGGTCCATGACCTACTTGGCCCAGCTAGACTAGTGGTTTAAGACGTTGTCATTGAGCAATGTAGATTGCAGTCTAGTAATGTGCAAAGGGTAGCTTTGTATAACTCAGTGTATTAGTAGCTCAGGGGCTTAAGGTCCTTAATCTAGTGATAAGTGAATACATATGTACTTGTGCTTAAATCCTTAGCAGTGATCTATTAATCCTGTAATATTATATTGTAATAATGATCCAGCGATCTATTTATGATTGGTCATGTCCAGTGAGCCTTGACTTATTTTCCTGTGGGAGGTGATTTAAAGTGGGCCCCTGGTTATTCTGCTAGTTCGCAATCAACCTTAATAGAGATATTCGGGACACTGAGGAGTTGCTGGCAAAATAGAGTCATGGTCGGAGGACATAGTACCTCGTCAAATAGAAGGACTTCCCTCATAATAATAACGCGTGGGAGAAGCACCAAGATTTCAGCGCAGAGCTTGTTCATAAATTCAAGTTCACGTATCACCGAACTATCTCCGGGGCGCTATTGCTAGACGAGCGAACTCAGCGTGGGAAAGTTGGGTATGTAGTTCGGTGGAAGGGTCAGCCGATAAACGAGAAGTCATGAGAGAATGAGTCGGCGATAGGTCGATGGTGCATCCAAGACTTTGAGGCCCGAGCATGATATTCCCATACAGATTAAAAATGAGGACAAGTATAGCGTTCATGTAATCAGTTTCGCTATTGTTAACGTCCAACAGCCGGGTTTCGTAGTATTTATTGGAAACGCAGCCGAGGCTGCTGCTCTGTAAGATGATGTTGTGAGTTATCTCTTTCGCCTACCATACTTTGCCGGGTTCCTTGTGTATTCACGTTTTCGGAGTTCACTGGAGTTCCTGCGCCTTGCGCAATGTTCTTCCTTCCGTGCAATGTTCTTACCCAACTGATACTCCTAACTTGCCTCCTGGCCTAGTCGATCATCTGATAACTGCTTGGTCGTCGGTATAAATGAAGATTTCGCTGCTACTATTACGTCTTTTCTTATTAACCTCGGCATATTGGTAATCCTTCTCGCTGGTAGTGGTACTTTCCCCTCTCTTCTTGGCGTTGTGCTCCCTGGTCCTGACATGATTCGCGCCTTGCATGATCCTGTTCCTGGCGGAGGCCCATGTTCTACCCTGGTCTTCAGTAACCCAAGGCCATCTGGGAGTCACACCATCACCATCGCCATGCCAGCCGAACACGATTAAGTGGACGTATAAACTTCTCATCTTCCTCACACTCGTCATCGCCAAGACAACTCGTGTCAAGGTACAAAATTACCACCTTCCTATCGCACCGATATGGGAAGTACAACTCCGCACATTTCAATGGAAATGGCAAGCTTATCAAAGAGTAACCTTCCTATTACGTGACTATGACCGCTGCGCCCCCACCGCCAGTGATGCATTATCCTTCCCTCTCTTCTATTATCATCGTGGCATACGAGGTCACTAATCCCATTCGAGGAACTCACTATTTGCTGAACCCTACATTTACCGTCCTGTCACAATGTAACCTACGCTCTCTGCGTTTTTGAGTCACCAATCAGCGACTTCAACTTTCTGATACTCTGATGATAGTATTAATGAATTGGATGATAGGGTTGATGAATTGGATGATAGGACTATTGCACTAAAAAAAAAAGACATAAAAGCCCAAGTGGTGAACGCTTTCTCGAGGAATCCAGCGTCGCTGTGCAAGTTCAAGCTCGAATAATTGATTGTTCTTGCTACGCAATCTCTCAAAATGGTCAGCTCCTGTTCTCTTGTTGCCCTGGTCACAGCGGCTCTCTTACAATTTACTTCTGCATCACCTGTTGGACCTGCTGCAGGATACAAAGATCCTTCCACGTCTGTTCCGGGGGGCTACATTGTCCGTCTCAAGCCCGAACTTGGGTCTGATGATGTTGAGTCCCATATTGCTTGGCTTAGCCAAGTCCAGTCTCGCAACCTCAACAAACGAGACTTTCCCGGACTTGAGAAGAATTTCTCGATTGACACTTTTCATGGATACTCGGGAAAGTTTGACGAGGAAACCATCGATGCCATAAAAGCCGATCCCAATGTGAGTAAAGATTAGAAAATAGCTTTCTCGGACTATGCTAACCCCGAGCTCAAGGTTGCCAAGGTAGAACCTGACTATCTATGGTCCTACTTTGATTTGGTGACCCAGCAAAACGCTCCGTGGGCTCTCGCCGCAATCTCCAGCCGACAGCATAGTTACGGACCTTTCACGTACACCTACGATGACAAATCTGGCATTGACACATTTGCCTACATCGTTGACACCGGCATCGAATACTCGCATCCCCTTTTGGAAGGCCGCGCAATCCAAGGCTACAATGCAGCTGAAGGAGACTTTGTAGACACAATTGGCCACGGCACCCATGTCGCAGGCATCGTTGGCTCGTCCAAGTATGGTGTTGTCAAAAACGCCACTCTCATCGCCATTAGAGTCTTCGCCGGAGAACTAACCTCTATGTCTGTCGTTCTCGATGGTTATAGTTGGGCCGTCAACGATATCGTCGCAAAGAACCGGCAGGCGAAGGCTGTTATTAACATGTCCCTCGGCGGTCCGTATTCAGACATCTTCAACGATGCCGTTGAGGCCGCTTACTCTTCCGGTGTTGTTACTGTCGCTGCGTCCGGCAACGACGCAAAAGATGCGTCTAGCACTTCACCGGCTTCTTCGCCCAACGCAATTACTGTGGGCGCCATTGACCCTGGCTGGGGGGTACCCACGTACTCCAACTATGGCAGTAGTGTGGATATCCATGCTCCCGGCTCTCTTGTCGTCTCCACCTGGCCCGGTGGTAAAGAGGTTACCCAAGACGGTACTTCCATGGCAGCACCCCACGTCGCTGGTCTTGTTCTATATCTCCAATCCGTCGAAGGTCTGAGCACTCCCAGCACTATCGCTAGTCGCATCAAGGCTCTTGGCACGAAAGACGAGCTCTTCATCCCATCTCCCGCCAATACCGCCAACACCATAAACCTCCTAGCTTATAACGGCGTCGGGGCGTAGGATGCCTAAGTTGCCAGCGGCCGAAGACACAATTATCCAAGACTAGGGAAACAAGATCTCGAAGGCTCATACAGAGCTCTTGAGTGGGTGTTTATGGGGAACGGGAGAGAACTGTTGGCTTGGTAGTTCGTTGGATTGAGCGGCTAGCTAGGGGATGAAGGTTCTGTAACTAGGGAAAGGTCAATGCGTTTTGTATTACGTTGGAGACGCGCTGGCTCTTACTTATAGTAATAGATGTGTCTCTGAGAACCGACCCGATCAACTCCGCTCTGCATGTGGTGATGAGTACAAATTGGTTGCGAAGGGGTGGAATGGGTGTAGCGACTCGGAAGGACAAGAAGCTGGTGTAAGACGCGTATAGATGATGACTCTCAGCTAGAATCTATTGCGAAGTAGCTTCAGGAATAAAACGCTCTCAACGGGCGACGCATGCGATACCTGCTCAGTCAATTGTTTGCCTAGCTGAGTCACGTCCACTGTCCTTTCTGCTTGGTAGCTCCTTTCCTTTCCCTGGTGTAAACCTCTCGTCGAATTCTAGCTTCATACCCTTTGAAAATGTCTATGTATGGTGAATCTTTTTAGCCTCTCCAGTCGTAAACATGTGTATAATCTCCGCCCTAAGACCGAAAGACGATGTGCATGCTAAGATAAATAAGCCCGGAATTTATGGTCGTGTTGAACGTCCATCCCTGCCAAACCGACCACCCCAACAACGAACCACCACAAAAGAGACCCTCCTTTCAACCCTCCTTTTCAACCACTTTTGATGCTACGATAATACATCTTTCTGCTTCAATAGATATATCAGACTCGCTGGGTTTAGCTTTGTCATATGTTTTATCGCCCGCCTCCATCTAGTCTTTATAGATAGCTTCGATGTCCGTAACTGGAGAGCCGGTAACTCCGAGCAAAGTTTGAGTTCATGGAGAACCGGGCAAGCTTACTCCGTAATTACGGGAATGTGGATGGGCCAAGACTCCGGCAGCACTCCCAACCAACAGGAACCGAAAGGCGTGGTTCCCACGAAGGAGAGGGGCAATATCTTGCCACACGACTCTTCCCACGAGGAGGACGCCATGCTTGGGCACTTCTGCTGCTTACTGCCACATGCGGCGGAGCGGGCGCCGCACCACTGGCATTGTCCTTCCTGTGTGTCACAGCGATGCCCGAGGGTCCGCTTCTAATCACCGAGGCCTGCATCGGCCCGATATTTAACATGTCCGTTGTGGAAAGCGAGACGGACTGGATGTCACTGAGTCCCTATGGTCAGGTCCGCGGATACTTCGATGGGACCGACGTCTACTTCAGCATCTACCTCCCGCCCAAGGAAGACTGGAACGGCCTGTTCTTCCATCACGTCTACCCTCTGGTCACAGCAGTCAACGCACTAATCAACCGCCCGATCCTCATGGCCGGGTTCATTTAAATACTTGAAAGACCCGCCTGAGAGTGTTGCAGTCGTCTACATCGTCGATCCAACCTGACTCAAGCGAGGTCGTTTTTCTCAGCCTCCATAAGCGCCAAAACATTCACTACTATGGCATCTCCTAAATACTTAGGATCTAACGCACAAAACCTCCAACGTATTATCACTAAGGCCAAGCACGAAGGAAGAGTACTGTGTCCGAATTATGAGTAAGACTGCACGGACGTTTGAGGCAATAATCCACGCTAGGAAAGTCGCATGAGGAAGAAACTAGAGCACCATAGGACGCATTTTATTTAGCTGGTGTAAGATAATTGAGTGGAGGCAATGACACACTAGATATGATCAAGATGCTCTATCCGCTTTAGAAAGAACCAGTCGCCCTTTTAGCTTGTAGCGACAATTGGAAAATGAGGGTTCAACTACCAAAATTACTAAACTAGCCTTAACAATGTATTTTACGGCCACTCTTGATCGAAACAAGGCTCTCTTATTTTCCCCTTTAGAAAAATAACTTTTAGCTGAACATCTGATTGGTCTCTGGTCCATCCTCTTAGTGATGTGAAGAAAGGTGGCAAAAGGTCTTATATCCTTCCACCCACCGCCACCAGCCATCAAGGACTTGGACAGCCCCGATTACAACCCCTGATGAGCGAAGGATTCATGTCCAATAATTGAAAAACACGTCAGCAAGCACTGCCTGAACACAAGATGATATCACGTGATGTAATCGTGAGTAAGATTTCTCGTATTTATTTGTACGCATCTGCTTGGCATGTTTTCAGGGGAGCTAACCTCCTCACTCACATCATGTTGATTCTTTTTTTCCTCTTCTCGGCCGTAGCGCACGCCATCGTCGTCTCGGGACCCTCAGGGCCTTGGCCTGTCTCGCATCACGTCGTGGAGCTCACTGATGAGTCTCGATGGGATCCGTATGCCCCGGAGAACAGTCGACATAAGCGACGAATTCTGACATCCTTCTTTCTCCCCGTCCACGTGGACCAGAAAGAATGCGAAGTCGACAGAATCGATTATCTGCCACCGAAGAGTCTTGAGACTTACAACGACGTGGCTAGTGGGGCGGGACTACCCAACAACATCTTCGAAGGGTTCGAACTCGAGTTTTGCAAGGCCTCATCGAAGAAGCAGCTGCCACATCCCGTTGTGATATTCTCCCCCGGCTTCGGCGGTTCAAGGCTCTTGTCCAACGCCCAGGCGCAGTCACTTGCCAGCAAAGGCAACATCGTCATCACGGTTGACCATCCTTATGATGCCACTGTCGTCGAATTCCCCGATGGCACAGTCGTGTATGGATCGATTGCAGCTGAGATAAACAACGAAATATTTGAAAAGGCCGTAGAAGTCGGTAAAACCATGTCCCTATCCTTCTCGGCGCTGCTAACAGTCAGGTGATATGACAGGTCCGAAGCCAAGATATATCTTTCCTAATCGATCAAATCTCAGAGCCTTCAAATCTAGGTGATAACCTCGACGGAAGATTCGACACGAACAAGATCTTTGTTTACGGCCACTCTCTTGGCGGTGCCACTTCCCCTCAGGTTGCTTTCATCGATGACCGTGTTATCGGCAGTCTAGACCTCGACGGGGCATTGTATGGGCCTGTCAGTGAAGCCGGTCTTGACGTGCCATTCTTTCTCATCGGAGCGGAGAGCTCAACAAACGCGACATCATACCTGAAGGGGATTATAAAAAAGTTTCGTGGCCCAAAGATGCTCCTCACCATTAACGGGACGAAGCACCTGTCCTTTGTGGACCTGCCACTGCTCCTCTCGCTACGCGATGACTTGCCACCGGACTTGAAGCCCATGATCGCGACGGTGCTTGGGACCATAGATGGCAAAAGGATGGCTGTTGTTGTGGACAATATTCTTGGATGGGTTACGAGCTTCCTGTTTAAGGGAAAGGTCGAATCCCTTTGCAAACTTGAGGATGAGATTGCTGAGGCTGTACTACTGGAGAGGGATCTGAAGGGGGCCTGCTATAACTGAGCCATCCAAGCTTCAATCTTGCTGTCCTTCATACACGACGCGGAAGGCTCCGACTAAATTATATTTCTACCGACATGGCGATGATTGCCTGTCTCCCTCTTTCTACATAGATTAATATTTCATCAACGGCTTTTGACATTATGCTATTGTAGGTAGCTTGCACCATTTTGATCGTCATATATGAGCGAGAACGCACTTTGCAACGTGATAGAACTACCGCGTTCCCCGAGGTGGGCCTGCGTCAAGCGGCACGAATTCGTCTGAGTGGGCGGGACGGCATACGGGGTTGCTCTGTCTAGGGTGTTGAGGGGCAGAGAGTTGATAAGGATGTCTCGAAAGAATAAAGGGTCGACATGGGCAAAGGGCAAAGAAAAAAGGGGCTGCTTCGTCTTAGTGAAACGGCTGGGAAAGATTTAGGCCATCTAAATTGGACCTGAAATCGCATTGGAGGTAAATGATCTGAGAGAGCTGACATGACTAACAAAAGAGAGGAAGTCATGCGTGAATCATTTACTTCAGAGAGTAACTATAGACTGAGTCCCAATGGTTGACGATTAGTTACAATTGAAGTTTAGTTTCACACATGCGTGCGAGCTTATCTTGGTCAAACGTGTGGCATTTCACATTTGGCATAGTTTTTAGTTACTGTCAGCTCATCATCACCTGCAAACACTTCCACTCCTTGCTAGTTACTAAATGAGAGTATTTGGTACTAAAGGAATTACTGAGAATACAAAGGATTGTAGATGTCAGAAAAGAGTGTCCATAATCCTCCCTGGGTCTGCTAACATTCTTGGTTGACCGCAGTTACCCCCAGTACAGCAGCATAAAAGGACGACATTAACACTTATAATGATCGGGAGCAAAGAGTTCACCTTTTCCAGATGTGCCGTTCTTTGCATCTTAAACCCCCCTGCTTAGACATGCTCTGACTAGTCATGACCACCGCGTCTGCACTTGTTCCGGCGAGAGTCCCAGTTCCATCCCCTGCGGCACATGCATCTCTGCCTGCCCGAGTCGTAATACTGATCCCCACGACAGTGGCACGATCTCTTGAAATCGTCGTACTCTTGGTCGTTGTGCCTGCAGACACAGTTTCCGTTACGCCAATAGGCATCGCGACCGCAGTCGTGGCGATCGCGGGAGACGGGGTCGTCATCGTCTCTGGATTCCATGTCGGAAGTCTCCCCACCGGGATTGGGGAGGGCGTTGGCCGAAACAGTGGCGAGAAGAAGGTTGAGTAGAATATTCTTGGGGAGCATGATGGGCTAGGTATTTGTGGGCTGTGTTGTGATGTGAGAAGATAGTTGTTGAGCGTCTTGATGAGGTGGAAGTGAGTCGAGTCTAGAGGGTGAATGCTTTCTTGTGAGGAGAAGAATCGAGGGTTTATATAGAAGAATTAAACAGTTTTATTGTCTGTATAAAAGCGAATTCTCTTATTTCTTTGGGTATACTCTTCTCCATGCTCTCTATCCAGCCGGGCATTCATTGGCCCCAGCCTCAACTGATGGATAAAACCTTAATTGAACCATTTCTCTGGTACACTAGTTTCACGGGAAAATATGGTGTCGGGACGCTGACGTTCCCAATGCTACGGCAAGTGGAAACTCAAAAGCAGGGAGCAGCCATCAACGGCTTGAGCCACCTCCAAGCTGGGACCGAGTTTTGGTTTGAGATCTAGGAGACGCCTGAGCTGCGACTTTGGTAGTTTGAAGCTTGAGGCGATCCAGGATTCATTACTCGCAGTGGCATACCTACTCTTTTACATGCTATTAAATGCGTCACTTTGTATGTTGCCAATGTTCGTTTTGTTGTCCAGAGGCTGAGGAATTAAAGCCACGGAAGGCCAAAAATAAAAAGATCACTTACAGCTTCACGGACAACATTGTTTTCACGCCTATGTTGAAGCATACAAAACTAATCGTTGATGAAGTGACGACTTAAAACTCTAAGATCATGATGAATAGCTCCAGGACCGGGTGATCAGCTAACTAGCTCTTCACAGTCTCTCCGATACCTCGTCACAGAGCTGGAAGCCTCCGTTAGTACTTTTCTTTCTAATAATTGCATGCACCGCCTCGTCAGCTACGCGTAATGAACTGTGAACATTAGGCATTAGGCACGGGTGCAAGCTGAGCATGGATGGAGTATAGAGTTCACTTCCCATTGGTGCCCAGCGAAGTTCGTCTAAGGTTGTAGATGATCGGTTCCAGAGAATCAAAAGTCTGGCTCATAGAAACCAAGACGGTCTGGAATCACTTAGACTGGCGCCGCCAAAGGAGGATCTTACGGCTAGAGGAATTATGACACAAGCATTGAGTGAGATCTGAACGCCTCAAAGACCTACCATTAGTCTCTAACGCTAATCATGGACCTGAGTAGTGTCCGGGAGGGCTCGCCATGTCGGAAGACCTTTTCCCGTGGGTACCTTCAGCGGGTTAGCCAATGTTGGTGCATCAGCATCCCAAGCCACTAAATCATCGACGCGGAAGACGCCGCTTTTCGGTAATAGAACAATCAGACACTTGGATCGCCGCCGAAAGACGGAATATCAGGGGCTAGGTGAGTAGTTGAAAGTCTCTTAATTGAAATAAAGTAAAGGATCATCGAGGTAACTTCTCAGCTCTGGAGCAATCTCTTGCTCTGTCCTACTAAATAAAGCTGCAAAGTCTATTTCGTAGTCAGATGGAAGGTATAGCGAGAAAGTTTGAATTCTCGTTGATTTTCTTCAAACGGCAGCTGGCCGATTTACGGGAGCGGAAGTTTAAGATTGATGAAGATGAGGTAGGCAATCTAGCCACCGCTGCTAGCGCACTCGACGGGTCTGATGGTTGATGACTTCTCCTTCACTCTTCAAGAAAGTATGACGAGACTACAACCTTTTTTTATAAGCCATAACAGTTAGGCAATAGTGACTCGGCTAAAGAGTTGAACGAAGCGCTTTATTGATGTAACACTTGTCTGGGGTGGTGGCGCTTGATTGTTTAGCCAGGGAAGTCTAATAAGCCAGATCACCAAATCTCTCTTTTACGGTAAAAGCCTCATAAATCTTCACGGCGTGTATAAGGTTCAGCATATCTCTGCTTAGATGGTTAACGGTCGATCAATTAGCCTCGTAGAATCCGAAAATCCTGGAATACTCCAGCCCGTGGTGATTTCCCAGGTTTGAGACAAGCCAAACCCATTTCACAAACTCCAACTCTAGAACAACATCATTTCGTTATTCCATAATTCCTTGCATAGTCAAAGTAGCGGTGCTGGGTACCTCAAGGTAGATATGATAGTCATCTAGTCCGGTGCTCAAACTCGTGCGCGAAACCCTTTACATCCAATACGACAACACTGTATGGAATTAAAAAGTCTCATCACGGTGTTCTCTGGTGGCAGACTTGAGCCAATATGACGTCATTCATGTCATTTGCGTAGCCCCTGACCTAAGTCATAATGATACGCGTGCAACTGTCAGGGGTATCTCTCTCATAATAACGGGCTACATAAAGTGGACGGAGGCAGAGCTTCTTATGACGTCGGCTGGTAATTCTTCGCTTTCTAGCCTGAATGGTACAGCTCGGTGAGCTAACAAAATCCAGGCAGCGATCAGGGGCCACTTCGGCGCGACGATTTCCTAATTGCTCTGCCAAGCTCGTCCACCGATGCAGTTGAATCAGGTCCAGATTGAGGCTATTACACTTAGTGACGAGCAGCCCTGTGGGATGACGAACAGGAGATAAGCCATCGATGGACCATGGAGTCCATTTTGGTGGTGACGAGTTGCTCAAGCCGAAGCCGGAGCTCCGCAAACCACACGCATTCCAAGGCTGGATTTCGGTTGTCATGAGTATTATGATGTAAATACACAACTAAAAAGGATGCTTCATCTTCGCACAGATGATTATCAAGGCCTCTGAAGGCCAGACATGAGTTGTCGAGCTGGTGTACGTCTACCTCCCTGCCCTTTTTGGAGGAGAGGTAATTGCTCATGAGCAAGGAGTGGGTTACTTCGCCCTTCTATTTGGCTTCGAAATCAATGGCGTTGATACTGTCCAGCTATTTGGGTCTTTATCGGATTTTGTGGCCATCCCTTTGAAGGTTACGGTTGAATGGTCGAAGGGAAATGCGAAGAAGAGTGTGGACTTTATGCAGGCCGGCTTATAGCGGTTAGTCCCGAGATAAACTCATGAGGTTAGAAAACAATGACTCTAAAGTATACCGTAAATAGTTAGAACGGAGTACTTTCCCCTCATTGATTAGAAATAATCACATCCGTATTTTCGGGTATGTGCCCAAAGAGGAAATTTCCTTTGCATCTAGATAACTAGGTGGGCCTCAACATAAAATCGCCTTGCATCCTCCAGCACGACTACAATTCCTACATGTTCTTCTGCGCGGCCAGGTTTTGTTAATAAGAAGTTAGGTGAACAGCATTAGGTTCTTGCAGCAACACAACCATACTCAACCCGATAATCCTAGTCGCATCATCATGTCCACCAATGCTCAAAGTTTGACCGCTGTGGCGGTAGCCGGGTCGGGAGACATCGCTCGCTATCTTGCAGAAGAATTTGTCCGCGATGGCCAGTACGAACTTCACATTCTGTCACGTACTGAACGGCCGTGGTTTGCTCAACTGGGCATCCATCATCATGCTGTCGAGAGCTATTCCAAAGACGCCCTGGTGGAGCTCTTTAACAAGTTCAAGTTCAACACCATTATCTCGGCCCTTTCTACAGGCGACCCTTCGGTTGTCTCCATGCACCGAGCAATGCTGGACGCCTGCCAGCAATCGTTGACGTGCAAACGTCTCATTCCCAGCGATTTTATCGGGAACGTTGAACGCTTCCCAGGTCTCCCTCGAGGTTATAGAGAGACTTGCTATGCGTTTCGAAAAATCCTCGCCGAACAATCGGAAATCGAGTGGACGTCAGTGAACCAAGGATGGCTCATGGACTACTTTGTCCACTTTCCATCAGGCCCCAAAACTTATATCAAGGCATTCTCGGCCTGGCCTTTGGACCTGGAAAAGGCCACGTGCAGAATACCTGGCACGGGCAACGAAAAGGTTTGCTGGACAGCTGCGCGAGACGTCGCGAAAGCAGTTGTGCAACTTATTAAACAACCTAAATGGGATCGGTATACCTATGTATATGGAGAGGTTGGAACTTGGCTCGAGGTATTGCCTAAGGTTGAGAAGTTACTCAACATGAAGATTGAGGTGAGAATCTAGTTGGACTCCATGGCTTCATCCGCTAACTTCTTCAGCGTATCCCCTTTCCGGTCGACAAGATCATGGAGCAAGTTGAAGATGGATCAGATCCTGCCAAACAGTACATTGCAAGCATTGATGAGTGGACAGTTTCTGGAGCTGTACTGGTACCGTTGGATGTTGCTAAGAAGCAACGAGAAGAGCTTTTTGGTGAGGTAAAATTTCGGACTGTCGAGGAGCTGATCAAGGAGGCACAAACTGCAGATTTCATCTAGTCTTTCTAGAATAGATGGTGCAGTTGTTGATTCCGAGGACAAGGTCGCATGCGGACTACAAATATCCTCCACAGTGTACTCTTCGTACCCATAGCTTCGAGCAACTTAAATCTTAGAGACCTGCTTGATCTCGTATTAGAAGCTTATCTAGTAGAATAAAACTGTCTCTTCTACTCACGAGGGCCAGAAAATCCCTTGGCAGTTCAAAAAAGTCATGCTCCGACAACTTTCTTCAAGGATTTCGACACCCACTCTTCATCACAAGCTGATAGATCCACCCACACTATCACTTTCCGTCACTGTACAACTATATCGATACGAATGCCGGTTTCAGCGAGTATCACTAATAGGAACAACTCATGTACCCATCTCCATACATCTTCTACATCGTTAAGTGCATCCTGCACTATTGCTTCAGAGACGAGACGGTAGTTGAGCGACACGATGATAGCTCAATGAGTGGTGATTAATGAGCTGGAACATCCAAGGTGTAAAGGGGGTTGATAAGACTAGGTCCGTACTTGGTGGTTGCTCAGAAAATGGACAGTATAGGCAAGTACTAAGTGGCTCGCAGGACCTTGAACATGGGATACAGTCTTTCAAGTCCTTGCGGTAAGAAGATTCTCGGTTTCTACTTCAGCCTTGAGTGACTCGAGTAAACCGTCGCTGGATCTTCAAAGAATAGAAACACGGGCTGCCTTCCTGCTGTTCAAGGGGCACAATACCAGGAGGCTCGATTACAAGCGTCGACTTCTAAGTACCCTTGAATGGCATGGCAACTCGAGTTTGTAACTTGCGAGACGTTTTAAAAGAGCTTCCGCCCTGTGGTCCACAATACACTGACTTGATTAGCCCATAGCGATCCTCGGTCGGCGGTATATGCATATGTCCTTCGGTGCCTTTATACTATCATTGCAAGGATACTGACAACATCTAAAATGCTTCTGCCTATTACCGTATCACCTTTAGCCTCGGATAGTGGTTGAATTTGAGCCCTGTTGCCCGTGAACGGTCTATCCGAGGCCTTGGTCGGGACCCTTCAAGCTGCAGCCTAGTATAGTTGACAAGCTTGAATCTTTTATTACAAGCACAAATTACTATGATATCAATGCACTTGACCAAGCTGTCGAGGGAGTTGATGGAAGAATCTGCTGTTACTCGCCTGGGCTAGTCCTCAACTTGGTGCCAATCTCTTCCTCTACCTCCAGGCCTCGAGACAGCGGGGGCCACGGTGTTCATTGACTGATGTTTGAACAGTGAATGGAGCAAGATCAGGATTGGGAACTTGTAGTGCTACGATCTGCATATTACGTTTGAGCAACAAGCTTCTATGCCGAGCACCATCCGTCCCGTCTACTTATTCACCAGGAAGTTGTTTCTTAAAACCTCGCCATGGCTCGGTTCCGATATTGATTGAGGTGCCCGGACTGATTATCGGACATGGGAGTTTGTCTCCCTTGCAATTATTCTAGGCGGAGGTTGTGGGGATGAATTATACACCTCTCCGTCGGAAATACATACGCCGGCTCTCGCGTTGTCTGTAAAATGTCGGGAAGTGGCTCGCCCACACCTTCTGGCGAGCAATGCGGCTCAAAAATATCCTGGCAGTCCTCATGGAAGTACTCCCACTAAAGGTAAAGAGAGCGCACCTTAAAACTTGTATGGACGTATATTGAGAAGTGAGGATATGAATCTCACCTAAATAGTGAGAATATTAAAGTATAATTAGACTCTGTTTTCAGTGCTCCACTGTCGTTCGTTCGTTGACACCCTCTCAAGCTTTAGCAAAAAGGCAAATCATTGATGGCTTGGGAACTTGGGATGGGCCGTAAATCAAATCATATTTCCCTGAAGACGAGCTCATATAAGCCCTTGATATGCAAGTGACACATGCGTCAGTAGTGACGGAGACTTCTGAAGTATAAAAGCTTGGAATGGCCGACTCTCCCCTGTGTAACCGTAGAATCTCACAGAATTGGTACACCTTTGCGTCTCTATAATTCTTGCCCCAGACTTAGATAAGGTCTCCGTTAAAGCCAACTAATCATAGGAGGCGCTAAGGTGTATGTATTCTGTGGGATTCTATGGTACTTGTTAATCTTCCTTAGAAGGCTAAGACTTCACTATTGCTTGAATTAAACTTCGCTGGCGCTGGCTTCACTGCGCACTTATAGTGCTTAGTCTGTGCGCTGTACGATTAATTATATTCGATCAGCAATATCCGAGGACTGTATTAAGGATCGGACCGAATCGGATCATTCACATCCCACACTCTTACAGAAATGACGATCTCTTTATTAGCTCCATTCTCTCCACTTTGTCCGGGCTTCATGCTGAGACATGCAGTGAACTTTAGCATCACAGGGATATCACAAGCTGCCCCTTTGACTCAGGGGGGAAATTCACTGCGTACCTGACTGGACACGGCGTCTTACGAACGCCGAAAACCTAGCATTGTACGACAGGTTGAAGCGAAACGTGTAGGAGTCATGGGCTACTGAGACGAGATCAGATAGACTCATAACAGACTTTAGGCAAAGGAAATGACGATTTGTTCCCTTGCGGCCACATATGGTCTGGTGAGTGATGGGGATTGAGGCATAGGTATTGCCTCCCTTTGCAAGGGACGGGAAATGCGGCTGCGAAGATCCACCGGCAAATACATCCCGTGGGCGCTCTCTGGATTGCCCTTGCAGCGGCCTATTAATCAAGCCGACCCGATGGCTGATGAATGATGACTGCACCTAAGACACTTCTCTGCCGCTGTGGGGATCGGCACGGAAAAGTCAACTCACCAGCGTATCGGGTTTCTAGATTATAGACCGAGATGCAGATCACATGCGGTGCTTGATTGCACAGCTGCCGCCACACCGTCAGTACGTGTTCCGAGAGAGACATCGCGGCCCGGCGAACGGGAAGTCTGAAGCGAAACCCAAAGGGAAATCGGACGCGAAATCGGTGCGGGTACAAATAGTGATCGAGCTGCTGTCTTCAATTTGAATCGAGCGTCCCCCTTATTCCAATCACTTGGTTCGATCCCTTTGAGCTTTTGCATCTCAAACTCTACTTCATATCGCCACAATTACAAATCTGCAACATCATGCATGCCTCAAGATTTCTCAATTTGATCGTGGCTTTCGTAGCCGCTGGAGTAGTTGCTGCTGAGTGCCACGACGAGAAAACTGCTCTTCACTGCTACAACGGCCCTGATGACAACCCGCAAGACCTCACCGTCGAGGATGTCACCTACGTCGGCAACTACCTTCGAGCCTACGGCCTCGAGGTTGAGGGCGGTCGGTACTTCACCATGACGGCCAAGCACGCTCCCGACTGTGCCGAGTGGGTTCTGTTCACACACGGCTCGGTCATCGCGCTCGCCAAGCACATCGACCCCAAGAAGGACTCCTCGGTGCTGTTTGAGGATATCGCCAACACCATCGACGGCGGCCAGCAACGCGATGAGGTTGGACCTGCTCTCATCCAATGTTTGGCTGATGGAGGTTCAGCAGGCGTCATCTTCAATAGCTCGAGCAAGGCCTATCAGACTGAGGAGTATCACGACAATGGCTACACTCCGGAGGGGATTCTCATCAAGCTTGTCAATGCTAGTCCGGATGAACTTTGATGGAGGTATCATTTGAACAATTTTATAGGTCTACCAATGAATTGGTGGAAAGAAACACAATAAAAACATGTACTCTTCTATTTTTGCATCAAGGTCGTCATCAGATGACTACGCGGTTGAGCAATCAGGCTTGGGTTCATCTGCAGAGTAAAAATTGCAATGCCTGGCTGGTTTAGGAGACGCTGTAGGTTTGCCTGCTCCGGCATTGGCTACGCGTTGTAGGCTGCCTGGACAATGTGGACCCTTGCGACCTGGTCAACTCTCAAGAGGAGCTTGAGAATTAGTCCACAACAATCATGGCTGTGACGACTGAACTTAATGAGTTATCATAGAAATTACGCCGTATTTCGGACTAGTAGATGTTAGGCCCTCTCTCTGCGTGTCTTGTGGGATGCTTACAGGACCCAGAGTACCCTGAACGTACCCTAATTCTGTGCTCCGACATTGCCACACCTATTTGATGAGAAGCAGTAGTAGTTAGATGAGCTATGGCAGTAAAACTTCTGGTCCTTTGGTGAGTTTAATAACTGCCAATATTATCTATCGGAGCCTAATCATCTATTCCATTAACGGCACAAGGTACCTGGTAATCGTGTACCAAACGCGCGACGTAGCACAAAGATTCAATGGAGGCCGTAGTCCTATACCCGGTAAACTGAACATATCGTGAAATGAAGGAAGGGTTAATGCTGGCTGACAGAGCTTAAATGAGCAGTTCTTTCTAAGCTCTGCCTCGATAATAGTCACGGCCAACCTAGTTTATGAATATTATCAGGGGAGACTGCAAACCTTCATGATTCCGCTGGTTAATAGGGTTGGCCACGCAGCGAGATGTTTCTCCGACGAGAGATATAGGACTGGTATAAAAGCACTCTCGATGCCTTGTTTATCATCTTACAATTCTCACCTATCCATCATCACTACTTGCAAGCCTGGACTCTACTTTATACATCTTTTGCAAGATTCTCCAAGCCTCTCATCACTTCACCAACCCATCAACGTCACTTATTCAAGCCTTCGATCCACTTGAGACATACACGACACCTTCAACTACACACTCGACCCATTCAACGGCATACTCAACACATTCAACCACTCACACGACACATTATCACAATGTCTTTTCATAACACATCCTACCCCGCCCGGCTTCTCACCTCGGCGGCCCAACGGCTCCTGGAGCAGACATCGCTTACGCAATGCATGTCCTTCATCGCCAACACTGGGTACAGCAAATGCACCAATTACTGCTGCCGACCCTTCACGTCTGAATCTCACAGAGAGATCTTCGGGCCTAGCATTGATCCCGCCCGGAGCCCGATGGCTGTCCGACCCTCTACCAAGCTAAACGAGTGGTGGATTTTGGAGGGACAGCCGTCTGAAGATGCTGACGCTGAAATCGAGCGGATTTCTCGTTTGGTTTCTCATTTTTCGCAGTCTGAAGGGACCAAGGATATGACTCGTCCTGGTGACGAATGGGCAAAGAGACCGTTGATCGACTATCGGGAGCTCTCGTACGAGCGCATCCTCTACTTCACAGAATACGACCGACAGAGGCGGGATCCGACCATCCTCAGACAGACTTCTGATCTCAAGGCCAAAAGGGAGGCGGTAGATCGCCACTTCACGGACAATCTTTTCTTCAAACTACCTGCAGCTTGGCTGGCCGACAACGTCTTCTGGAGTCGGCCATCCCATGGCTACGACGAGCTCTCCAAGATGTACATGGCGTGGCGCAAGCTGTGGTACGTGTACGTGTTCCGCGCAGACCCCGACGCCGTCGAAATCAGCAGCAGGCTTGAGAACATCGAGAGTTGCATCTTGCCAACCCTCCCCGACTTAAACCTCTGGGGCAATGTTCAGAACGACTACAACCTCTACCACTTCCAAGAGTTGACCCGCCGGGACCTCCGCTACACCTACGAACATGAGCCCGAGGCCATATTCCACATGCTTTCAAATCTCTCCGAGTGGAAAGAGGAATGTCAGATTCTCAACGACTACGTCGGGCTCCGTCGCGAGATGCCTAGGCGACAGTTCTGCGAAGCCAAGCGTGCTGCGCAGCGGGCTGGGAGTGCTATGAACCGCGTTGCACTTGCCCAGGTGAGAGGGTATGACAATTGGACGAAGTTGGTTGTCATGTACACCGCAAAACTGCGGTTCCTGGAACTCCGCGCCGTCCTTTGCTCCTGTCCCATCCCCGGCGGATTGGAATCGGACCCCATTGCCAGAATGCAGCTTAATGCTGATGCAGTCATGGTTAAAAACTTTCCTTGGCCAAATCTGCAATTCTGATCTTGTCTGGGAGTACCAGTTTGTTTATGGTGGGAATAAAGCTGGAATTGTGGTTCAGGGGTTGGGCCTGGGAACGGCATGGTTGATTTTTTGATGGAGTTTTATTGATTCTTGGATCTCGGTACTGAGAGGTGGACTTGGAAATGGCATTAGTGATTATCGGATAGAGTTCCATTTGTTGTTAGATCTCGGGCTAGGATGCTGGCGTCAAGGTGGACATGAGAAGCATGGGAACAGGTTGCTACACGGAGTCTTTTCTATTGCTTCAATACGAACTGGAATAAGCCACATCATTAACGACTTCACACAAGTTGGCGTTCCTAGAAGTGAAAGGTGTATCCTACTCATCAAATCACGGCTCATTGCAGAGCTTTGCTATGTAATCCTTACGAAAGATCTAGAAAATAGGGATAAGGCCGTAGCAGACACAAACTTATCATATCAGATACTAAAATTCCAACCTCAAGAAATCCTGACAGAAAATCCGAATAACAAAAAAATCTCTTCCTAAGTAACAATATTCTCCTGACAAATAGGTCAATTGCAAGATCGCAATATCTCCCACTCCCGTTAATATGCCCCAGCCTCTATGTATCTGTGATTATGGGTGCAAGATGGTTGCCCGGTGGCCTGACAGCCAGATTTGCGAGTGTTATACCCAGATATACCCTTGAGAGGCAAGATATCTCAACCATTGTGAGAAGTGTGCGAGACAGACGCCATCGGTGTGTCCACGACTAGGCTCTACTGACGCTCTTCGTCGGTATTCCCAGAGCCCCGTTTCTTCCTTGGGAAAATGTTGAGACACTTAGTAGAGGGTTGATCGTTGTCGCAGTTGTGGGAGCTTGTGGAAATTGGCTGCTCGTCAAGTGAAGAATCATTCTTCCATGGGGACTTAGTGAGATTCCATATCTTGTTCCATACTCTGTGCGGTCCGAAGATCAACAGTATAGCTACCAAGATAAGCACCACGCTCACAATTTCACCAATGGCTAAGAAACACGTTAGTTGGCTAAAGTGTGTAGACCGAGTGAATACCAGATATGCCTCCGATTCTGAGTCTGATATTATGGGCTGTTGGATTTTGGCACTTACTCATCCGACTGGCAATCCAGCCACCTCGCACTCTAATCTCACCCTCGGCATTCTGGGGGAAGTAGCTAAACGGGATGGCGAATAAGCTCGTCATGAATGATAGTGGAGTCTGAAGACACGTCAGTCTAAACTGCAGCACAATGCCCATGTATTGATCCAGTAGAGATTCAGATATAACCATGGAGATACCCACAAAAATTACAGTGATTAGAGAGAACAGCCAGATGATCTTGTTCAGTTCGCCAGCTGAATGTGCCTCTACAAGCGAAGTCTGAGCTTGCTCGGTCTGAACAAGATAATCGAGCTACATGACAAACCAATATTAGTCTGGAAGGTAGCACGAAGGATGAAATAATCATGGAGATAGAATATCAAGTCATTTTGTCATAAAAGTGTATGACGTACCTCTTGAAGCGTACGTTGGGCATGCCGATCAAGCGACTTTGTACGATCGATGAGTGACCCTACACGACAGTCTTCAATAAAGTCTATTTTCATCTGAGAGGTCTTTTCGCTCGGCCAGAAGAGGTTGGAAAACTCTTTGACCACGGTGCGTTGTGTCTCAAAGACTCGGAGAAGCAGGTGCAGCTCGTCGCGGACGTCCTTGCATTTGCGGATCAGCTTGATCTCGCCCTCGGTCTGGTCTGGACTGGGCTTTTTGTCATTGAGCGAATTGCTAAAAGCTTCAAAGAATGAGGCTTCTTTATCACTCTAGTGAATCAAAGAACCAGAATCTTTGTCAGTTATGGGATCTATTGGCTGACAGCCACTCTAATTCAAGGGAAGACGTACACATTCGGCGATCACACTATCGAAGATGTCGAGCACGTGAATGCCGAGACCGGCGTATCGGAACTCGTCTAGAAACGAGACAGCTTCGTAAAGAATATCTTCGATCAATTGGTGCGGATTCGTGTACGAGCCAATACCGCCCTGGCGAATGGTGTCGAAGAGACTGTCTTCGACACTCCGGTGGTATCGGTCTGGAAAGGCCGTGATGACAGTATCTGTAAATAACATATTTAGTTCCTATCGCGGTGAAGGATCTACTCGTACTCTGAGTATAAACCGAATTGCTCACCTTTGTCGAGCTTCCAGAGCCAGAGTTGATGTACCATTAATAGTCTTGGCAGCTGACTGGCATCTCGAGTGTCTTGGCCGAATTCTGCAATGTCGTCGAGGGGATTTATCTTCTACTTGAGGTTCTCTGGCGACAGTTTAGATACGTCCGTCCCTTTAGCACTGTTTCCCTCTGGCAACGGTACCATCTTCAAGGATTGTGCTTCTGTATGTGGATAGTGTAGCTGGTTAACATATGTAATAGCACCACCTCAGCGGCTACGTCACCCCGCTAATAACAGCGGCCCACAGATAAGAGAACTCACCAGATACTTGACCCTCTGCCTTGTTTTCTTTGCTCTTTTCACGTTTCGCCGCGATTTCCTTGTACCACTTGAGAACAACCTGATCTTCATCACGTTTCCTGAGGTCCTGTTTCGGGAGCATGTCGTAGTGTGACTCGTCCAGCGTCTGCGGCTTATGGAGCCCGAGCAGTCCTTTGTAGGGGCGCGACATTTCTTCTAAATTGCATTTGTCCCTGATTCTGGGCGTTGTGATCTTGTAATTTCTGGAGTCTTTAATCCGGTCGAAACGCTGGAGGTACTGCTCAGTCTCGAAATCGATGTACGGCACCTAGCTTCTTCAGAGTCTTGCTCGCCTACATTACGCATAATTCATCAAAGCTGAATGCAACATACCACAAGAGAAAGCTTGCTCTCTTCAGAAAATTCGGTATGGTTCCTCCAGATTTCTCTTTGGCTGGGGCTCATGCTCTCGGAGTCCTCTAACTATGCGTTGCAATTTTTCAGCCAGGCTCAAGGTGAAGAGAAAGAGAAAGTCAATTTAAGGTGATGATGCACTTACAGATTTTATATCTGATTCCTGATTCATGTCCTTGTCGTGATCCATCTCTTGTTCTTGGTCAGTGTCCTGTCCGCTATCGGTCTCATGTTCGTGGTCGGTCTCCTATTCATTTGGAGTCTTGTTCTCCAACATGTCTCGTGCCTAGCTGCTTGTTAGCAGGCCTTTCGCTAGTGTATTGGCCCTCCTTCATAGATCTACTCTCACTCACATGAGGCAGTCTCATATAGAAGCCTGGTTCCGCCCCCTTTCGCTGGAAAAGATTTCGCTCTAAGAGTCTCCACGCATCCTTTCTCTTTAATGGCTGATTCTCGTGAGCATCCTGCTCATTTTTCTCATCGGTTAGGCACCACACAAGATCCTAAAAAAGGTTGGTCAGACAAGAAAGAAGAAGCATAGGAATAGCTATTCGGAAAACTAACCGTTACCCAAGACATCTATTTCCATGAAGTTAGCACTGCCATGCAGACGGCAACATGTCGCCAGTGGGACCTACTTGGTTTACGGGAACATGAATCCACCTCCAGCATTTATTCTCAACATCGCTCTTGTCCACTCCGAACGCATCTTGCACAAGCTGGAATAACTTCTCTTGCAGACTTTCAATGTCGTTCTTGCCTTCTTGCTCATGAAGAAGTTCATGGATAGAGACCGACCAACTCTGCGAGTACGCCTTGTCTCGGTAGAAAAAGCGAACGTTTGCGAAGAACTTTTTACAAACATTGCTTGGATTAGCGGCCGCATCACCCGTCGCGCAGTTCCAGCACTGCGGCGGTTCCGTTGGAATGGCTCGAGTGGAATGAGCATCATCGGGGTCCCACTTGTTGATGGATCGGAGAAGGGCTTCAAGCTCCAATTTGTTGTTCCTGTTGGGCAGCACATCTTGCGGTGTTTGGTCGTTGAAGTTGCGACACTCGCTGTCGGCGCCATGCTGCAACAGGAGCTTCATGACTTTCTCGTCTCCTCTCCGTGCTGCGTCGTGCAATGGACTATCGCCTACAGTCATGCAGAATTGATCAGTTAGTTCCAGGGCCATGCACAGGACTTAGAAATGCTCACCGAAAACGTCCCTCGTGTTGACTTCGGCGCCATTGTTCACCAACTGCTTTGCAACGCTGATCCGGTTATCCTCGCGCTCCCCCTCCGACCAATCCGATTTCCAGACCACCGCGTGTAGCGGTGTGAGATTCTGGCTGTCGAGGGCGTCGACGTTGGCTCCGTTCTTGAGGAGAATGCGAGTGAGTTCGCCAGCGTGCTGTCGAGCTGGGACGTAGTGAAGAGGAGTCCGGCCGTATTTATCGCATTCGTCGACAGCTTCGCCATTCTTACGTGCCAGTTTCGCTACCATGTTTTCCTGACCATGTTCGACGGCATAGTGTAGAGCTGTCGCCTTTTGCTCGCCCATTTTGAAGCCCCATTCAAAGTTCTTGTGGTCGATGAGGCTCGTTGCTTCAGGCTCGTTGCCGAGTTTTAGGGCTTCTAGGAGCCTCTTCCTGAGAGTGGCAGTCCACTTCAGTAGGTAGTACAGCTTTTACTCACCCAAGTCGAGGGCTACTTTAAAACAGAAACGGAAACAGGAGGAACACTGGCGACTTGGTTTGAGGAAAGGCAATGCCTTGGGATGTGAAGTGCTGTTGGTTTAAATCGGATAGGGCAGCATCCCGCTTTTCTAACCTGTCAAATACGAATTGACAAGGGTCCACACACCCTCGCCAGCGACACACGAGAAGGCTCATCTCATCAAGTGAATAAATGTCCATCAATCAGCGTTGAGAACTGGGCCAACAACGACCCAATATTCATATGCACGCTTCATTTTTCGAAGCTGACGTGTTGTTGCGACCGATGGGAATGCCAAAAGTGCAGCGAACCAAAAAAGGTTTCATATGGTTGAGCTCCATGCGGCTGGCGGTAAGACACAGAGCTGAAATACAGGAAGGCAGGAGGGTTGCATTGCCCTGTTCTCGATCAGTTGTGGCTGATTATTTTTCAGCCTCACCACCAGGGATATTGACGGCAGTTCGCACGAATTCTGAGAGCCTTATGATCCTTTTTGAAGCCAACAGTTGGAATAGGGGTCGCATAATCGACAATACTCTGACCTTCGCGCTAATAGCCCAGTGCCAGTTTCATAGTAGAGCGGCTTGAAGCAAATACCACATAATGGTAGTTCCGGTAGCTCGACTTGCCCACCTCTATCTTCAAAACAGCCAAGATGCCCGTGACCAGCACATCGTTGAGGACTTTTCGTTGGATCACTAAACTGATATTCAGATTGTAATTAAGACGGATAGCTGACGTTCAATCTCCATTGCCAGGCTTTAATGAAGAAGTACGGATTGGCCCACGATAGCGTATGACGAGGCTGCAGGATGTTACCGCCTGAAAAAGAGTTGGTGGTCAGCATGAAGCCTTGCCATGTTGGGGGCCAGAAATGTGCCATATTAAGTGATGCAAAAGACATTCCTGACCAGAAACAGTCAGGGTTCGGAGAATGACGGTATTATTTAGCGCAAAGACTACCAATAGGTGATGGGACATCAATCATGGCCAAAGATGGTGCTTTTCCCACCCGCCTTTGCCGACGTGGCGTACATACTGCAACCTTTCATGGAGACGATCCTCCTTTCCTTGCCAAAATTCAACAATGTCCGGCGCCACAGCATAGACATTCCATCCCACCATGACGTGGTTTGGAGACTCTTCCAGCATTGACTTAGCCTGCACAAGACCCTGGGCAAGCTCTTCGGGCGAGTTCATCACCTGACTTTGCTTCGATGCCACGGCACTGATCTTAGACTCTAGCGGGCGCGCAGCGAAGTCCTGGGCGCACTCTGCCTCGGGCAATTGGACAGCCTGTCCTCGCAAGCGAACCTGGCGAGCCTGCTGCGGCCAGTAGAAAGTAAGTGCAACGTGCTGGTTCGCTGCAATCTGCTGTCCTTTGGGGCTGTCGGCCTTGACTGCGAAGTGCCAGCCTCGACTGTCGACATTCTTCAAAATGAGAACGCGAGCGTCTGGCCAACCTTTGTCGTCGACTGTAGAAAGAGTCATTGCATGAGGCTCTGGGACGTCTTCCGCGATGGCTTTATCCAACCAGACCTCAAATGCCTCATGAGGGGTGCTGGGGAGAGCATCCAGGTTTGCATCCTGGAGTGCCCCTTTGAGTACCGGAATATGGCGAAGTTTAGCCCTGAGTGAGTCGGCGGTGCTAGCCATGACGGGTTACGGCTGCTCTGGCTTGTTTGGTGTGATTGTCAAAGTGGTTTCGTCTGATCGGGAGGAATTGTGGCAGCAATTTGTAGTTGACTGACTCCAAAGTAAGACAGAGTCAATCGCCGATATAGGCGTTGCCGAATCAATAATGACGTGGATTGGGTGAGTCACAAGCTGGAGTTGGGTGCCAATCACAGCTTACGCAGGCATCTGGACACAGGGATCAGGAGAAATGAAAGCAAGAGGAATTTATTAGGCTTACTATTTCTTGTTGGAGAATGTATCACGTAACATTTGCAGACCATCTCATGCAGATTTGTGAGCAGAGGCTCCGGTTACTAGGCGTACCAACTCAGCAGGGAGCACCTCGTGCTGATGATATTATCCTCTCATGCTAGTCTCTCCATCTGTGCCATTGAACCCTGAACAACTTCCTGTTTGACTCTTTGTATTTCTGGGGGACACCACAGCCGTTCATTTTGCTCCGGCATAGAGATGACAACGTAAGAAGATAATATAGAGTTCCAGTTTGCATCTCATATCCAATCATCCCTAGGCTTCAGGTGGTACTCACAGCAGACGCAGCGTTCGTTGGGCTACCATCAAGGTTTTGTCCACGGCCACAAGGCTTTGACTTTCTCACCATATGAAGAAAGATATCCAGGTTCGCAGCATCTTTATGAAAGCATAAGATAAGGACAGCTACGGCATGGCAGAAAATTCTTGCCCATCCTCAGCCCCACCTATGTTATCATGTGCTCGTACAAAACGACGTGTCCTTACGCCTTGACGCCTTCGCGACTACAGACAGCACCAACGATCAGCATCGATAGCTCTCGTCGCTTGGTAGTTCAGAACAAGATGTTTGTCTCGAGGCCAACAATGACCGGCCTTCTGCTCGCGCTGGCGACGCTAAGCGTCATGGCTTCCCCAAAGCGCATCCTAGCCATCCCAGCGCCGGTCCCGAACAAGATCAATATACACGAGCGCATTTCGTTTGGGTGGTGTCGGGAAACGAGCCTCACAGACACATGTGGCAAGCGCTACATGGATCATGGGAACTGCTGTGGGTTCTGTTTTTTTCTCTCTGCGATGGAGAGCCGGCGATGTATGATGTGCTAACGAGAGCGACAGATGACTTCGATGTCTTGGATGCTTACTTGAACGACAACATCGAGACCGTCAATGTCACAGGCGGTCGGTGCGTGATTTGGGAGTACGTCTTGCGTCCTGGCTAACCCCGTTTTATTACCTGAGTGCTCATTTATCTGTACCATGCTGACAAGGCGTAGGAAGAACGGCTGTCACGGTGATCACACGGGAATGATCATGGGCACTGACATCATCGTCGACAATGTTTGCCCTGGGTACCCGTGGTCCTGGAAGGCATCCTCGGTCAAGTGCTGTGGCGGCGATTCTAACGCGATGTGGTGTGCGGACCCAGGGAAGAAGCCCAAGTGTACTGATTGATTCACACTGGTGGCTGGCAGTCATTTGGCTCGTGTTGACTTGATCGATTTTCCTCTTCATCTCTTCTCCATCCCTGTATATAACATGGGATTTACAATTACTCACTTTCAATCTGTAAACGAAGCGAGCAGGAAAGCATGGATGGGAAAGAAAGGAGGGGTTGTTGTCTCCGAGTAATCTGAACTGATACTATGTATAGTACAGACAGGCCTTAACGCTCTTATTATCTTGCATTCAATTACTTTCCCAAAAACTTTCGCCTTGCTGTGTAGATGCAACCTAAAGAGGGCGGTGAGGGACGATGCTGGCCTAGCGTCTTTCCGGCAAACTCGAAAGCCGAAAGGTGCAGCCCGATCAGGGAGCGAGCAATTGGATGCAACTGGGGTTGGACATATATAAGTTGAAGCTGACGAGTAAACACCGCAATCTTCTCTATCTTTCTCTCCGTTCTGAAACTCGCCAAATCGACATCACAGACAAACGCTTCATTATCAGCCTCTTCATGGCGCGCGGTCCACGAGCGCTTCGTTTTGCTCAGGGGACGAGGGCCTCCGAGCGGGGCAGAGCTACGGGACGATCAACTAGACTAGTCAATAAACCATGCCGGCCCATTTAGAGATGATCCTAGTCTACCGATGCCGACTTTTCCAAGAACCATCAGAACCCCACCCGGTATTGTTCGCTGCGATTCCCTTCCGGCCGCGATCCCGACTTCGTAAACAGTGGAGCCTTCTCAACCAAATAGATCGAATTGGATCATGACAGTGTCGATGATATTGACGTCGTTTGGGAAGACCAGAAATACCGAGAACGGACGGTTGCCAGCGACGTCCACAGCATTGACACACCCTACATAGTATATTCACTTTAGAGGAGTGAGATATACAGCACGCCGTTCATACAAGAGCAAGCATTCACGACCTACCTAATAATGCTTGTATTTCGCCCGAGTAGCCTTGGTTAAATTAAAGTTCGACCTCCCGTGAAGGACGAACAAGCGCCAAGCAATAAATTAACCGAGGCCTCCTTAGTAAGGTGGTTCATTCCCGCCCGGAGCTGGCTGGACGTTAGCCGGAGCCGGAGTAGGACGTCACCGGAGGAAGCGGGCTCTTATGCATGGCATTTGATCGGACACTCACAGCGAAAGCTTACAAATTCCGAAGCCAAGCAAGTTGTTTAACACTAAAAAAAATGAGACTCGTTTCCACTTTGACTCCCGTTTCCCCTGCTCATCACAACTGGAATTGATTTCGCACGCTGATATCCGCTAATATGATATCTTCACCCGAGGCAAATCCGCCAGTAAAAGCGGAAGCTGACGCGATGTCCCAGATGCCACCACAAAAAGAAGGTAAACAAATCAGCCTCGCGGAAAATATGAGCTCGAAATGAATTTTGTGCCTGACACAGATACCAGATGTCGAGTCCTGCGAGCAGCCGGGGGAGGAGGAAAACCTCTACCCCGCCGAGGCCCTCTCGACACCACGGCAAATCCTCTTTATCGGGACTCTTTGTACGAGCATGATCTTTAACCAAGTTGGTCTCGGCAATACAATAGCGACCGCCAGCATTATTGGGGACTCCTTTGGTATCTCCAACCCGGGTCAGTTATCCTGGTTCACCGCCGGCTACAGTTTGACCATTGGCACTTTCATTCTCATCGGCGGACGCTTGGGAGACGAGTTCGGAAACAAAAGAATCTTCGTCATCGGCATGGGTTGGTTTTCGTTGTGGTCGCTCGTGGCCGGCCTCTCCGTCTACTCGTCCCACGTCCTCTTCATTTTCACTCGCGTCTTCCAGGGCATCGGTCCCGCGTTGACCTTGCCCAACGCGCTTGCCATCTTGGCCCAGTCGTACTCACCGGGGCCACGCAAAAACATGTCGTTTGCCTGGTTCGGCGGCTCAGCTCCTTTCGGCGCCGTCGGTGGCTTCGTATTCGGAGGTCTCTTTTCTCTTGCTTGGTGGCCGTGGATTTACTGGAGCCAGGCCATTGCCCTCGCCGCTATGGCCGTGTTCGCCGCCTGGACGATTCCGCCTCTGCCTGTTCAGCCAACCCAAGACCGGACAATGCGTGACAAGCTCGTTGATCTGGATATTCCTGGTGGGCTGACTGGTGTGACGGCCCTGGTCCTGTTCAACTTTGCGTGGAACCAGGCCGTTGTCGTCGGTTGGCGGCCCTACGTCTACATCTGTCTGATTCTCGGCGTCCTTTTCGGTGTGGGCTTCTTTTTCATAGAATTGTACTGGGCCAAGACGCCGCTTCTGCCTCTGGCTGCTTTCAATGCGGATATTGCCTTTGTTTTTGGTTGCACGGCAACTGGCTGGGCCTGCTTTGGCATTTGGGTAAGTCTCCTCCTAACTAGGGAAGAAGGCTCCTAACTGATGCTCCTCCCAGGTCTTCTACATCTCGCAAGTAGCGCTCAACATCGACGGTAATACGCCTATTCAAATAGCCGCGTGGTTTATTCCCGTCATTCCTTCGGGCTTGATCTCAGCCTTAGCCGTGGGAAAGCTGCTCGGCAAGATTCCCGCTTCGTGGATCATGGTTGTCGGGCAGACAGCCTACCTCATCGGATCCATCCTCGCAGCTACTCGACCTGTGGGTTCTATCTACTGGACATACTACTTCTTCAGCGTCCTCATCATCACTGTCGGCATGGACAGCTCACTCCCCGCTGCTACAATTATCTTCTCCGACGCGGTACCCCAGCAGTATCAGGGTATGGGTGCCAGCGTGGTCTTGACCATCGTCAACTACAGCATTTCTATTGGTCTTGGAATAGCCGGCACTGTCGAGACACATATCAATCATGGCGGGAAGACGGAATCAGACGAACTTTTGGGATACCGCGGGGGTCTATGGCTTGGAGTTGGCCTCGCTGGACTGGGCCTCGTCCTGAGTCTCCTATATGTGGCCAAAAGTCACCGGGGTAAGAGATCTCACGCTTAAATCAAGCACAGTCATCCAGGGGTAAGAGATTTCTAGCCCAAACATTCAACATGTCGGTTGGTACAGGCCCTGGCCGTTCTTTCCGTTCTTCAACATCACCACACTAGTGTACGAGTACGTGTGTTCTAATCAACAATGCTTGAGCTGGGTTATTTAATCCAGCTCCTTATTTGACAAGCCTACGATGGGCTTGATTAAGCGAGTAGAAAAGGAAATGATCACTACAGCGGAGGAAAGCCACGACGACCATAGAAAATACAATTACCCACTCATCACTATTTAAGCGATTAACAATGTGTTGATTGTGACTAAACAATATGTTCTGCATTCCCCTCTACCACCTCTTGCGTGCATCCCACTGTCTGTCTTTCAGACGTAGAGGCTAGGATAGGCAGCCTTGATCATGTCGGCGCCCTGTTGTGCTTGGTTAGTCTTGTCCTTCTGGTTGTTCTGTTCTAGAATGGTACTGACCTTCTCGGCAATCATGTAGACCGAGTTCTGAATGCGGCAATCGGGGATCACCGGGATGATGGAGGCGTCAATGAAATGAGGTGTGGGGTTTTCACGAACCTCCAACGACAATGAAGTCGAATGCTTTGCGGGGTTCGTTGAGGCCGGCCATTGCGATTGCGGGATTGACTGATTGACTTGAATGTGTGAGGCGATTTCGAATTGATGGTTAGATTGATTAAAAATCCGATTGAAGATGTTCGGATAATCAAGTGTTGAAGCTGAAGCTGGCTAGATGCTGGATGTGCGAGAGTGTTGGTTGATGATGCGAGTGATGCTGGTGTTCCAGTCTGGGGATTGAGCGACAACAGCCAGCCATCTTAATATAGGACGTCAAAAATACGATGCCATCTACGCGAGAGCATCTTCAATTCACCTCTCAACAGGTTCTCCTCCGACATTTGCGTGAATAGCCCATGGCGATGACCTCATCCGGGGTTGAGATGCCGTCCAAGCTGGCCTTCGCAAAGACTTCGGGAACGTCGGCGTTCTCGGCGAGTGCTCGCGATGCCATGTTGTGAAGCCGACCCCGGCACCGCATTCCGCCCGGGCATACTGCCGTGCTCGTGTAGCAAGGCCTTGGCGAGGAGGATGAAGTCCTCAAATTCATACTATGACGACATGTCTCCATTTCGCCCAATTTGCAACGAGGTCTCTAGCTGTCATAGTTGAGTATATTCAACCCAGAACCCTTCAAATATCGTCTAGCCATTTTCACCATATTTAAATCGGTGGTTGAAATCCTCCAACTTGCGCCAATCAGCGGAAGTCTAGTTGGTGGCTGGAATACCACTCCGCTCTATCCGAAATCACACCAACCAGCTTACCCTAGAGAGAAAGAGAAAGGAAGGAAGAAAATCATCAATTGGTATGCTGATTGAACCTAAAATGGCCAAGATAGAAGGAGGTTCCCCCTTAGGTCTGTAGTGACCCGTTCCTGCGCGAAGGAAATGTAATGACGGCAGCTTCAGTTTGAGTAGACCTGCAGGCTCTTGATAGACGTTTGAAAAGTTGAATAAAATTTAGGCTAGGCTATATACAGAATACAGAAAACAAAAAAGGAAAACTAAAACTCGCCGTCCAGTCTGAGCCGGGTGGAACTGCTTTTGAAGCAGGACAATACATGACAAACCCACAAATTATAATCCCAAGTCAATCTCGTCTATGCATGACTGCAATGGCACATCAACACAGCTAGCCAACTTCTCCGTAATTTTTCCAAGACAATCAATCACCCTCCCTGCCGTCTCTGCAGAGAGGATACCCGTGTTGGCAATCACCTTGAACTGCAGGCGATCCCCTTGAGGATAGGATATCATGCAAAGGGCTGGCGGCACGATGGTTGGGTTCAAGAAGAAGTCGGCCTTGGTTGTGGTTTCTGAAAACCCAGTCTCGGGGTGTTCCTCGATGTTCTGGTGTTGGATGACGGTGTCGAATTTCGAATCGGCCGGCCAGTCTGTGCAGCTCTCCATGATGTCCCTGAAACCCATGGTATCCGCCTCTCCGATGTCGAGGAACTGCTCTTGAAGAGAAAGCAGCACATCAGTTGGAGTTCGAATGGTCGCGAAGTTGACTCGGACGGGAATGACGTTGACCAGTGGCCCCACGATCTCTTCTACTCCTTGCATGGCAGAGTTGCGACCGCTAACGATGTGGCCGTACACAACATCCCGGGCTCCTGTAACGCGTGATAGAAGCATGGCCCACGCAGCGCTGGTTAAAGTTGCAGAGGTAATGTTTCCGGGAAGACGCGGCAGCGGCGTGCCTGCTTCAACAAGAACACGCTTTGGCGTGGCATCGGGAACAGTGCCTGATGGAAGCAGTTTGGACTCAATCGCGGCGAGAGAGGATCCTTTCAGGAGCTTCTTCCAGTATTCCACGGCCTTGGGCCGTTGAAGAGAAGCATACGAGAGGAAAGTTGGGAAGCTTGGCCCGGATGAATACTCCTTTTTGTTGTAGCCGTTGAGGAGTGCCTGGAGGATGATAGGGAAGCAGACACCGTCGTACTGAGCATGTGACAATCGGAGAACTAATCGGATGCCCTCGGTCCTGTGCCTGAGGAGCATGAAATCGACTGGTGGTTGAGTCGGCGAAACATGTTCCAAGTCCTGCAGACAGAAGTCATCCGAGGCTTTGACGAGACCATCCTCTACGTCCTGGATGTGTAGTGGTAGATCGAGGTGATGCGTAACGACCTGCCAGTACTTCCCAAGAAGAGACGGGAAGGACGCACGGAGAAGGGGGAATCTCTCCAGAAGCGCGCTGCATGCTGCCTTGAAGCGCGGGATATCTACGTTGACTCCAAGATCGACATAGAAGTAGTTGGCGAACTGGCCATGTTTGATGCCGTCAATGATTGACTGCTCTTGTGAGCTCGTGAGCGGCAAGATGTCGGCGACTGCGCCGGAGTGTATACCGAGGTCTAGGGAGTCGATCTCCTCGAGAAGCGCTGCCTTGGTGGCGGGGTCGACGAGAACGGCTTGTTCGATGTCTGCTTCGGCTTGTCTGGTGGCAGTTGGTTGGCGGGCCAAGTCCTCGAGTGTGTCGCGTCGGAAGACGTCGGCGACGGCCATGTTGATGCCGACCTTTCGAGCCTCGCCCACAAGCTTCATGGCGGTGATGGAGTTGCCTCCAAGCTGGAAGAAACTGTCGTCTAGACCAATCGTCGCAGGCTCGATGTCTAGAACCTGTCCCCAGATCCTCTGCATTTGCCGCTCCGCGTCTGATGTTGGAGGTCTAACCGCCCCTCGTCCAGCTACCCGAGTTTGGATGCTTTCTGCAAGGGCCCGGCGGTCGACCTTGCCGTTGTCGTTGACCGGCATCTTTTCCAAGACGGTGATGATCTGAGGAATCATGTAAGACGGCAGCTGGGCGCGCAGCATGTCCAGAAGCTGTTCCCGGATCTTCAGCTTCAGCTGCTGCCGCATGGGTTGACTACTGAGCGAATGCGAGGGTCGGCCTTGGTGGTCGTCAGGAAACCGGAACAAGACTCTGCTTCCCTCACTGCGAGGTTCGTAGCGGTGGAAGACGGCATCTAGACCACCGCGAAGAGAGTGTTGTCGCGCCCAGCTGATTTCTACGCGGAAGCCCGCCTGCTGCGCGATGTCTGCCAAGTCGACTGCAGAAAGGGAAGGGCAATGCTGGGCCTTCTGGCGCACGGAGAAGAGCCAATCGCGGTTGTCGGCGGTCTTGTCTCTGTCTCCGGTGTTGCTGAGAGAGTCGACAATGTGCCGCTCGATGATGGTCTTGTTGTGAGGAATGTTGCAGATCGCCACAACCGATGACGACGAGTTCGGGGGACTCTGCAAAAGCTGCAGCAGGGATTGACCGTCGAGCCTGCGCTCGATGAAGTTGATCCATTCGTCGTTGCCAACGTCGTGGATCTGCTGCTGCTGCGCGTCTTGACCCTTGACGTGCACGACAGCGGCGTAACGGTAACAGCTCAACTCGTTGGTGGCCTTCATCCGCTTGGGCAGAATCTCGACGTGCTCAATAAGATGAGGCAGCTGGCTTGTCAGGGCAGTAAAGAAGCCAGGGTCGACGAGCAACTCCAGCTCGGTTTCTTCCATCTCAGCAACCCTCCGTCGAATGCTTTCCTTGCTTGCCTTGTCCCCTAATAAATGAAGCTCCTTGGTGACCATGAACTCACGATAGAGTGCCTGGGAGCGCATGTCGCCAAAGAAGATGGTCTTGACACCTTGGACCTGCACGAGGTCTTCCACTGCCCTGAGGAGGTACTCCTGACTGGGGAAGTACTGGGCCACCGAGTTGATGACGACAAGGTTCGCCGAGAGACCAGATAGTCGAGAAACGTCTGCTGCTGTCCCCTTGTAGACTTGCACTCTGCCTGCTAGAGCGGGGATCGATTTTGCTGTGCTCATGACGAACTCAACTGCGCGTTGCGACGGTTCAAGACCGACGTAGCTTTCCAGGCCCTTGGTCAGGTTGAAGAGCATCATTCCAGAGCCGGTTCCGACCTCAAGAACGCTGCCGGCCTGGCCACCATTGAGAATCGTCTCAATCCCATCATCCAACCACTCATTCATCTCTCCCTTATCAATCTCAGCTCCGTCATACATGGAAGTCCACGCGATGAAATCCCTTCCGATTGTGTCAGGTTGCACGTCGTCGATGGCATCGTATTTATCACCATCGAACAGCTCCCTCCACACTTCGACGTGCTCCAATTCGTTGTCGTCCTCCCCTTCCGAGTTTCCAGGCTGGTTCTGAGCCGCGGCGTGGTTTTCGTCGAGTTGTCCGACCGTGACGAAGCTGACAAGCTGGGCTTCACGGTCGGGCTCCTGTTGCAACATGGCGACGGCATCGTTGACGGACTCGTGACTCCGGAGGACGTGCTCGACCTCGCCGAGCTCAATGCGATTTCCGCGGATCTTGATTTGACCATCCATACGGCCGAAACACTCAAGTTGGCCGTCCACCGGTCGGTAGCGGACGTAGTCTCCCGTTCGATAGGCTCTAACAGGCTGTTTTCCGTCAACCGTCACCGATATGAAGCGGTCGATCTCACGCTTGGGGTCAGTGTAACCCCTGGCCAGGCCATCGCCGGTCACAACAAGCTCTCCAACCACGCCAAGAGGCACAAGTTGTTGGTGTGGATCCATGACATATGCTCCGGTATTGCTAAGTGCTCGGCCGATTGGAACGCCGTTGGTACATGTCTCTCCCTCTTCCATGCAGTAGATGGTGCTGGCGACGGAATTTTCAGTTGGTCCATAAGCATTGATGATCTTGCCTCTCACGAGACCCTGAGCCGTGAAGATGTCTTGTGGATCAAGTCGGTCACCGCCAACATAGAGCGTTTCGAGCATGCTGATGGTAGTGGGGGAGTCGAGGAGGCACTGCTTGAGCAAAGCCGGCGTGAATAGGGCAGCTTGTACGCCATTCTCAGTGAAGACGTTGGCCAAGGCTCTATAGTCTAAGACCGTCATAGTATCGATGCAAATCAGCGTGCCTCCGTTCAGTAGAGTAGCGAACACCTCCCAGGTTGAGGCATCGAACGCGGTGTTGGCGATGTGCGCCATAGTTGTTGGGTTGGGGAGGTGTTGAGACATATTGCTGTCTTTGACCAGACGCACAATGCCTCGGTGCTCAACCATGACTCCCTTTGGCTCACCTGTTGATCCAGAGGTGAAGAGAATATAGGCAAGACTAGTGGCTGATGGAGCAGGAGGCATAGGGCTGTACTGTGCCTGGTTGTCAAGGGTGTCGGAAATGTACACAAATTCAATATCGTCGAGCTCCGTAACGGGAGGCTCCACACCGAGTCCAAGCAAGACGAGGCTGTGACCTTCCATGGAAGAGAGAATCCGTTCCATTCGGGTCCTTGGAATGCTGACATCGAAGGGCAGATAAGCTAGGTTTGCCTTGAGAATGCCCAGGAAGGCAACAACGGTTTGGCAAGACCGGCTGGCGAGGACGCCAATCAATGTACCGGGAGCTAGGGAACGACCTCCCAGCCAGCGAGCTAGGCGATCTGATCTCTCATCAAGCTGACTGTATGTGAGTTGCGTGGAGGAGTCTTTGACAGCCACCCTGTCAGGATGGACAGAAGCCTGGTCACGGAAAACGTCGATAACGCTTGATTCGCGAGGATAACTTGTTTTCTCAACCTCAATCAGGCCCATGCCATCGAGGGTCGAGTAATCCTTGTCAGTCAATAGCGGCAACCAGGCAACGGCCGTCTTAGGCTCGTGAAGACCTCGCTCTAGGACCCTATGGAAGACCGATAACATGCTGCTAATGGTCTCGGGGCTGTAGAGGTCCGTCAAAAAGATGACCTGGCCTCGAAGCCCGCGTTCTTCCTGGAAGAAGTGGAATTCGAGGTCGAAGCGTGAACTTGTCTCCATGGGCATGAGCTGCGTCTCGATACCTTCGAGGGCGAATTTTCCGAGGTTCATCTGGGAGTTGAGTGAGAAGACCACCTGCACTAGCGGATGGCGGGAAAGGTCTCGATCCTTCTGCAGCTTAGCCACAATGTCCTCGAATGGGACGTCTTGGTTGGCGAAGGATGAGACTGTCGTGTTCTGGACTTGCTGCACTAGCTCGTCGAAGGATTCTCCCTCGATCTTGATGCGAAGGCATTGCAGATTCACAAAGAAGCCGATCATATCCTTGACCTCCCATCTGTTGCGATTGGCGTTGGGCGTACCGATCGTGGCATCAGTTGCCCCAGTCAAACGATAATGCGTCGCCCGGAAGACTGCGAGAAGCACGACGAAGGGAGTCACCGCGCGTTCCTTGCAGAACTTCTGCAAGTCGCTGTACAAAGACCCGTCAATCAGAAGCTCTTGCGCGTCTGCTCTTCCAGACGATGTAGCAGGGCGAGGCTTGTCGCATAGCAGTTCCGCTGGTCGACTTGTCTGCAGCTGCGAAACCCAGTAGTCCAGTTGTCGTTGATGCTCAGCGGCCTGCTCAGGCTGCCGTTGCCAAGCGGCAAAATCCTGGTATTGAATAGGCAGGGGGTCAATCTTTGAAAGAGGATCCTCACCACGAATGCAAGCCGCGTAAAAGATGGCTAGTTCTCTTTGGAGGATGTCGAGAGACCAGCCATCGGATATGATGTGATGCATAACGATGGACAAAAGGTGCTCTTCCTCGGTGACGCGGTGAAGCGAGATTCGCCATCCTGGCTCGGTCCGCAGATCGAAAGGCGTGGTCTGCTCGCGATGCAGCGCACGAGACAGGCCCTCCCCATCCTCTGACGAAAAGTCGATGATATTTAACTCCTTGTGGCGGAAGGGCTGGACTTCCTGCAAACTGATACCGCCTTCGGTAGAAAAGACGGTTCGGAGGGTGTCGTGGCGGGTTTCCAGAGCAAGTAGAGCGCTGTTGAGAGCGTCGAGACGAAGAGGTCCACGAAGTTGTATGGCCGTGGGCATCAGATACCCCGTTGAGCCGGGATACAGCTGATCTAAGAACCAGAGACGCCCCTGAGCGAACGACTGCTCTACTGGTCCGCTCTTATCGGTCCTCGGGATGTTCTCGCGAAGCTGCCCAGCCGAGCTAAGATCCTCGCTGGCCATCTCCTGGAGCTTGGGATGACGGAAGATGTCTGCGACAGCGAGCTGAAGGCCGAGCTTTCGCGCCTCTCCGACGACCTTCATGGCAGCAATCGAATTGCCACCCAGTTGGAAGAAGTTATCGTCTAGTCCGATTGTGACTGGATCCATATTGAGGACGTTGGCCCAAATGCCCTGCATCTGTCTCTCCCGCTCTGAGATTGGCTGCCGCGTTAGTCTGCGTCCCGTTGTGCGCGTTGGGACGATATCAGCAAGAGCCCGACGATCAACCTTTCCGTTGGCGTTGACTGGGATTTTGTCCAGGATAGTGATAATGCGAGGAATCATGTAGGACGGGAGCTGGGCCCTGAACGTCTCGTACAGCTGCTCTCGGATTTTCTGTCTGACCTGTTGTCGTAACGGCTGGCTGCTGAGAGACTTCAAAGGACGGTCCTGGTGATCCGTTGGGAAGCGGAATAGGGTCCTGCTTTCTCCAACGACCGCTTCGTGCCAATGGAAGACAGCGTCAAGACCACCACGCTGAGAGCGCTGACGAGCCCAGCTGATCTCTACCCGGCAGCCTGCCTGCTTGGCTATTTCAACGAGATCAATGGCGGAGAGAGAAAGGCAGGCTTGAGCTGTTTGACGTGTTGATGATAGCCAGTTTCCATTTTCGGCTTCGCCATCCGCCGAATCATCCAATGAGTCGACAACATGCCTCTCAACGATGGTCTTGTCGTGAGGGATATTACTCACCGCGATGATAGAGGAGCTGGACGAATCTCGCAGGAGTTGCAGGAGGGATTGGCGGTCGAGGCTATGTTGCATGAAGTCGACCCAATCACCATCAGAAACATGGTGAATTTTCTGCATATCCTGGCGCTTAGCATGCACAACAGCGGCATAGCGATAACAACTGAGCTCGTTGGTTGCCTTCATCTTCTTGGGAATAATTTCGACGTGTCCAACAAGGTGAGGAAGTCGACTAACGAGGCCCGTAAAGAAGGCAGGGTCAACCAACAATTCGAGCTCGTCGCGCTCGAGTTCTGCGACCTTCAAGCGCATGTCGTTCTTGTTCGCGTTCGGTCCGAGGAGGTGCAAGGCTCTAGTGACCCGGAACTCCTTATACAACGCATACGATCGCATGTCACCAAAAACGAATCTCTCAACGCCCGGTAGCTGCAGGACATCCTCAACCACCTTGGACAGGTAGTCTTGGCTAGGGAAATACTGAGCCACCGAGTTGACAACCACAAGATTCGGCGAAAGAGGCCCGGCAAGACGGTTGACATCTGCCGCGGTGCCCTTGTGCATGTGGACTTTGTCCGCAAGACCGGGAATCGACTTGGCCGTGTTGCTGACGAATTTGACAGCCTTTTCAGACGGGTCAAGGCCAACATAGCTCTGAAGACCCTTGATGATGTTGAAAAGAATCATGCCAGACCCAGTACCAAGCTCAAGGACGTTTCGGGGCTGACTGCCGCCGAGGATGGTGTCGATAGTATCGTCAAGCCACTCATTCATCTCGCCCTTATCAATATCGGCTCCATCGTACATCGAGGTCCAACCAATGAAGTCTCGCCCGATGGTCTCGGGCTGAACATCATTTATGGCAATGTATGTGTCTGCGTCGAACAGTTCCTCCCAGACTTCGATGTGCTCATTTTCGTCGTCATTGTCGGCTTGTTCATCCCGTTCGGTGGTCTCGTGGACGGTGATGAAACCGATAATATCGCCGTCTCGACCCTCCTCCTGTTGCAACACGGCAACACCGTCGTTGACAGAGATGTGACTGCGGAGAACATGCTCAATCTCCCCCAACTCAATTCGCTGACCTCGGATCTTGACCTGGCCGTCCATCCGGCCAAAGCACTCGAGCTGGCCGTCCGATCTATAGCGGGCATAGTCGCCTGTGCGATAGGCTCTGACTTCCCGACCGTCTATTGCCACCGTAATGAATCGGCCGACATTCCTTGCGGGGTCGGTGTAGCCCCTAGCGAGACCGTCTCCAGTTACGACAAGTTCTCCGACCACGCCAAGCGGGACGAGACGCAGCTGGGAATCCAAGACGTATGCGCCGGAGTTGCTGAGAGACCGGCCAATAGGGACACTGTTGGCACAGGCCTCGCTGCTGGGGAGGCAGTACATGGTGCTAAAGCTCGTGTTTTCCGTCGGTCCGTAGCCGTTGACGAGTGTCCCAGTCATATGTTTGCGAGCTGCAAATATATCTTGTGGGTCAGCTCGTTCTCCTCCAAAAAGCAAGGTATCTAGACGACTAAGCATATTGGGACAATGCAGGAGGTACTGTTTGAATAGGGCTACAGTCAGGAAGGCAGTCTGGATCCTCTCATGAGTGAACAGCTCCTCCAGAGCTGTGTAGTCCAAAACAACCATAGCATCGACACAGATCATAGTCCCACCATTTAGCAAAGTGGCGTAGATTTCCCATGTAGAAGCATCGAAAGCCACATTGGACATGTGGGCCATAGTCGCGGCTGCCGGGATCTGCTGGATAATGTTGCTGTGCTTTACTAGGCGGACGATGTTGCGATGTTCCACCATGACGCCCTTTGGTTGGCCTGTGGAGCCAGAGGTGAACATGACGTAGGCAAGACTAGTAGCGGAAGGCGAAGGCAGGGCCGAGTTGCTCTCAGAAGGTTCTTGCATAGTTTCCGCGATGGGAACAAACTCGATATCCTCGAGCTGGATCGCGGGTGGCTGAGTGTTAGACCCTACGAGGACCACCTTGTTGTGTCCATCTCTTGACGACAGCACCGTCTCTAGTCGTCTAGATGGCATCTTGACATCCAACGGCAAATAAGCCAGATTGGCTTTGAGTATGCCGATGAAAGAAACAATAGCTTGGCAGGACCGAGCAGCAAACACACCGATCAGTGTTTCTGGGGCCAGCGACCGTTTAGCAAGCCAATGAGCAACCCGGTTTGACTGCTCATCTAGCTCCGCATAAGTCAACTGGGTAAGAGAGTCCTTGACGGCTACTCGGTTGGGGCAGGAAGCGACCTGCTCGTGGAAGACATCAATAACACTCAGGTCTCGAGGGTAATCAGTCTGATGCATCTTAATAAGACCCATGTTGTCGAGGGCGGCATAGTCGTCGTCTTTCATGAGGGGCAAGGCCGAAATTGCTGTCTTTGGTTCCTGAAGCCCCTGGTCAAGGATTCTGTGAAAGACGGATAGCATGTTGCTGATGGTCTCAGATTCGAACAAGTCCGTGGAGAAGACGAACTGCCCACGGAAAGCTTCGTCTTCCTGGAAGAAATGGACCTCAAGATCGAACCGAGAGGTAACTTCCATAGGCATCGGCTCTGTTTCTAGGCCCTCAAGGGTGAATTTGCCCAGGTCTAGTTGAGCATGGACGGCAAAAATGATTTGAACGATGGGGTTGCGAGAAAGATCTCGGGCCTTTTGGAGCTTGGCCACGATGTCTTCGAAGGGAACGTCCTGGTTGGCGAATGACTCAGTCGTCGTCGCATGTACTTGCTGGACTAGATTTTCGAACGACTCCTCGTCTGGTTCTACCTTGAGGCGAAGGCACTGCATGTTGACGAAGAACCCAATCAACTCCTTGACTTCCCAGCGGTTCCTGTTGGCATTTGCAGTGCCGATGGTTGCGTCGGTTGAGCCAGTGAGCCTATAATGCGTGGCTCTGAAGGCTGCGAGCAACACGATGAACGGCGTGACTTCATGCTTCTTGCAGAATTGCTGAAGACGGTGGTAGACTGGGCCATCAATCCTCAATTCTTTGACGTCTGCGTTTCCGGATAACGACGAAGGTCTGGTCTTATCGCAGAATAGCTCGGCGGGTCGGCTTGTTTGCAGCTGTGTAGTCCAGTAATCCAGCTGTCGCTGGTGCTCGGCTGCTTGGTCCGGCTGCCGCTGCCACGTCGAAAAGTCGCGATACTGGATCGGAAGAGGTTCCAACTGGGCGTCTTGGCCTCGGACCGCGGCGGAGTAAAACTCGGCCAGTTCCTTGCGGAGAATATCCATGGACCAACCATCGGATATGATATGATGCATGACGATGGATAGCACATAGTGATCCTTTGCTAGTCGATACAGTGACACTCTCCAGCCTGCTTCTGTGGTGAGGTCGAAAGGAGTCGTCTGATCTCGGAGCAAGGCTTCTTCGAGAGCCTCCTCCGTGTTGTCTGATGGGAGGTCAATGACGTTCAACTGCCTTGGCTGGAAAGGTAGAATTTCTTGGAGATTGGTGTTGTTTTGCGACAAGAACCTTGTACGCAGCGTTTCATGTCGATTTTCCACAGCGAGCAAAGCTGTGTTGAGTGCCTCGAGTTGAACAGGCCCCTGGAGTCTCATTCTGCAAGGCATGAGATACCACGTTGAGCCAGGGTACAGTTGGTCTAAGAACCATAGCCGTCCCTGGGCAAATGATTGTTCAACGGGCCCAGACAACTCCGTCTGAGGGATATCCGTTGGTGCATTGTCGAGGAACGACAAGTCCTGGCTGGCAAGACTATGTAGTCTGGGATGGTTGAAGATGTCGGCCACTTGTAGGTCAAGGCCGACCTTACGAGCCTTGCCAACCACCTTCATGGCTGCGATTGAGTCACCTCCAAGTCTGAAGAAACTGTCGTCGAGGCCAATGCTGTCTAGATCAATGCTGAGGACTTCGGCCCAGATCATCTGCAAATTCTGCGCGATCTGGGTCGTGGGTTGCCGCTTAGTTTCCTGTCCTGCCGTGCGAATCTCGGCCAGCTGCTGGACGGAGAAGGTCGCGCCAATTTTCCGCAACGCTTTGCGATCGGACTTTTCCGTGGATGATAGCGGCAACTTCTGCATCGAGAAGAAGACGGTTGGGATCATGTAAGTTGGCAGATGCTCCGCGAGCTTGTCCTCGATCTCCGGAGAAACAGCAAGCGTCCTGGCAGCAGTAGGATCCAGATCCAGGTCGTCGGCCTGAGGGAGAGGACTGTGAAATTGGAGGAAGGCTGCGAGCTCCGGGCTTGCATCTTCACCTTGGGGCGTGATGACCTCGACGGCAACTTGGGAGATGTCGGGGATGTATTTCTGGACCCAGTGCTCAATCTCTCCTAGCTCAACTCGCTGGCCGCGGATCTTGACTTGGGCATCCTTTCGGCCAATGTAGGTTATGCTCCCATCCTTGTTCTGTCGGACCAGATCGCCTGTCTTATACAATCTACCGCGACGGCCGGGGTGGCTGGCTGCGCCTTGAAGTAACCAGGTCGGATCCTCGATAAAGGTGGTTGCCGTCTTCTCAGCATCGTTCAGGTAGCCACGGCCAACAAGAGGGCCCTCAAGCAACAACTCTCCAGTACATCCCGGCGGGAGTAAGTGATTATGATTCGTCGAGTCGACGACCCATGTTACTACACCGGCTCCGGTGCCGATGTTTGTAGCCTCGTCGGGGCTCGATGAAGAGCCGTTGATGACGGTCAACGTAGTGCACTCACTAGGACCGTAGCCATTGATAACCCGGACTGTATCCCACCAAGGTTTGACGTCTTGGGTTCGTAAAGCCTCGCCGAGGAAAATGATGGACTCGACAGCAGGCACTTGCTGCGGCGAGAGAAGCTGGGCAACCGAGGGAGTAAGGATAAGGATGTTGGATTGCAGAGACGTAATGCTTGACGCCAATTCGTTTTTGCGTTGTTCCTCGCTCGGGACACACAGGCAACCTCCCGCGACGAGCGTTGCAAAGGTGCTGAAGATTGAGGCATCGAAGCTGTAGGACGAGAAATCGTAGACCCTTGACTTGGAGCTGAGGCCAAACTGGCTTCCCTGATGCCGCAAAGCCGAAGTGACACTGCCGTGCTCAAGAGCAGCTCCCTTGGGTGTTCCAGTTGTGCCAGACGTGAAAATGACATACAGGAGAGACTCGGCGCTGGGGGCGGGGAAGTACTCAGTCGTCTTGTCGCTGAGTCCTGAGAAGAAGCTGGAGCTGACTATGACGACTTTGTCGCAGAGGCGGGAGCTGAGTGCCTGGTTACCGGGAGACGAAACGAGCAGTCTGGCTTTGGTTTGCTGGACGATGGACTGGAGCCGTTGCTCAGGCAGTGATGGATGGAGCAGAACGAAACCTCCACCAGCTTTAAGGACACCGAGGATTGCAACAGTCGTCCACATCGACTTCTCGAAACACAGAGGAACCGGTGTATTGGGACCTACGCCAAGATCAATCAACCGGCGTGCGAGTCCCCCAGCGAGCCAGTCGAGCTGGGCATACGTCAACTCTCCGTCCCAGGCGCAGACAGCCAGTGCATTGGGCTGAGCTTGAACGCGGGCCTCGATGAGCTCATGAACGCATCGGTCGATGGACTCGGGGACAGTGTTGTTCCAGTCCCAGATCTGCTTTATGTCGTGGGAAGTGGACATGTCAATGTCCGACAAAGGCTGGCTGGGAGCTGCGTCGACAAGCTGGTGCATGACGCATTCCAGGCGCTCTAGCAGTGCTTGCGCCACCCACGGCTCAATGGCCTTGGAGTCGAAGCTGGCCTTGGCTGTGATATGCTCGGAGCCAAGCTGCGCCTCGAGAACGAGGGCGTATGTGTTGATACCCTGCTGTCGGCCGTCATCTCGCCACTTTCCAAGGACACCTCCGGCTCCGGTGTCGTCGTCATTCTGCGGCTGGACAATGAGCAGCGTCTGGAACGTGCAGGCTTGTTTTGCTCCGGGACATGCCTTGACGATGCGTTGCAGGCCGGTCTGCTCGAACCGGATCATCTCCGTTGCCTGCTTCTGCACCGATGTCAGATACTCCGAGACGGTGTCCTCGCCAGCCAGGTTGATGCGGACAGGGACGGTGGCAATTGTCGGGCCGGTCATTGCGTCGATGCCCACAACGGGGGCACTTCTTCCGGAGACAGTTGCACCAAAGACGACGTCGTCTGAGTTGGTCATCTGCCTAGCGATCAAAGCCCACGCAGCGCGAACAATCGATGATGTCGTGATGTTGAGAGAGCCTTGCTGCGGCCTGGGAAACTGATGTTCGATGAAGGTGTTTGCCACTGGTGGCTCGACCGAGGGGAGGGCTGGAAATGGCACAGACTCGCAGTCCGTGAGAGCACCTTGCCAGTAGTTCATCATGTCCTCTTCGGTTTGTTTTCCGAGATATTTGATGAAGGACTGGAACTGAAGTCCTTGCTCAACTGACTCGCCCTGATACAGCCGGTTGACCGCATCAAAGATGAGCGAGACGGACCAGCCGTCGTAAAGAGCATGATGGATCGTCCAAACAAAGCAAGGGACGCCTTCGTCGTTTGGAGCCATGGCGTAGCGGATGAGCGGTTGACCTACACCCATCGGCTGCTTGCGGTCCGACTCAAGGTATGCATCGAGGTCAGCGGGCTCAACCCAGTTGATGTCTTCATCCAAAACAACCTGCGAGAAGCCCACGCTGTTCTGATGGACGATCCTCGTACGTAGGATGTTTGTTGTCCGAGAAACTTGCTCCCATGCATATCGGAACCTCTGGATATTGAGATCGCGAGGGAGCTCCATGGTGGCCTGCATGACGTAGTCTCCGGTTCGCTTCGACGTCAGTGACAAGAGGCCTTCCTGGAGGGCGGTGCATGGGTATGCGTCTTGAACTCGTTGGGGATCTAACAAGTACTGAGTCGAGATATCCTGGAGGAATGACTCAGTATCTAATTCCTCACCCAGGAGGGAAAATGGTGAGATGTTTTGAGAAGTGTCATCCTCGGTCTGAGGCCCCTGGTTGGCAACATCACGCAGCGCAGGACTGCGGAAGATGTCCGCGACTGCGAGCTCGATCCCGACCTTGCGAGCTTGGCCAACCACCTTCATTGCGGCAACTGAATCACCTCCGAGCTGGAAGAAGCTGTCATCTAAGCCAATGGTTGCTTGCTCCATGTTGAGGACTTCAGCCCAGATCCTCTGCATCTGGCGTTGCGCTCTTGAAGTCGGCTGCCTTGCCAAACCCCGTTCGACAGTGCGTATTTGAACGCTCTCTGTGAGCGCGGCACGATCGACCTTGCCGTTCTGGTTGACTGGTAGCTTCTCGAGGATGTTGATGGCGCGGGGGATCATGTACGACGGTAGGTGGGCTCGGAGCTTATCGTGTAGCTCTTCTCGGATCTTCTGCCTGACCTGCTGGCGTAGCGGCTGGCTGCTGAAGGAATGTGGCTCGCGACCTTGGTAGTCGGCAGGGAAGCGGAACATGACTCTATCTCCATCGGCGGGCTGGTGTCGGTGGAAGATGGCATCGAGCCCGCCACGTTGAGATTGCTGACGAGCCCAGCTGATTTCCACTCGGCAGCCTGCCTGACGGGCCACTTCGACTAAGTCGAGGGCGGATAGCGAAGGAAGATTCTGGGACTCTCTACGAGCAGTTGAGACCCAGTCTGGTTTGTCTGGGGAATTGGCGGCTCTTCCTTCAAGGGAATCGATGACATGTCTCTCTAGGACTGTCTTACTGTAGGGGATGTTACATACAGCGACAACCGACGAGAGCGAGGATTGCTTGATGACCTGGAGTAGCGATTGTTGATCAAGCTTTTCCGACTTGAAATCGATCCAGCTATCGTCAGACACGCTGTGGATCTTCTGCTGTCGTTGTGAGCCTGGACGCTTAACGTGGACGACAGCGGCGTAGCGATAGCAGCTGAGTTCATTCGTCGCTAGCATCTTTTTCGGTAGAATCTCAACATGCTCGATAGCATGGGGTAGACGACTCGGCAGCGCTGTGAAGAAAGCCGGGTCGACGAGCAGCTCAAGTTCGCCCTGTTCGATTTCCGACATCTTTCTTCGAATCTCATCCTTGGTCGCCTTGTCACCAAGCATAGCCAGCGCCTTGGTCACGCGGAATTCTTTGTAAAGCGCGTAGGATCTCATGTCACCGAAAAAGAGCCTCTCAATACCCTCGAGTTGTACTAGGTTCTCAACAACTCGGAAGAGGTACTCTTGACTAGGAAAATATTGGGCAACCGAGTTGATGACGGCGAGCGTGGGGGAAACCTCCATGGAAAGTCGACCGATATCCATAGCTGAAGCCACATGCATACGGACCTTGTCGGCGAGGGAAGGGATCGACTTGGCTTTCTTAGTGACAAAGGTCACGGCTTTCTCAGAGGGCTCAAGACCGATATAGCTTTGAAGTCCCTTGGTCAAATTGAACAGGATCATTCCTGAGCCTGTGCCGACCTCGATGACGTGACCAGCATCGCCGCCGTTGAGGATTGTGTTGATGCCGTCGTCAAGCCACTCATTCATCTCCCCCTTGTCAATGTTACTGCCGTCGTACATCGAGGTCCACCCAGTAAAGTCGCGGCCGATGATATCATCCTGGACGGTGTCGATAGCGTCGTAGGTGTCGTCCTCGAAAAGCTCTCTCCATACCTCCACATGCTCCGTCTCATTGCTGCTGTTGAGCTGCTGGATGGCTTCGGCCTCACTTTGGATCTCCGCCTCGCAGAATGTGACAAAGCCGATAAGTTGAGGTTCCTGGCCGTTGCTATGCTGCAAGACGGCGACGGAATCGTTGACGCAGTGGTGGCTAGAGAGAACATGTTCGATCTCTCCAAGCTCGACGCGTTGTCCGCGAATCTTGATCTGCCCATCCATACGCCCAAAACACTCAAGCTGGCCGTCTGTGGGTCGATAACGCACGAAATCTCCGGTCCGATAGGCTTTGACGAGCTGGCCGGAGATGATGACGGAGATGAACCGATTGAGGTTCCTTTCAGAATCGGTGTAGCCGCGTGCAAGACCATCGCCAGTCACCACGAGCTCGCCGACAACTCCCAGTGGGACAAGTCGCTGCTGGGGATCCATGACATACGCCCCTGAATTGCTGACTGCTCGTCCGATTGGGACACCGGCAGCAAATGCATCGTCCTCGAGGCAGTACATGGTACTCGCGACTGTGTTTTCGGTCGGGCCATACGCATTGATGACGCTGCCTCGCACAAGCTTTCTAGCTTTGGACATGTCTTGCGGGTCAGCGCGATCCCCTCCGACATAGAGTGTCTCCAGTTGGCGAATCGTATCTGGTGACTCGAGGAGGTGCTGCTTCAACAGGGCGGGTGTGAACATGGCGGCTTGAATCTGCTCCCGGGCGAAGATTTCGCCGAGGAGGCCATAATCTAAAACGGCCAAAGTATCTATGCAGACCAAGGTTCCGCCGTTGAGCAGTGTGGAATACATCTCCCACGTGGAAGCGTCGAATGCAATATTCGCGATGTGGGCTGTAATGGCGTTTACGGGCAGAGGTTGCACCATGTTGCTGTTTTTAACAAGGCGTACAATTCCGCGATGGTCGAGCATGACGCCCTTGGGCTGTCCCGTCGAACCGGACGTGAACATGACGTAGGCTAGACTCGTCGCTGAAGGCCCAACAGCCACAGTTGGCTCATGGGAGACGTCGTTGACCTGGGTCTGGTTGCTGAGGGCATCGGCAATGTCGGCGAACTCAACGTCGGGGAGTTCAACGGTCGGGGGTTGAACATTAGACCCGACGAGAATGAGTTTGTGACCGGTCCTGGATGAAAGAATAGTATGCAGCCGACCACCGGGGATCTTGACATCTAGCGGTAAATATGCCAAGTTGGCTTTGAGAATACCCAAGAAGGTGGCGACTGTCTGACAAGAACGCGCCGCAAACACGCCGATTAGTGTCCCAGGGGTGAGTCCTCTCTTTGACAACCACTTGGCGATCCGGTCTGATTGTTCGTCTAGCTGTGCATACGAGAACTGCTCGGTGGAATCCTTAACAGCCGTTCTGTCAGGGTTGCCAGTGACCTGTTGTTTGAAAACGTCAATCACACTCGACTCTCTAGGGTAGTCTGTTTGGTGGATCTGGATTAGGCCCAGGTCATCAAGCATGCCGTGGTCGGCATCAGTCATCAAGGGCAACGAGACAATTGGCGTCTTAGGCTCGCGAAGCCCTTGCTCGAGAACTCTGCGGAAAACCGCCAGAATATTGCAAACAGTCTTGGAGTCATAGAGGTCGGTTGAGTAAACCATCTGACCGCGTAAACCGTCCTGTTCCTGGAAGAAGTGGAATTCTAAATCGAACCTTGAGGTCATGTCTCCGCTCATCGCTTCGGTCTCAATGCCTTCAAGCGTGAAGTTGCCCAAATCCATCTGTGAATTGAGGGAAAATACGACCTGGACCAAGGGGTGACGGGATAGATCTCTCTCTTTCTGTAGCTTTGAGACGATGTCTTCGAAGGGTACATCTTGATTGGCAAAGGAAGCTATAGTTGTTGCTTCAACCTGACGGACGAGGTGGTCAAATGATTCTTCTTCGATTTTAATGCGTAGACATTGCATGTTGACGAAGAACCCAATCATGTCCTTGAGCTCCCACTGGTTCCGGTTGGCATTCGCTGTGCCGATAGTTGCATCTCGCGATCCGGTAAGACGGAAGTGGGCAGCCCTAAACGCAGAAAGAAGGACCACAAAAGGCGTCACTCCGCGCTCCTTACAGAAGGTCTGTAAAGAATCGTAGAGTGGCCCTTGGATGAGGATTTCCTGGACATCAGCTAAGCCTGACATGGTAGCTGGCCGAAGCTTGTCACATATGAGCTCCGCGGGGCGGCTAGTTTGTAGCTGTCTGACCCAGTAATCTAGCTGCCGTTGATGCTTCTCTGCTTGCTCAGGCTGTTTCTGCCATATCGAGAAGTCCCGGTACTGGATTGGTAGCGGTTCAATCTGCGCCAGTGGATCCTTGCCCTGGAGCGCAGCTGAATAGAAGGCAGCTAGCTCCTTGCGGAGGATGTCGATAGACCAGCCATCGGAGATGATGTGGTGCATCACCATCGACAAGACATGGTTCTGATCATCAAGACGGTAAACTGATACTCTCCAGCCCGGTTCGGTTTCTAAGTCGAATGGCGTCGACTCGTTCTTCTGCAACGCAGAGGCTAAAAGCGCCTCTTGGTTATCGGTAGGGATGTTGATGATGTTCAGACCGTTCTGACTGACCGGCTGAACTGTCTGCACATTGAGACCGTCATGAGACGAAAACGTCGTTCTCAGGGTCTCGTGGCGAGTCTCTAACGCGCGAATTGTGACGTTCAAAGCGTCTAGCCGGAGAGGTCCCCGAAGACGGATAGCACACGGCATAAGATACCAGGTCAGTCCGGGGTAGAGTTGGTCCAAGAACCACAATCTTCCTTGAGCAAAAGACTGTGGGATGAGTCCGGTGACCTGGGCTCTCGGGATGGCGCTGGTCGCGTTCTCGATGGAAGAATGTTCTTGGTTGACGATGTCTTGCAGTTTTGGGTGACGGAAGATATCTGCCACCACCAGCTCAACGCCAACCTTGCGTGCCTGGCCTACGAGCTTCATCGCGGCAAGCGAGTCGCCGCCGAGCTGGAAGAAGTTGTCGTCGAGGCCAATGCTGATGGGCTCCATGTTGAGAATCTCGGCCCAAATCTTCTGCATCTTCCGCTCGGCGTCTGACGTCGGCTGGCGGATTGCGCTTCGCTGACCCCTCTGGACCTGCACACTCTCTGCAAGGACCTTCCGGTCAATTTTCCCGTTTGCATTGACCGGCATTTCGTCAAGGATGTGGATGGCTCGGGGAACGATGTATGATGGAAGTTGAGCTCGAAGAGCTTCCTGGAGCTGTTCCCGGAGCTGTTGTCGGATCTGTTGCTTCAAGGGTTGGCTGCTTAGGGACTGGAGAGACCTTCCCTGATGATCTGCTGGGAACCTGAACAGAGTTCTGATGCGGCCGTTGGTTGGCTCATGGCGATGGAACACAGCATCCAGACCACCTCGAAGGGAGTGTTGACGAGCCCAGCTGAGCTCGACTCTGAGGCCAGCTTCCGTAGCTAGGCTTACCAAGTCAACAGCAGAAAGCGAAGGGCAATCCTCTGCGTTTTGATGGGTTGTAGACATCCAATCGTTGGAATCATCGATGGTGTCGTCGAGCGAATCAATGACGTGCCTTTCAAGGATCGTCTTGCTGTGTGGAATGTTGCTGACTGCGACGATGGATGATCTCGAGGATTGCTGTAAGTGTCGCAACAGTGATTGACGATCTAATCCCTGCTCTTTGAAGTTGATCCACGCGCCGTCATCCACGTCGTGGATTGCCTGTCGCTCTCGGCCGCCTCTCTTGACATGTACAACGGCGGCATAGCGATAGCAGCTCAATTCATTCGTGGCCTTCATCTTCTTGGGCAGGATTTCAACATGCTCGACCAAGTCAGGCAGACGAGTCACCAGCGACGTGAAAAAGGCTGGATCAACGAGGAGCTCCAGCTCGCCATGCTCGAGCTCTGCCACCTTTCGCCTGACATCGCCCTTGCTAGCGCTCTCGCCAAGGAGATGCAAAGCTCTAGTAACGCGGAACTCTTTGTATAATGCAAAAGACCGCATGTCTCCGAAGAACAGTGTCTGGATACCCTTCAGCTGGAGAAGGTCTTGTACAACTTGGAATAGATACTCCTGGCTGGGGAAATATTGTGCCACTGAGTTGATGACAGAAAGGCTAGGGGAGACAGGCGTGGATAGGCGAGAAATGTCTGCCGCCGTGCCCTTGTGCATTTGGACGTTTTTCAAAGTCGGGATGGACTTGGCCGTCTTGGTGACGAATGCGACGGCCTTCTCAGAGGGTTCGAGACCGATGTAGCTTTGCAGCCCGTCGGCGAGGTTGAAGAGAATCATGCCGGAACCTGTTCCAATCTCGATGACATGGTCCGCAGGAGCGCCGTCAAGGATCGTGTCCATGGTGTCATCCAGCCACTCGTTCATCTCTCCCTTATCGATATCGTTGCCATTGTACATAGAAGTCCATCCGATGAAGTCCCGTCCGATGGTTTCGGGCTTCACATTGTCGATGGAGACATACGTATCGGCGTCGAAAAGATCCTCCCAGACCTCGATGTGATCTGTCTCGACAGCATCGCTCGGCTCGTTGCGCTCGGCAACCTCGGTGGCCGCTACGAAAGCAACGATATGGGGCTCGCGGCCTTCTTCATGCTGGAGGATGGCGGCCGCATCCCTTACAGTGCCTTCACAGCGGAGGACATGTTCGACTTCGCCTAGCTCAACGCGTTGGCCGCGGATCTTGACTTGGCCGTCAATTCGGCCGAAGAACTCCAGCTGTCCATCTGATGGACGGTATCGGACGTAGTCTCCTGTGCGGTATGCCTTGACGGGTTCTTTGTTGATGGTAGCTGAGACAAAACGATCGACGTCGCGTCGGGGATCTGTATATCCCCTCGCTACGCCGTCACCAGTCACGACCAACTCTCCAATGACGCCTAGAGGAACGAGGCGCTGTTCTGGGTCCATGACATAGGCCCCTGAGTTGCTGATAGCGCGGCCGATGGGGATACCGTTCGTGTAGGTCTCCCCTGGTGTCATGTAGTACATGGTACTGTAGCTGGTATTTTCAGTTGGCCCATATACATGGATGATCTTTCCTGGCATCAGTTGCCGCGTTGTCAGAACGTCTTGGGGGTCGACCTTGTCGCCTCCTAGGTAGATGGTTCGCAGCGAGCCAAGCATGGCAGGACACTCCAACAAGTACTGCTTGAGTAGAGCTGGCGTAATGAACAGAGTCCGGATTTCTTCTCGTGCGAAAACATCACCAAGAGCCTTATGATCGAGGACAACCATACTGTCAATGCAAACCATGGTTCCACCATTGAGCAGTGTAGCGTAAATCTCCCAGGTGGAGGCGTCGAAGGCAATGTTAGCCATATGAGCCATAGTCTCGCTCACCGAGTGCTGTACCACATTGTTCTCCTTGACGAGCCGGAGAATGTTGCGATGCTCAATCATGACTCCCTTTGGTTGGCCTGTTGAGCCTGAAGTAAACATAACGTAGGCCAAGCTCGTGGCTGACGGCGATGGGATGGGAGTCTCGTGGACCGATGTGTCGAGAGCGTCTGCAATGCGAACAAAGTCTAGGTGCTGTAGTTCTATGGCAGGCTTTGCCTCAGTGCCTAGCAAAACAAGCTTGCAATCTTCGACAGATGACAGTACAGTCTCTAGTCGGCGAACTGGAGTCCTGACGTCGAGTGGCAGGTAGGCGAGGTTGGCCTTGAGAATACCGAGGAACGCAATGATGGTCTCACATGAGCGGCTCGCAAAGACCCCAACGAGCGTGCCAGCAGCCAACGATCGGGATGCTAGCCACTGGGCAAGGGTGTCTGATCTTTCATCAAGCTGGGAATATGTGAGATCGCCTAGACTGTCCCTAACAGCTAATTTGTCAGGGCAGCTAGCAGCTTGCTGACGGAAGACATCAACCACGTTAGAATCACGCGGAAAGTCTGTTGTCTGTACCTGGATGAGACCGAGGCCGTCGAGCACGGAGTAATCATCGTCAGTCAACAGCGGCAACGATGTGATGGATGTCTTAGGCTCGTTCAAACCCCGGTCGAGAACCTTGTGGAAAACGGACAACATGTTCTTGATAGTCTGGGGATTGTAGAGATCCTTCGAATAGAGAAGGTTACCTCGCAGGCCTTGGCTTTCTGGGAAGAAATGAAACTCCAAGTCGAAGCGTGATGTGTCAGGAAGGGGCAAGTCTTCGGTTTCAACGCCCTCAAACGAAAACTTGCCAAGGTCTAACTGGGAGTGCACTGCAAAGACGACCTGAACCAGAGGGTGTCGAGAAAGGTCCCTCTCCTTTTGCAGCTTGGAGACGATATCCTCAAAGGGGACATCTTGGTTCACAAATGACGAAATAGTAGTTTCCTGAACCTGGTGGGCCAGCTCCTCGAAGCACTCACCATCGTCAATCTTGATTCGGAGACATTGCATGTTGACGAAAAAGCCGATCATGTCCTTGAGCTCCCAGCGGTTGCGGTTGGCATTCGCCGTTCCGAATGTTACGTCGGTGGCACCGGTTAGGCGGAAGTGGGTAGCCCCAAATGCAGCTAGAAGAACATTGAAAGGCGTTGCCGATTTCTCTTTGCAAAAGTGTTGGAGTTTCTCATAGAGCGGTCCGTCGAGCAAGAGCTCCTCCATCCCGGCGTCCCCTGAGAGAGACGACGGGCGTGGCTTGTCGCAGAGAAACTCGGCTGGACGGCTTGTCTGCAGTTGCTCAACCCAGTACTCTAGCTGTCTCTCGTGTTCTTGTTGCTGGGTGGGTTGTTTCTGCCACGTAGAATAGTGCTGATACTGAATGGGCAGAGGCTGTACCTGCGACAACGGATCCTGGCCTCGAACGGCAGCAGCATAGAAGGTGGTCAGCTCCTTTCGAAGAACATCGACAGACCAGCCGTCAGAAATGATATGATGCATGACGATCGACAACACGTGGTCGTGTGGGCTAATGCGGTAGATAGAGACGCGCCATCCAGGCTCAGTCTGGAGATGGAAGGGAGTCGTCTGATCGCGGTGTAACGCGTCCTGGACACCGGCCTCATGGAGAATGTCGACCACGTTCAAGTCTTGCCTGCGGAAATCCTCGATTTTCTGCAGATTGACGCCATCTTGCGAGGCGAAGACGGTTCGGAGCGGTTCGTGACGCTGTTGAACTGCCTGGAGAGCGGCGTTGAGAGCATCCAGCTGGAGGGGCCCACGGATTCTCGTTGCAGACGGCATCAGATACCAGGTCTGGCCCGGATAAAGCTGGTCCAAGAACCACAGCCGACCCTGGGCAAAGGATTGTTCAACAGGTCCGCTCTGTTGAATATGTGGGATGCCCATTGCATCATCGTCCGAGGGCATTTGTTGGTTGGCCACCTGCTGCAGGCGACGATGACGGAAGATGTCGGCTGCTGTGACTTCGATCCCGAGTCTGCGAGCCTCGGCTCCGGCCTTCATGGCGGCGATGGAATCACCACCAAGCTGGAAGAAGCTATCATCCAGTCCGATGGTCGCGGGGTCGATGTTGAGGACTTGGCCCCATATACTCTGCATCAGGCTCTCGACTTGGGTTGTGGGCTGCCGCTTTGGCCCTCGCCCACCTGCCTGCATTTCAGCGAGTTCCTTGAAAGAGAACGCGGTGCCAATTTCGCGGAGGCTTTTCCGGTCCATCTTCCCCGTGGTCGTCACGGGGAGCTGATGCATCGAGAAGAAGGCTGTCGGGACCATGTAACTGGGAAGATGCTCGGCCAACCCGTCTTCAACCTCCGAAGTAATGGGGAAGATGTTGGCCTCATTGGACTCTGCCTTGTCAGGGAGCTTGTTGTCAATCTGAAGGAAAGCCACCAGCGTTGGACTCGAGTTCTCGCCTTGTGGGACGATGACTTCGGCGACAGCCTGCGTTGCCTCCGGTAGACACTGCTTGACGCGATACTCGACCTCGCCGAGCTCCACGCGCTGTCCGCGGATCTTGACTTGGGCATCCTTTCGACCCACGAACGTGATGCCTCCATCTGCGCTGTATCGGACCAAGTCGCCGGTTTTGTAAAGTCGGGAATGGCGACCAGGCTGACCAGGTGCGCCCTTGAGTAGCCAAGCCGGATCCTCGATGAAACTTTCCGCAGTCTTTACAGGGTCGTGTAAGTAGCCTGGACCGACGAGGGGACCCTCCAGAAGGAGCTCGCCGACGCATCCAGGAGGTAAAAGCGAGTCGTGGTTGTTGGCATCGACAATCCAGGCAAGCATGCCAGCTCCCTTGCCAATGTCGATGACCCGTTCAGGGCTTGAGGAGTAATCATTAACCATACTCACCGGGGTACATTCGCTAGGTCCATAGAGGTTGAGGACTCGCGCCGCACCCCACCAAGGCGTAACATCCTTTAAGTGCAACGCTTCACCACCAAAGAGAATCAACTTCAGCTCTGGTGTCTGCTCGGGAGATATCAGCTGAGCAACTGTCGGGGTCAGCAAAACGGTGTTGGCCTTTGAAGACGCTATGCTGTTCGCTAGGTTGTTCTTGCGGTCGTGGTCGTTAGGCACGCATAGACAGCCACCTGCGGCGAAGACAGTGAAGGCATTGAGAATTGCGGCGTCGAATCCATACGACGAAAAGTCGTAGATGCGCGTGTCCTCCGTGAACCTAAACCTGGCGACCTGGTGGCTCATGGCTGAAGCGGAATTCCAATGGTTGACGGTTACCCCCTTTGGCGTTCCAGTGGTACCAGACGTGAAAATAATATAAGACAGAGAGTCCAGGTTTGGCTTAGGGAGGTAGTCAATATCTTGAACCTTCACTTTGGCGAAAAGCTCTGCAGATATGGTGATGACCTCAGGACACAGCTCTGAGCTCAAGCCTTGATTTGCAGGAGATGACACGATCAGCGTTGATTTGGCCCGTCGGACGATGGATCGGAGGCGTTGTGGTGGAAGAGAAGGGTCGAGCAAGACAAAGGCTGCACCGGCCTTGAGAACGCCAAGCATTGCCACCGTTGTCCACATGGACTTTTCGAAGCACAGCGGGATGATGATGTTCGGCGCAACGCCCATGGCAACAAGGTGTCCGGCCAGACAAGTGGCAACCTCGTCAAGCCTTCCATATGTAAGCTCGCCGTCCCAGGCGGACACGGCTAGTGCATTGGGTCGCAAACGGGCCTGTTGCTTGGTTATTTCGTGGACACATTGCTGAGATGGTGCGGGAAGTGTCTTGTTCCACTCCCAAATCTGTTTCAGATCTTGCGGCATGACAAAGTCGATGTCTTTGAGGTTCCTATCAGGGGCCACGCTTCCGAGCTGCTGCATGACGTATTGGAGGCGCTGGAGAAGCTTCTCTACCATCTGTGGCTGGATGATCCTCGAGTCGTAACTAGCTTTGGCCGCAATACGACTTGATCCCAACTGTATCTCAACCATGAGAGCGTAGGTGTTGAACTGCTGAAGTTGGCTGCCATCCTGCCACCTCCCAAGAGCGTCCTCGGGAATGTTGGTTTCCTGCGGCTGGACGACAAGAAGCGTCTGGAACTTGCACGCTTGGTGGGTATTGGCAGAGAAGCTGGCGATCCTGTGCAGTCCTGTCTGTTCAAAGGGGATCATGTCTGCGGCCTGTTTGTGTACTGCCTTGAGGTATGTCGAGACACTCTGATCAGTGGCCAACCGGACACGAACTGGAACTGTCGCGATGGTCGGGGCAGCCACGGAATCAATACCAGCGACTGGAGCACTCCGTCCAGAGACGGTGACGCCAAACACGACGTCCTCGGAACTGGTCATCTGCTTCACGACTAGGGCCCACGCAGCACGAAGCAGGGTGGCTGTTGTGATGCCCAGGGAATGCTCCCGAGGGTAAGGGAGGTTATGCTCCATGACCTGATCTGCAATCGGCTGGCCAATGGATGGAGGTAAAGACGGGAATGGGACGGCTTCGCTGTCCGGGTGCGCGTTCCGCCAGTATGCTGCTGTTTCTTCTTCGTCTTGGTTCTGGATGTACTTGATGAAGGCTTGGAACTGAGGCCCAGGCTCGACAGCGTCACCGCGGTAAGCCCGGTTGACCGCGTCTGTAACAAGGGGCATCGACCATCCATCGTAGAGAGCGTGGTGAACCGTCCAGACAAAGTACCGAGTGCCAGCATTGTCGTCTACAAGTGTGTATCGGGTGAGAGGTTGACCAAGGCCCATTGGATTCTTCTGATCGGCCTGAGTATATTCATTCAGCGAGTCAGTCTCGTTCCAATCAATCTTTTCGTCCAACACCACCTGCACCAGACCAATATCCTTATGCTGGACAATCCTGGTGCGCAGAATCGGCATTGCGCCGGCGACTTGCTCCCAAGCGTTGCGGAATGTGCTCAGCTGGACATCAGGCGATAATTCCAAAACAGCTTGCATGGTATAGTCTCCTGACCGCTTTGAAGTCAAGGACAGGAGACCTTCTTGAAGTGGCGTGCAGGGATACACATCCTGGATGCTAGCCGAGGGCAGTCGACACTGGGACGATATATCCTCAACGAGGGAGGGGATATCGAGACCATCCCCGACGAGAGAAAATGGCGAAATGTGCTCCAGAGCGCTGTCTAACAACTGGACTTCTAGACCAGCTAAGTCGACAAGCTGAGGGCTGCGGAAAATGTCGGCAACAGCCAAGTCGAGACCGATCTTGCGAGCCTGGCCCACAACCTTCATCGCAGCCAGTGAGTCGCCGCCAAGCTGGAAGAAGTTATCGTCAAGCCCAATGCTAGCCACGTTCATGTTGAGAACCTGGGCCCAGATCGACTGCATCTTCCGCTCATCATCAGTCGTGGGTTGGCGCATTGCCCCCGAGGATCCCGTTCGCGTCTGGATGCTAGCTGCGAGAGCCTTGCGGTCGACCTTGCCGTTGTCGTTGACGGGGATTTCATCAAGTATATGGATGACCCTCGGGATCTGGTAGGAAGGAAGCTGTGTCCGCAGCATCTCTTGAAGTTGCTCGCGGACCTTCTGCCGCAGCTGCTGTCGTAATGGCTGACTGCTGAGAGTGTGTTGCGGGCGGTCTTGAGCATCGATGGGGAACTTGAACAGGACTCTCTCCTCTCCCTTGGTCAGCTTGTGGCGGTGGAACACAGCGTCAAGTCCGCCGTGTTGAGTGTATTGTCGGGCGCAGCTGACTTCAACTCGGAAACCCGCCTCGCGGCCCAGCTCTACCAAGTCAAGTGCCGAGAGTGAAGGGCAAAGATGGGCTTTCGCTTGGACTGACGCCATCCAGTCATCGCCAACCTCGTCCTCTGCACTGTTTTCGAGCGAGGTGATGACATGCCGCTCGATGAGAGTCTTGCTGTAGGGGATGTTGCTAACCGCAACGACGGCCGAGCGCGACGAGCTTTGCAAGAGGCGTAACAAGGACTGACGATCCAACTTGTCCGCCACAAAGTCAATCCATTCACTGACCACGTCGTGCATCTTCTGCTGCTTGGACTTGGCGTGGACAACAGCAGAGTAGCGATAACAACTAAGCTCGTTGGTGGCCTTCATCCGCTTCGGGATAATTTCGACGTGTGACACGAGATGCGGCAGCCGGGTCGGCAGCGCGGTAAAGAAAGCAGGATCAACAAGCAGCTCCAGCTCAGCCTGTTCCATTTCGGAAATCTTGCGTCGAATATCGTCTTTGCTTGCGGTCTGGCCGAGGACATGCAGAGCCTTGGTGACCCGGAACTGCTTGTACAGGGCATGCGAGCGCATATCGCCAAAGAAGACCGTCTTCATGCTGTTCATCTGCAGCAGCTCCTCGACCGTCCGGAACAGATAGTCTTGACTGGGGAAGTACTGCGCAACTGAGTTGATCACGGCAAGGTCAGGGGAAACAGTCTTGGAGAGGCGTCCGATGTCTGCGGCTGTGCCCTTGTGCATCTGCACCTTGTCGGCGAGGGAGGGCATCGTCTTGGCGGCTCGAGACACGAAGCTGACGGCCTTTTGAGCGGGTTCGAGGCCGACATAGCTCTGCAATCCCTGGTTCAGGTTAAACAGAATCATACCTGACCCTGTTCCAATTTCGAGCACGTTTCCAGCCTGGCCGTTGTTGCTGTTGAGAATCGTCTCGATCGCATCGTCAAGCCACTCATTCATGTCTGTCTTGTCGATCTCGCTCCCATCGTACATGGACGTCCAGCCAATGAAGTCTCGACCGATGGTCTCAGTGTCCAGGTTATCGATGGCAACATACGTATCTGCCTCGAAGGCGTCCTCCCAGACGTCCATGTGGTCTGACTCGCCGTGGTTGTCCGGGTGGCCGTTGCTGCGTTCTGCCACGTCAGGCACCGTGACGAAGCCAACAATTTGAGCGTCACGGCCATCCTCGTTTTGAAGGATCGCAACCGCGTCATTCACAGAGCCGTGGCTGCGGAGGACATGTTCAATCTCGCCGAGTTCAACGCGCTGACCACGGATCTTGATCTGTCCGTCCATGCGTCCAAAGAATTCGAGCTGCGCATCGACTGGTCTGTACCGAACAAAATCTCCCGTGCGGTACGCCTTGGTGGACTTTCCATCAATATCAATAGACACAAATCGATCAACGTTGCGCTGAGGGTCGGAATAGCCTCGTGCCAGTCCGTCGCCTGTGACCACGAGCTCGCCAACGACGCCGAGCGGCACGAGACGCATCTGCGCATCCATAACATAAGCGCCCGAGTTGGTGACGGCGCGACCAATAGGTACACCATTCACATATTGATCATCCTTGTCTAACCGATAAACAGTGCTTGCGACGGTGTTTTCGGTTGGCCCATACGCATTGAGAACTTTCCCTGCCACGAGTTTCTGGGCTTTCAGCATATCTTGCGCATCCGCCCGATCCCCACCGACCAAAAGCATCTGCAACTGGCGGATCGTAGCTGGGGACTCGAGAAGATGTTGCTTTAGCAAGGCTGGGGTGAAAATAACAGCCTGCACCTTCTGTCGACCAAAGAGTTCCCCAAGAGCCTTGTAGTCCAAGACGACCATGGTGTCCACGCAGACCAGCGTGCCGCCATTGAGCAACGCGGCGTAGATCTCCATGGTGGACGCATCAAAGGCAACGTTGGAAATGTGTGCTATCACCGGCGCCATCGGCAAATGCTCTATCATGTTGCTGTCCTTGACTAGCCTGACGATGCCACGATGGTCAATCATCACTCCCTTCGGAAGGCCTGTTGACCCGGAAGTAAACATGACGTAGGCAAGGCTAGATGCTGAAGGTGACGAAAAGGTCGACACCTGGGTGGCTTCAGCTAATGCGGCCGCAATACGTATATACTCAACGTCTTGCAGTCGGGTGACGGGGGGCTTTGCATCGAGTCCCAGGAGCACCAGCTTATTACCCTGGATCGACGACAAGACAGTCTCCAATCGGCCCACCGGGATTCTCACGTCCAGCGGCAGATACGCCAAGTTGGCCTTCAATACACCGAGAATGGCAACAATCGTCTCACAGGAGCGACTTGCGAACACACCCACAAGCGAGCCAGTGGGTAGTGAGCGTGCCGCCAACGAACGAGCAAGAAGGTCTGATTGCTGGTCAAGCTGGGCATACGTCAGATCCCTCGATTGATCCCTGACAGCTATCCGACTCGGGAAAGAAGCGACCTGTTCCCGAAAGACGTCGATGATGCTAGAATCTCGGGGGTAGTTGGTCTTCTGAACTTGAATCAGACCGAGTTCATTGAGGACTGAATAGTCGTCCTCGGTCAACAGAGGCAATGCCGAGACCATGACGCTAGGCTCATCAAGGCCCCGTTCTAGGACTCGATGGAATACGGAAAGCATGTTGGTGATTGTTTCTGGGTTGAAGAGGTCGGTTGAGTATAGAATCTGGCCTCTCTGCGCATTCTGCTCCTGGAAGAAATGAAACTCGAGGTCAAACCTCGACGTTTCCTCCAGAGCTACTGGCTCCGTGTCTAAGCCTTCTAGCGTAAACCGGGCCAAGTCCATCTGCGAGTGAACCGTAAAAACGACCTGGACTATCGGATGCCGGGACAGGTCTCGGTCTTTTTGGAGCTTTGAAACGATGTTCTCAAAGGGAACGTCCTGATTTGTGAAGGAGTCGATGGCGGTTGCGTGGACCTGCTGAACCAATTCATCAAACGTCTCATCTTCCACCTTTATACGAAGGCACTGCATGTTGACGAAGAATCCAATCATGTCTTTGACTTCAGCACGGCTACGGTTTGCGTTGGCCGTGCCAATCGTCGCATCACTCACGCCTGTGAGGCGGAAATGCGTTGCCCGGAAGGCCGCGAGGAGAACAGTGAACGGGGTCACGGAGCGATGCTTGCAGAAAGTCTGCAGCTTGTCGTAAAGCGCACCTTGGACCATCAGCTGCTGTTCGCCAGCCTTGCCGGATAGAGTGGTCGGACGGGGCTTGTCACAAAGCAGCTCCGCGGGCCGGCTCGTTTGCAACTGCTCGACCCAATAGTCGAGTTGACGCTGGTGCTCGTCAACCTGGTCTGGCTGCCGTTGCCAGACCGAGTAATCCTTGTATTGGATGGGTAAAGTCGGGGTTTTGGAGAGAGGGTCCTGTCCACGAATGGCGGTAGAATAGAACGCGGCAAGCTCTCGTTGTAGCACGTCGAGAGACCAACCGTCGGAAACAATGTGATGCATGACAATAGAGAGTAGGTGATCGTCTTCCCCCATCCGATAGACAGAAACTCTCCATCCAGGTTCGACTCGCAAATCGAACGGAGTAGCTTGATCGCGCTGCAATTGACGCTGAAGTGCCTCGTCATCACCAGCCGCGATGTCCACCACGTTCAAGTCCTTCTTTCGGAAGGGCTGAACCTGCTGCAAATTGACGTCGTCTTGCGAGGAGAAGACCGTTCGAAGTGTCTCGTGACGGCGCTCCAGGGCCTGCAGCGCCGTGTTGAGCGCGCTGAGTTGAAGCGGCCCTCGGAGTCGCATAGCACAGGGCATGATGTACCAACTGAGGCCGGGATACAGCTGATCCAGAAACCACAGTCTTCCCTGGGAGAAGGATTGCTCGACGGGGCCGGCATGTTGGCTCTTTGCAATCTCGCCCAGGCCGCTCAGGGTAGAAAGCTGCTCGCTCGCGATATGGTGCAGCCTGCGATGGCGGAAGATGTCAGCGACGGAAACCTCGACGCCAGCCTTGCGAGCCTCGCCGACGACCTTCATGGCCGCAATCGAATCACCGCCCAGCTGGAAAAAGCTATCATCCAGCCCGATCGTTGCCGCATCGATGTTGAGCACTTGGCCCCAGATATTCTGCATGAGGCGTTCCCCCTTGGTTGTGGGCTGCCGCTTCGGGCCTCGTCCGTTGGTGTGTATCTCGGCCAGCGCCTGCACAGAAAAGGAAGCGCCAATCTCGCGTAGCCGCTTGCGGTTCATCTTGCCCGTCGCTGTCATCGGGATGTCTCCCATGACGAAGAAGGCGGTGGGCACCATGTAGCTGGGCAGGTGCTCGGCAAGCTTGTCCTCGATGTCGATTGGGATAGGGAGGATCGTGGCCGCAGCAGAGTCCCCGTTGGTTTCTGTATTAGAGCTGTCGATTTGAAGAAACACAACCAGAGTCGGGCTGGAAGCTTCTTCCTTTGGTGTGATGACTTCGGCGACAACTTTGGTTGCGTGGGACATGCACTCTTGCACGCGATGCTCAACCTCGCCGAGCTCGACCCGCTGTCCTCGGATCTTGACCTGGGCGTCCTTACGTCCCAGGAAGGTCAGACTACCGTCCTTGTTGTTGTACTGGACCAAATCACCAGTCTTATAGAGTCGCCCATGCCTCCCCACTCGGCCCGGCGCGCCTTGAAGCAACCACGCCGGGTCCTCGATGAAAGCCTCGGCGGTTCTCGTAACATCGTTAAGGTAGCCACGACCAACGAGAGGCCCTTCGAGAAGCAATTCGCCGGTGCACCCAGGAGCGACCAACGCGTCGTGGTTCTGAGGATCGACAACCCAAGTGACAAGACCTGCTCCCCTTCCGATGTGCACGCCGTCTTCGGGAGTGCTCGGGCTGCCGTTGATGGTGCTGATGTTGCACTCGGCAGGGCCGTAGGCGTTTACAACTTGGACCTTTCCCCACCAGCGTGACACATCATCTGCAGAGACGGCCTCTCCAGCCAAGATGATGGTCTTCAGATCTGACACTGTGGCTGGGTCGATGAGACGTGCCACCGAGGGCGTCAAGTCGGCAATGGTGACGCGCATATCGCGCATGGCCTTGCCAACGTTGTCCCTGCGATCACTGTCAGCTGGGATGCAAAGACATCCTCCGGTAACAAAAGCAGCAAAGGCGTTGTGAACCGCGATGTCGAAGGCGTAGGATGCGAAGTCAAAGACCCTGGAATCCTTGACAAATCGCAGAAGCTGTGCCTGGTGCTTCAGCCCGGAGGAAAAGTTAGTATGAGTGAGCACGACTCCCTTGGGCGTGCCTGTGCTTCCTGACGTGAAGACCGCAAACATGGCTGTTGACGCTGACTGCGGCTGTGGGCCTTGAGTCCTCCCGGCCTCGAGCTGCTTGATCGAGTCTGCGTCGACCTTGACAACTGTCTTAGACAGCCGCGAACTGAGCGCTAGGTTCGATGCAGAAGACAAGATCACGTCAGTGTTGGTCTGTTGGACAATGGCCTGAAGTCGCTGCTCGGGAAGAGAGGTCTCCAGGAGCACAAAGGCACCACCAGCCTTGAGGACTGCGAGCATCGCCACCGGGGTCCACATGGACTTTTCGAAGCAGAGCGGCACCAAGATATCCGGCTTGATACCAAGTTCAACAAGCTGGCCCGCGAGCCGAGTTGCTAGCTGCTCGAGCTCCGTGTAAGTCAAGTTACCATCCCAAGCGCACACAGCGGGAGCGCTGGGTTGGACCTGCACCCGGTTGTGTACTAGGTCGTGGACGCAGTGCTCAAAGGACGCAGGAACCTCAGTGTTCCAGTCCCAGATTTGCTGCAGGTCATGGGGCGTTACCATGTCAATCTCCCTCAGCGCCAGGTCGGGATTGTGGTCCAGCTGCTGCATGACGTGTTCGAGTGTCTTCATCAGCTTGTCGACGACCCACGGCTCGATGGCTCTGGAATCAAAGCTGGCCGTGGCTGTGATGTTGTTGCCCCCGAGCTGTAGCTGCAACATGAGACCATAGGTGTTGATGAACTCCAGCTGATTGCCCTCCTGCAGCTTCCCTAGGACATCCGTGGTGTCGGCTTCCTCAGGGTGAACAATCAGCAGCGTCTGGAACATACACGCTTGTCGACTGTCCAACGACGTCTTTGCGATTCGGTGCAGACCCGTCTGCTCGAAAGGAATCATGTCTGCGGCTTGCTGTTGCACCATCTCGAGGAATTCAAAAATGGTCTGGTCTTTTGCGAGCCTCACGCGCACTGGGACCGTTGCAATTGCGGGAGCTGGCATCTCATCAATGCCGGGGACAGGGGCATTTCTGCCGGAGACGGTGACGCCGAAAACAACATCGTCGGAGTTGGTCATGGATCCAGTGACCAAAGCCCACGCAGCACGAATGAGGGTCGATGTCGTGATGGCTCGGGACTGTTGCGGCAGTGAAAGCTGATGCTCAGTGACTCTGTTTGCCACTGGTTGTTGGACGGACGGCGGGAGTGTTGGAAACGGTGCAGAGTTGCAGTGGGCCAGGGATGTCCGCCAATACTCAGCCATCATCTCGTCGTCCTGCTCTCCGATGTATTTGACCAAGGCGTTGAACGGAGGTGCAGCCTTGATTACTTCGCCACGGTACGCACGGCTAACAGTGTTCACGATAAGAGGCATCGACCAACCGTCGTAGAGCGCGTGATGGATCGTCCACACAAAAGATCGAGTTCTTCCCTCTTGCACCAGGCCGTACCGAGCGAGAGGCTGGCCTATTTCCATGGGCTGCTTCCGGTCGGCTTCGATATACTCGTTGAGTGAGGTTGCCTGCTTCCAGTTGATGTCTTCCTCTAAAACAACCTGCAAGAGACCAACAGCATGCTGCACAATGCGTGTGCGCAAAACCGGTAGTGCCTCGACCACTTGCTCCCATGCAGTGCGGAACCTGGCGAGTTCAATATCAGGCGGTAGCTCAAGAGTGGACTGCATGATGTAGTCTCCGGACCGCTTCGATGTCAACGATATGAGGCCCTCTTGGAGAGGAGTGCAGGGATAAGCGTCCTGAATGCTCGCCGCTTCAAATCGGTATTCCGCTGATAGATCCTGAATCAGAGAGGCAATTTCAATCTCATTGCCTAGCAAGGCGAACGGCGAGATTTTCTCCGTGGAGGTAGCTGATAACTGAACACCCTCTGCAGCCACCTTTTCGAGCTGAGGATGACGGAAGATGTCGGCTACGGAGAGTTCGATACCTATTTTGCGGGCCTCGCGTACCACTCTCATTGCCGCAATCGAATCACCTCCAAGTCGGAAGAAGCTGTCGTCTAGACCGATTGCCGTAGGTTCCATGTCGAGAACCTCAGCCCAGATGGTTTGTATCTGGCGCTCCGCGTCAGACCTTGGCTGTCTCTTCGATCCGGCCGTGCGCTTCTCAGCGAGCAGTCTAGCAGCAAACGATCCCCCGATCTCGCGCAATCGCCTCCGGTTCATCTTCCCTGTAGCGGTCATGGGAAGCGTCCGAAGGGCAAAGAAAACACTCGGGACCATGTAACTGGGCAGATGCTCGCTCAGTTTCTGCTCAATGTAAGCAGGGATTGGAAGGATCGTAGCCGCCGTCGGATCTGACGCGTCAGTCTCGGTCAGATAGTCAATCTGGAGGAAGACCGCCAACGCCGGGCTTGCATTCTTGCCTCGGGGCGTAATGACTTCAGCCACGGCCTGAGACGCCTCGGGCATGCACTTCCGGACCTGGTGCTCGACCTCTCCAAGCTCGACACGCTGGCCTCGAATCTTGACCTGCGCATCCTTACGGCCGAGGAAGACCAGGCTTCCCTGCTGGTTGTACTGAGCTAGATCGCCAGTTTTATAGAGCCTCCCGTATCTTCCCGGCCTATTGGATGTGCCTCGTACCAGCCAAGTCGGGTCCGAAATAAATGCGGCCGCAGTCTTCTCCGGATCCTCGAGATAGCCTCGGCCGACGGATGGTCCCTCGAGGAGAAGCTCACCAATGCAGCCTAGAGGCAGCAACGAGTTGTGGTTTTCAGGATCTACAATCCAAGTAACATGGCCCGCGCCCTTTCCGATACGAGTGGCTTCTTCCGCATCAGACGCCGAGCTGTTGATGGTGCTGAGTGGTGTGCACTCAGCAGGTCCGTAGCCGTTGCTGACTCTGACTTTTCCCCACCAAGCGTCTACGTCGTTGACATGTAAAGCCTCTCCCATGAAGACGATCGACTCAAGCTCGGGTATATCATCCGGAGACAACTGGCAAGCCACGGATGGAGTGACAATAGCGACAGTTGCGCGAAACGCGGCTATGCTCTCTGCTAACCTGTCGCGCCGGTCTTGGTCGCTCGGAACACACAAACAACCACCAGCAGTCAGGGTAGTAAAGACGTTGTACACGGACATGTCGAAAGAATAGGCGACAAAGTCGAAAACTCTCGACTGCGGTGTAAGTCCGAGACTCTTCTTTTGGTAGTGGAGAGCTGAAGCAAGGTTCTGATGTGTGATGGTTACGCCCTTTGGGGTTCCAGTGCTTCCTGATGTAAAGACGACGTACATGGCGGAAGAGGGGCTGGGAGACCGCAGTTGTCGGCTCGGCTGGTTAGGTAGGTTTGTGAAGAAACTCGAGTCGATGGGGATGGCTTGCTGAGCTAACCGGGAGCTCAGAGCCTCGTTGGAAACAGAGGATAGGACAATCCTCGCTTTTGTCTGTTGAGTGATGATCTGAAGACGCTGCTCAGGGAGGGAAGAGTCCAAGAGGAGAAACGCTCCGCCGGCCTTGAGAACAGCGAGAATAGCCACCGTGGTCCACACAGATTTCTCAAAGCAGAGCGGCACCACCACTTCGGGGCCAACTCCAAGGCTGATGAGTTGAGTAGCCAGCCTCGCTGCAAGCTGGTCGAGCTCGCCGTAGGTCAATTCACCATCCCAAGAACACACAGCCGGAGCATTGGGCTGGACCTGCGCGAGCTCCTCGATCATCTCATGAACGCACCGTTCGATCGGTGCCGGGACGGTCTTGTTCCACTCCCAGATCTGGTCAAGATCATCAGGAACAAGTGTCTCCATCTCTGGCAAGATTTTCTGGGGCCCTGCAGTCTCCAGTTGCTGCATCACATGGTCCAGTCCCTTCAACAGGCCATGTACCACCCAGGACTCGATCACCCTCGAGTCGAAGCTGGCCGTGACCTTGGGCTCATCTAGGCCAAGCTGGACGTCGAGGACGAGAGCATGATTGGCAGAGTGTTGGTTGTGAGTGCCGTTCTTTGTTCCATTCTGTCCGCCGTTTTGTGCCCCGTTCTGCCTCCCGTTTTCCGTCCCGTTCTCCCCACCGTGACTCTCGTAGGGATGCATCACAAGCAGCGTCTGGAACATGCAGGCCTGCTGGGCCTCAGGGCACACCTTCGAAATTTGAGCCAGACCAGTCTGCTCAAACGGCATCATCTCTGTTGTTTGGTTCTGAATCTCCTCCAAGTAATCCAAAACCTTCTGTTCGCGGGCCAATTTCACTCGCACAGGAACTGTCGTAGCCGACGTAGGCCTGGTTGCGCCAAATACAACATCTTCGGAATTGGTCATGCGCCCAGCAACCAGGGCCCAAGCACCACGAACCACCGTTGAGGCGGTGATGTCCTCAGATCGCTCTCTGGGGCGTGGAAGTGGGTGTTCGATGACCTTGTCTGCCACTACCTTGTCTATGGACGGTGGGAGGGCCGGGAAAGGCACGCACTCACAGTCAGCTAGAGCGGTGCGCCAGTAATCCGCCATGTCCACACCGTTTTCGTCTTTGACAGGCACAAGCATCGTCATGGTTGTTCTCTTACGAATAGTACAAAGGGGTATCGTTCTGTCGGATGCTCCTTCGTGCTGGTCAGCAACTCACGTCCTTTCAAATCACAGTGTTTGTTTGATCATCCAAGCAGCATACCTAACAATACGTCTGAAAACCAAGTGTTACAATAGTTTAGAGTCTGGACAGCGGTTGCTAGCCAAGTGAGTTCTGAAGTATGGCCAGATGTTATGCCGGAATCTCAATTTGGCTGGGGAAGGGCTGTGTCTCGAATGAGACGGCGGTATGCTTTATACAACGGGCCACTCCCTACGTTGAACTCATTCCAAGTTATTTCAATGGCTAGTTTTAACTGTCAGCCAATTCGAGCCTGGAAAAGTGTCTCGAGGGCGCAGGTCGATCCCCACAGGGGTCGGTGTAGTTTGACACAATATGTGGCACCCCTCGAAGCCTTATCGTGTTGGAACTCTAGGCGGTTACTAGAGGCTTCTCATTGATCATGATCACACAAAAGCCGCGTAGACGAATCTAAGCGGTCCATTCAAGTCAGATCCCGCAGCTACTGGGGACCTACATAATTAGAATATGCAACGGCGGCTGGTTTATTAGTCTGCCGCGTAAGCAGCCTGCGGTGCTTACATCTTCACGCCCTTAACACCGAGCAAACCCCAAGGCTTTCCCCGACAGTGAATGGCCCAGCCTCGCCAAGGTGCAGCGGACGGCCTGTCGGATGGCCCGATTCTCCTGTTTATTTGATGTGCCGAAGTGCATCATGTCTCACTCTCCCTGATCTGATCTGCACCGTGCCGTCCCGTCATGATGGCGAATTCGATTCTTGGCAGCATTGCCCTTCGTATTACTTAGCGACCCCGGTCAAAGGTTTCGGATGCTACTATCCGAGTTCCCTCCCGTACGTAACCATACGTTGCACTCCCCCTGATCTGCGTTGAGCCGTTCCGCCACTATGGCGTCTTAGTGGTTGCCTTGCTCCTCCCCCTGCATATCGGATGCCTATTTGTTGGGACCCTCCTAAAACCGGTGACGTCTACCGTCTTTGTTCCCTTCATGGGAAGTTACTTGAGACATATTCCACATCTCTGAGAAATTACCCCCGACATTGCGTTGCGGGGCTCTACCGTCACATTGACCTTGACCATCCATCTCGTCACATGCCATGCGGGCCTGGGTTGCTTCCTTGCTTCCCTAAACTTTCCGTGTTTCCACTCTCGGGCTTTTAGTCGCATTAGCTTTGCATAGGCTGAAGGCCTGTTAGGATCGGTCGTCAGCAGTTTTGTTCTGTTGGTTCACAGCCTGTTCAAATGTTGCCTTGACTAGGATCTTGTTCCTTCTCTCGCCCATATTTAGCATATTATTGTCTCGTTTGGATATGTCCATCATCCGGCAAAAGTCCCCTGTTCCAAGGTACATTGTCATTATGCTTGTACTCACCGAGGAAACTCGGTCAACCGGAGCACCTCGTCCTGGACTATCTGTTGAATCAAGTCGACCAACTACATAGCCTAATAAGCGACGATGCATCTCAGCCTCAATTCAAGCCGCACCTTACTTGCATTGTTGATCGCTGTCTATGTACTGTGTATTCTTACCACCTTATATCTCCACCTTGCTAAGCCTCTTCTAGAGATCCCTACACCACAGCTGATCACTTCGTTGAAGGGTTAGATACAGTCAGTCCTTGTACTCCGCTCTTGCCTGGAATGCCATTGTCAGATCTCAGGCCACATGACGTCAGGTCTCAGGCATGACCGCCTTGGACAACTCAAGCATCTTGACTCGCCGCATGGTCCGACACACACATCCCATTTTGAGACATGGCTTGACTGATGCATCCACGACTCGAGGTGTTTCCTCAGTCCAAATTTCACAATTTCCCCGCATCATGGCTCCATAATTTTGCTTCTTTCGCATTCCCGTCGGTAGTTGAAGACCAATCTCGGTAACTCTGCCGGGTTAACATAATCATTCCTCGACAATGCAAGATTGAACTATAAACGTGCAAACCAGGGTTTTTCGTATCAGATCGAAACCCAACTACATATGTGACCTAGTCCTAGTTCAATGTTGTAGATAAATAAGTTTTTTCCTTCGACATGTAATTGCACAATCGGGCTACCCTATATATCGATGCGCGACTTGCCCTGTTTCTTGCAGCGCCCGCATCATTTTGTCTTGAGCAGTGCTTATTATTCTAGAACGATGCTCTCTCTGTGGGCATCGGCTCAATTAACCTAATCTGGAATCAACTCCAAACCCATGCATATCCATGAGACCTGATGCATGTGCGCCTTCGACTTTCCGCGTATTGCTTGGGCATTGCTGCATTTACAAGTGCCGGTCAGTCATGGGTGAATGTAAAAGCTGGAAACACGAGATGATTCAATTGGCTCTCACGTCGTATGACATGCGAGCGCGGCAATTTGCTTTTTAGGATAATTAATCCCCTTACATGATGTGATTTTTGGACTCAATAGGAGTAAGCAGTACCCTTACACAGCCCTGTCGGGACTCCTTGATAACTTATTGATGCGCTGCTCAGTTGGCCTTCCTTGAATTAAAGATTGACTTATGACAAGTATTCCCCTTTCAGGGAACTCATTGTTTAACCTGACTATGTAAAATATTTCTCAGCCATTATCTCTAGATGCCGTATCCCTGCTAGACCCCCTGCAACATTCTCTGTTACGCCCTGGCATTGTGGATTGCGGGTGAAAGATCCTTGCGGGGAGACTCCACCATGGCGCTTGACACTACGGTACAGTATCCCTTTGACTGTCGTAAGGCAACACTTCCGTACCGGGCCCCACATGAGCCCAGCCAAGGCAGAGATACACGCAGTGACATTGAGCTGCAACTGATGTTGCAAATTAGCTGCAGAAATAGGGATCGCTGCTGAGTGCCGGGCCGTGGGCCGTTGACGGAAGCCTCTCACCGGTCTGCCCTACGTGTCTTTTCTATGTTGTATTGCATTATTCCTGACTGCCTAATTTCAAATACTCAGACAGCAGGCACCTTAGTAGTCACATTCAAGGTGATGACACGAAACAATTCGTTATAGGCCCGAATCAGTCTCATCCTTCTGGATGGAAATTCTCCAAACATGAACTCCCTGCGATGATCCTGTCTCGTTCATGATCCTGTTTCCTCTGCTGGCGGCTAAAACTGGTCATAGCTCAGTTTCGTATGCTTTACTATGCGTGAACTCACTCATCGGTTCGTCCTGAACAAGCTTGATCCCTCCACCGACTTCAAGCCACTGACTGAAAGGGAAATCGGGACCGGGCAAACCGGGCCAGAGCATATGGAAACCAGTGGCTGTGGCACTCCCAGCACAGCCGAATGGTTGCTCATCGGCCGCGGGCCGACCGGCTTAACGCCGCCCATGCAGAAATGTACTTCGCAAGACTGGAATGCTCTCAGGTCCGAATGGCTAGTATCTGAGACAACTCCACAGGTACATCCCATGGATGTATTCACGGTTTGAGGACCATTGATTACTTGACCGGTTGGCAAAAGCCGGTATGAATAGAGAACCCACACTCGCCCAGACCTTGTCCATCTAGGATTCTCCACCTAACTACGGTGTTGCTGATCTGAGCTTACATTGCGGGCTACTAAGGCGTTTTTATCCCCGTCCGGTGACCTCGTCCCGACCAACCGCAAGCTATTGCACAAAGGACGCGGCACTTGGCATTTCTAATGTAAGACATATTTCCAAATGGGCATTGTTGGTCACGAACAACATACGGAATCGGAACTTTTTAGAAGCCGGGCGGACGGAGGCTTCCAAGACCCCGACACTGCGAGTGGACGTGTGCGTGGCAGCGTTGTCGTCATTGCACCTGTGTGATTCTTGGTAATTGAGTCCTTGTAATACTCGGCGTATCCTCACTCATTATCGTACGTAGGTCATGTGCTCAGTTTGTAAAGGCTGTTGAATGCAAACGACCATGGCACCGCAATCCACAACCGAATCGATTCAACTGAGGCGATTGACCGACGCTTCGTCTCATGACGCGCACAATGAATTGGATCGAAGTAATTCCGAAAATAGGATCATCGGACGCCCCGAACTAGACCAGACCGACAGCAAAATCGTCACTCCGCAAAGCCCAGACGAAGATCCGTACAGACATCTTTCCGAGGACGAGGCTGCGATCCTCAAGCGGCAAGTTGCTGCGCCGGAAATCAAGGCAGGATTCGCAACACTCTACCGATACGCGTCGACAAAGGATGTCATCATTATCGTGGTTTCTTGCTTCATGTCCATCGCCAGCGGTGCAGCGACACCCTTGATGATCGTGGTTTTTGGAAGCCTGCAGGGTAGATTCCAAGACTTCTTCCAGGGCAACGGGGACGCCGGCGCGTTCAGCAAGGAGCTGGGCAAAACGGTGCTGTACTTTGTCTACCTCGCAATAGGCGGTTTTGTGGCTACTTACATATCGACCGTTGGCTTTATCTGTATGTAACAGAAGTGGCATTCTCAGTAATAGTTCTAACTTGCGGACCAGATACCGGAGAGCACATCAGTGCCAAGATCCGAGGGCACTATCTGGAGCATTGCTTGCGTCAAAACATCGGCTTTTTCGATAAGTTGGGTGCTGGAGAAGTAACGACAAGAATCACGGCCGGTACCAACTTGATCCAGGAGGGAATCTCAGAAAAGGTCGGACTCACCCTGGCTGCTATTTCTACGTTCTTCACGGCTTTCATCATAGCGTACATCAAGTATTGGAAGCTTGCTTTGATCCTCTCGTCTATCTTGGTTGCTCTGGTGGCTTGGATGGGAGGCGGATCAAGTTTCTTGTTGAAATACAGCAAACGGTCAATCAGCGCCCATGCCCTCGGTGGAAGCCTTGCTGAGGAGGTCATCAGCTCGATTCGAACCGCCGTCGCATTTGGTGCGCAAGATCGACTAGCGAAACAATACGAAACCCACCTGGATAAGGCTGAGTTCTCCGGTTTCCGGTCTAAATCCGCCATGGGTCTCATCATGGCAGGTGTCACCATCATCGTTCAGTTAGGCTATGGTCTGGCCTTTTGGCAAGGCGGCCAGTATGTGGTTTACGAAGGGTTGCCCTTTGAAAAAGTCCTGGTCACTGTCATGGCTGTTGTGCTGGGCTCGTTTAGCATCGGAAACGTTGCACCAAATGGCCAGGCATTTGCAACGGGGTTGGCCGCTGCGAGCAAGATCTACAGCACCATCGACCGGGAATCTCCTCTGGACCCCTTTGGCGAGTCTGGCGATAAGCTGGAAGACATCCAAGGGTCAATTCGGCTTGAGAACGTCAAGCACGTCTATCCGTCTCGGCCAGAAGTGGTTGTGATGGAAGACGTGAGCCTTGTAGTTCCAGCTGGAAAGACCACGGCTTTGGTTGGGGCCTCTGGCTCTGGTAAAAGCACCATCGTCGGGCTCATTGAGAGGTTCTACGAGCCTATAGGAGGATCTGTTTACATAGATGGACACGACATCAGATCTCTGAATCTGTGCTGGCTGCGTCAACAGATCTCCTTGGTTGGCCAGGAGCCTACTCTCTTCGGCACCACCATCTTCGAGAACATCAAGCATGGTCTAATCGGCACAAAACACAGTACCGAAAGCGAAGAGCATCAACGCGTGTTGATAATAGAGGCTGCAAAAAAGGCCAACGCCCACGACTTCATCAGCAGCTTGCCGGATGGGTACGAGACGAATGTTGGGACGACGGGCTTTTTGCTCTCGGGTGGACAGAAGCAGCGCATCGCTATTGCAAGGGCAATTGTGTCGGATCCAAAGAGTAAGTGAAGACCACATTGTCCTGGTATGAACCCATACTAACATCATCAAGTCCTACTTCTCGATGAAGCAACATCCGCCCTTGACACAAAGTCAGAAGGCGTGGTCCAAGTAGCGCTGGAAGCAGCCTCTGAGAGTCGCACTACGATTGTCATCGCCCACCGGCTGTCGACTATCAAGAACGCCCATAACATCGTCGTCATGGCCCGCGGAAGAATAGTCGAGCAAGGAACACACGACGAACTTCTGCAAAAGCAGGGTGCTTACTTCGACCTTGTCACTGCTCAGAACATTGCTCGTCGTAGCGACGTACCGGAGGGCGGCGAGCCGTCGTCTCAGAACGAAGACGATGAATTCATCAAGCCAAGCCTGAAAGAATCATGGTCGAAAGAAGACAATGGCGTTGAGAGCACAGAATTTGACAAGTCCCGACGGATTTCTACTTCCCCTTCAGCAACTGATCTCGGCCGTTATCATGATGTTTCGCCAGAAGCACATCTGTCATTGTGGACTGCGGCCAAGTTCATTGCCTCGTTCAACACAAAGGAAATGGTTTCTATGGCCATTGGTCTCTTCTTCTGCATCATTAGTGGCGGTGGCACCCCCGCCCAGGCTGTCCTACTCTCCAAGGCAATTAGCACGCTCTCAACTCCTCTTCAGCCTTCAAACCTTGCCCAAGTCAAAAAAGACTCGGACTTCTGGGCTGCAATGTATGTTATGTTAGCTGGTGTGCTGGGCATCGCGTATGCTGCCCACGGGATCCTGTTTGCCAAGTGTTCCGAGCGGCTTGTCCATCGTGCACGCTCCTCTACGTTCCGAGCTCTTCTTCGTCAGGATATCTCGTTCTTTGATGCAGATAAGAACACAGCTGGGGCCCTAACGTCTTTTATATCGACGAAGACGACAGATTTAGCAGGGCTTAGTGGAGTGACGCTTGGAACCCTCCTCACCATTGCGACAACTTTGATCTCTGGTCTCATCGTCGGCATCGCGATTGGCTGGAAGCTAGCTCTTGTCTGCTCATCAACAGTTCCGATTCTGCTTGCGTGCGGTTACTTTCGATTTTGGGTACTCTCCCACTTCGAGACTCGCTCCAAGAACGCCTACTCCAACTCGGCAAGCTACGCGTCTGAGGCTGTGTCAGCGATCCGCACCATTGCCTCCCTTACTCGTGAGGCAGATGTCCTGAACCACTATCGCGAGTCGTTGGCAACCCAGCAACGCTTGAGCTTGTATTCCGTCCTTAAATCGAGCCTTCTCTTCGCGCTTTCGGAGTCGTTGACTTTCCTCATTTTTGGCCTCTGCTTCTGGTACGGAGGAACTCTTATTGCTAGGGGCGAGTACTCAATCTTCCAGTTTTTCGTTTGTTTCATGTCCGTCATCTTCAGTGCCCAGTCGGCGGGAGCTTTCTTTTCCTACGCTGCCAATATGAGCAAAGCTTATGCAGCCGCGCAAGAACTCAAGACGTTGTTTGACAGACAACCGGTCATCGATGCTTGGTCCAAAGAGGGCGAGGCAATTGCCAATGCCGACGGCCACATTGAGTTTCGTGATGTGCATTTCCGTTACCCAACACGGCCTGACCAGCCGGTACTTCGTGGCATCGATCTCGACATTCACCCTGGTCAATACGTTGCTCTAGTTGGAGCTTCGGGCTGTGGAAAGAGTACGAGCATCTCGCTTCTAGAAAGATTCTATGACCCAGTCAAAGGAGGGATTTTCATTGACGGGAAGGAGATCGGCACTCTTAACCTCAGTGACTACCGTGCTCTGATTGCTATTGTTAGCCAAGAACCTACCCTTTACCAAGGAACGATTAGAGACAACATTGTACTTGGGACTTCGGACATGAGCGTCCCTGAGAGCTCTATTGAGCGCGCCTGTCGTGAGGCCAACATCTACGACTTTATCATCTCTTTGCCGGACGGCTTTGACACCACAGTTGGAAGTAAGGGAGCCCTCCTTTCGGGCGGCCAAAAACAACGCATCGCAATCGCTCGAGCTCTTATACGCGACCCTAAGATTCTCTTGCTCGATGAGGCAACATCTGCTCTTGATTCTGAATCTGAGCACATTGTCCAGGCGGCACTCGACAAAGCAGCAAAGGGCCGCACAACCATCGCTGTCGCACATCGACTCAGCACCATTCAAAAAGCTGATATAATATTTGTGTTTGATCAAGGCCGCATAGTTGAAAAGGGCACGCATAATGAATTACTCCAGAAGAACGGGTACTATGCTGAGCTCGTGAGTCTACAAAGTCTCGAAGAGCACCACTAAGCCAGATAGAAACGCGTTTCTACATTAATACAAAAGTTTGCATTCACTTCCATAACATTTCCTTGATAATCATTGTGTCGGGCCTATTACCTCTTGGCTCCTAAGACAAAGTCTTCTTGGAGCTGATTACCATGGAATGGGTAGGTGCTCCTTCGTGCTGGTCCTCGGATTGTCTTGCCTTGACTCTTATATATTATGAACGAGAGTTTCCAAAGCTCAAAGATACTAGTGTAGATGGTAATACTTATAGCTTTTTTTTGGTTTGCCTTATTCAATATCATCAGACAGGTAGATGGTAATATGATCCCAACTCCGCCAACTAGAGTGGATTCGCTGGTAATTCTCAAAGTCAACTTTCCTTAATAAAGCGTGGAACGTAATTAAGAGGGCCACGTGCTATGTCACGTGTGGGAAATCCACTATCAATTCTCAATTTCGACGCGACGGCGATGAACTGGTGAAAAGACATCACGCGCTTGTCAACAGATCCAGAAAGCCTTGAGGGGTGTTTCAAAAACTGACCCAGAAAACATCGCTACAGATGAATTTTTTCAACCCCTTTTATCGGTCGGGAGAGGAGTGGTTTTGCGCTGGGCTTACCTCCTCGTTCCCCGACCTCGGATCGGACGAGGATAACTTATCGCAACCGCGAATGTGTAACGCAGAGCTGAAGCCTGGTTGCAAAGTCTTTCAAGTTCCAAGCACAGATATCTCCAAAGCCTCCGAGGTGCCAATCTCAACAGGCAAGCTAGGGTCGTCTGAGACCCCTGGAGACTTGCAGGGCCAGGTTCTTGTGTTCCAGCATAACGGCAAGTTTCATGCCATTGATCATGTGAGTTGAGTGTCACCGTCTCAAAACTTCGACAAAGCTGAGTCCGATCTTCTCAGCAATGTCCCCATTCTTCATACCCTCTTTCGAATGGAGCGACGTTTGATATCGAGGACTTTGGGATTGTTCTTAGCGCTGGATTGACGTGTCCGAAGCACGGCTGGTCCTTTGACCTGTTCTCTGGGATGTCAGATCGCGGGAACTACAAGCTCAAGGTGTGGGATGTTCAGTTGCGTGAGGTCAAGGGTACGAGTCCTCTTCTGTCAACTGATCAGAGCGGCAATACATTAGGCAGCACGGATAAGGAGGTCTGGGTGAGGAGAAAGCCAAGAATAGGCTAAAATAACGCATAAAATTAGCCAAATCTCCATGCCTGTTGGTTGTACCCTGATAATCATGCAATAGTATACTTGCCGGATCGGCAATGTCATCGATAGAGATGCCTGGGGTCCTCAAACTGTACATGTCCCGTCGTAATGTTGTAGATATGATCTATAGCGAATTGAGAACAAGGCAAGGTGGGTCACCTAGAGACCCTTTGTAAATAATGCGCGTGACTCCTCGGTTGCCAAGAAATTTTGGATGGATCGTCCGGAATATACGCGATCCAAGTTGGTTGTTGAAGCAATAAAAGGTACATCAACCCTCAGATAACGGCAACGGCATTGTCAAGTCGCCCATAGGTGCCTTAGCAGAAGGAATATGAGACAGGATGCGTGGGAGAGAGTAGTGACTTCTTGAATTGATGCGACACTTTCTTGCAATCCCATGTAACGATCGTCCCTCGTTCGGCATCTCTGCTTGTCACTGCGACAATTCGTCGATAATGGCCCATAGCAATCCTCTCTTGCCCTCGCCGGTGTCGCCTATTATCCACAGCAACGGGCTTTTTTTGTCGTCTTGTCATTGCTGAAAGTTTTGGGGTTTCAGGATTCACGTGTACGAGTTGTCACGGTCTATGGATAGCATTCTAGTGTTATCGGTGGAGAATAATCTCTCAGTCTGATCAGGCTGGCGGTTAACGTTAAGAGTTGGGCTCGACTTATGCAAACCACAAGTTGTCTGTTTCTGTCAGCATCATCCGCACTCTATGACGCGCCCGAGGATAACAATTCTCAACAAATACAATCAATCCTAGAAGAAAAGCACTCTCTTATGATATATATATGTACTTAATTGGGCGAAAGACAGTACCGAGTTCCTCTTTGCAGCGATTGTGGTCTTCCCTCCGAGTCTCACTATTCAATTTGCCTTCTGATCAGAAATACGTGGGTTTGGCATCCCGAGCACCAGAAGAAAAGAACCCACATAGATGAAGCTCAGTCATTCATGGTCTTTTAGTCTCTGAACATATCATACAGCCCCTTTTCTTCCAAACGAAGTTCTTCATCAAGTTTCTCCCAAACCTCGCGTCTTGCATTCTCGTCAGCGCAGTAGGGCATCGATTCAGCCGCCCAAATCCGGTTGATGTAGTGTCCTCCACCTAATCCACCGGGAGCACCAATACCCTGAACTTCTGGGTCCGGACCAAATGTGGGACTGGTGGCGGCGTTGACGATAGCAATACTGCCTTGCTGGGAAGGGATTGCCAGGTTGCTTGCTAAAAACTTGAAGAATGCCATGCTCCGAGTGGCAGACTGCGATTGAGCTATGTCTGGCCGAGGGTTGTTCCAGATCCCCGAGTTGACATATCCGGGATTGATACCATTGACGGTGATGTGCTTCAACTTCTCGCTGGCAAGAAAGCGCTTCTGGAGCTCTGTTACCCACATTTGGTAGTACAGTTTGTTGTTTCCATAAGGCTCCCCTCGCATGCCTGGGCCGTCGTTGAAGTGTTCTAGGTCAAACGTGCCAAGAAAATGGTGGCACGAGGTAGTGCAAACGATTCTTGGCTCAGAGCTGTGTACCAGAGACGGAAGCAGTCGAAACGTCAGGTAAACATGTGACAGAAAGTTGATCTAAATCGTCAGTAATGCTAAGATACTCGCGTGTTACAACTAAATGTATCGCGTACCAGGTGTGTGAGTTCGAAACCGTCCTTGGTGTAAACCCTCTCGGCACCCATCGTTGAAACTCCAGCGTTGTTACAAAGAACATCGAGCGTATGATTCGCATCAAGCCACCGTTGTGCGAAGCTCTCAATGCTACTAAGATCGACCAGGTCCAGATTCCACCACTCAATTGTCGAGGCATGGCCTGCCGATTCCGCAAGGGCTTTGCACTCTTGTTCTGCAACTGAAGGGTGCGTCTCCCATTCCGGAGGCTCACGGCAAGCCAGGATCAGGTTCGCGCCCCAATTGGCAAAGGTCTTGGCTGCTTCGAAGCCAATGCCGTTATTGGCCCCTGTGACCACAATCCACTTTCCGGTCAAGTCTCTTTCGGGCACTTGGCGGCTTGTTAAAACTGTGCTGTTTGTCCCTCTCAATGCTTGGATGGTTCTCCAGAACACCGACGGTGATGCAGTCGTTGAGGCGGTACCCATGTCTTTCGCGTGGCAGGTTCAGAATCAATACTGTGAAGGTTTTATCGATTAGGGTCTGCGACTAGTCGTCGATAGCTTCGGAACCTATCTTGCTCTAAAATTGTGGGCTTGATGAAAGTTGGAAATATGCGGGAGTTGGCTTGCCTAGGTAGGTATTGTGAAAGGTAATGACACTTGTCAGATGCGGGGTGTCAGGTCATGCGATTTCGTTCTTATCCGGTGCGGCGATGGAATGATGCAAGGTGCAAGGGTTAGTCACATCTCTTTATCCAAGCTTCCGTTGGCCTATGATATCATCAAAGCAGAAAAATCAGCACGCACGCGAGCCCAGAAGAGCCGTGATAAGGTAGACACCGGCTTCTTTAATATTAGTTATTGTGCCAAGTCATTCCCGTTTCACAGTGATGTAACAATTGACGTCTGTGTTCGGCTTCTTGGTTGCATCCAGGTACTCTTGTGTCATCCGTGTGACCATGATTTGTTTTTTCTCAAGGCATTAGTTAAGGCCGAAACTGAAAAACACTATGTTTTTACAGCGCATATTGGATGTGAGCATAATTATAGTCTTACGCCATTGGAAGTTTTTGCGTTTGGTTGAGATGTCCTTACATCCAGACCGAGTGCTTTCAGAATGGGCATCACAAGAAGATGTAATAAGCCAAAGGTAATCAAGGTAGACTCAATCTTTCAACAAATTGTATTTAGCTGTATCATCAAAACCTTGAGACGGGGAGTGTTCTTTTTACAAACTATACTCAAAGGATAGGGAATTGACTACAATAAAGTTATTCAAGCTTACATCAAGACCGCAAAGAGAAAATAATACCCCAAAATTGCGAATGTCAGAAGAAATTTAGGTTGACCAAACCGCTGCTTTGCTTGAACTGTCGCAACGCAATCAATATTCTAATTGTTTTATTCCATTTTCTCTCTCAGCTCCCGTGATGGTATTCATATCCTGTATACCCCCATTGTTGTACTTTACAGTTCTCTTTCATCCCTTTTCGTCCATCTGTAGTCTCAGCGGTGGCAAATTGATTAGGGCTCCAAAAGTAGACCAGCTACAATTAATGCAAAGCCAGCTCAAAAGCCTGTCGGTATCTTCTTGGAGGGTCTTGATGCAGACTCTCAAGTTTGAGAAGTGGATACTGATGAGGAGGAAGTAATCGAGTTTGGGTGTCTGACTCACTTGCTGTTGTCTCGACAGCAGTGATGGTAGAACGTTCGCCGTTTTGCTCAATGTTTAAATAATTTCACCTAGCTCCCTGGGGGTTTGTCGATATCTGTCACATTTTAATCAGCACGGCGTAACTGTCCAGCATTGAACCGAAGTCTTGGGCACCAGAGAAACCAAACCGCGTTCTATTGCATTCCGCCCCCGATCTCATCAGCTGTATAATCTGAGGAAGAATGTTGGAGTGTCTTCTTCGCTGAACTTCTGTTGGAAGCAATCCGATGCAGCAGAAATGCTACCAATATTAGGAAGACTCGAGTACGATACTCTTCATATGCAAACGTATAGGACGATGATATCATTAACGCACCAGTCGGGATATCAAAAAAAAAAAACGAAGTACGCCAACCGTTAAGACACCAAACAGATCTTGAAGCGAACCAAATACAGAGATAGAGGTCTCGTTATCGTGTGCCATCCCCCCCGCCCACCGAACCGTTATGCCAAACGTCATGGACATCGCGTGAAAACTGCGCCGTCAGGTCACGAATCTTGCTGTTCACCTTCTGTTAGCCATGAACTCAACGACAATGAAGCTACCAAAGAACAATGAGCGTTTACCTGAGCTTTGAGAGATCAACGTCCATTGAAACCACGGCTGAGAGATCGGAAAGGTGACTCTGTGCTCTAGCATTCTCATGCGCATCCACCACAGCCTGATAAATCTGCCGGCTCTCCATCAAAGCGTCTGTTAATTGAGCCCATGCTTGAGCTGCTTGACTCAAGTTCTCTCCGATGTCGTTGACGAGGGTCTTGACTTTGTTGGTAGAGGATGCCTCCTTCGGCATGCTGTTTGAGGTGATCTCTAGATGTTGGACGAGCAGCAGTAGGCTTTGAGCTGATTGAGCGTCGTACTCAGGTTGGATGAGAGCGGAGTTTCTTGTCTTGTTCATTGGGATTGCCCTTTGAAGGTTCGGTGGTTAGATGGTAGCCTGCCTCTGATGAGCGGTCAAACTCACCCTGATCTGGATCGTGCGAATGGGAGTCGTAGTAAAATCGCTTTAGTTATTTCGAGTTATACTGGGAGGTCGTTGTCACGAGGAAAATAAGACGAGACTTCAATTTCCGCTGGGCCGCAAAAGGATGAAGACGGGGTGAAATGTTATGAAAAACGCAAAAGTCCAGGAATCACTATTTCCAATACCCCGCGGCAGGGGAGGCGAATACTTGCATGTTCTTTTTCCGGTAGTGGGGACGGAAACGGAGGGGTCCTTGTGAGGAAAATGAACTTTGAGGATGCTGAGAGAAGAGACAACAAGCCGGAGGGATACTAGACTAGCGTCTCCAAACTTCCGCTAAGAACAACGGCGGGAAAAATAGAGCGTGTGTCCATTGATGGCCTCACGGGACGCCAAGGTGACTGGACTCACCGGTTGGCCGCGTTCCACAGCATGAAGCTGGCGCCGAAACCGCCTATTTTCGGGCTTCTAGAAGCGCCCGAATGTAAGGGTAGTGTTTGCGGATGGAGCCACTTCGTGTTGGGCCGACATTATTGTCTCTTTTCTCTTTTCTCCTTCATCGACCTGCCATGCCGCTCCGGATCCTGCTACGGGCAACTACGCGAGTCAGCCCGATCACGGCCCGGTCGGTTGGGGCAAATTGACGTGGCCCGGTCTCTGTCAAGCCGGTCGACAAAGAGAAGGTGGTCCCACCCGCAAAGAGGAGACGGACTGTTGAAACACTGCAGTCTCCTCACCGGCATCTTTCTTTGTCGATCAGGCAGCAGAAACCGCAGTACATAGGTTCGTTACTATGTGATTAGGCAACTCCGGCTAAGAAGGAATCCGGTGTGTCTGGTGACCTACATCGAGGGAGGGGAGGACCCGTAAGCCCCACGGGACGGTGCAGGCGAAACAATCATTTAGATGTGTGGTGCGGCGATAATGACATCAGCTGGAGACGGCATCGAAACGGCAAACAAATGCTGTCACTTTGCAATCGACTTCCCGTCACATTTCTGATCCCGAGAATCCGGAATTGCGCCCCTCATTCCCCGCGCCAACTGCACTAAGACTGATGAGAGCTGAATGATACCGGCAATGGTTCTAGAGCTTCATTGTTGGGCAGTGATTTGTAGCCTAGATATAGAAATCAAGGGACTCGTTGAGTTTGACATTGATGGGAATTGCTGCCCTGACCCCGGTAAACAAGATCAAAAGATGCAGCCATCTGCGGCGTGTTTCTAGTGTGATTCTCCGAAGGTCGCGGAAAATTTCCCGTTGGGATGAGACACAACGAGACGACAAAGATCACCCGTAACACAAACTCAATTATATTCCCCCGTCTCCTCTCTTGTCTCTTTTCTCCCCGCCTCAACCCCGGCGTTCTCCGAAGTATAGATCCTCTGAGCAGGGGTTTGCTTACAAGGTCCCACAATATTGGAGAAGAAGTGCCGGGGCGCGACCATTACAGAAGCAAGCGGTGAACAGAGACGAGAGAAGAGAGCACATCACTAGTATCCACATTTGAGAATTCAAGATCAAAGTGGTTATGAGGACCCGTTGACTGCACTAATGCACCCGGAACAATGGATCGGTAACTGGACAAAAGTAGCCGAATACTTGCATTTCCGCCCCTCCACTACGTGGAAATGGACACGCGGAAGCCGGATGTATTCCCTGTCACAGCTATCTTTGGGAGCTGACTTGACCAAGCTTTGATGGCGTTATGATGGGAGATGGTGATTTCTTGCCATTTGTTCCCGTGGTTGGACAGATTTTATGTACACTGTACACACAAAACGCTATAAAAGAAATGGAATGTCTCGCCGGTCTGAGATCGACGTGTTAACTGTAGCCCATAGCTGAACAGGGGGACGCAGAGGGCTTGCCACAATCACGCTGTGCCCAGATTCGTCTTGGCTTTCAGCACAAACAAACGGTGCTGTGGCGGTTGTTGCTATGATTGATGAACCTAGCGGGGGGCAGACCAGATCGGGATGGTGATGTGCTAGTAGCGTTCTCGGGTCCGACCTGTATTCCACCAAGTAAGTGTGGAGACGATGCAAGCGAAGAGATATGGTGAAGCTGTACGGAAGGGGATTGTGTTCCGGTCGTCGCCCATGCTAGTGACGACAGTGGAAATATGGTGCTGATAGAGATGGTGCTGGCTCCGTAAACAAGAGCCAGGAGAACCCAGTTCTTGGAGTTCTTGGTGAACAACTTGAAACCTTCGAAAGGGGCGGTTTGGAATCTACAATGGCGTTTTCAAGCCGTCATAGGTAATCATAACTAACCCATCGATCAAGTACATTTACCTGCCTAAGGTAATTCATGAATCAAATCTAAATCCTGATTAGGAGCAGCCTCGAATCAGCATTTCAAGTAATTCCCTTTTCCGGAGCTTTGCATTCCACTTGATACGAAATAATTCTGCTTTTTCTTTTTAACCAGAACAGTAATGACCGACGACACCCCCTATAAGTGACACTTGGCATCATAACTCCGAAATAGTGCAAACGCTAACAGATACCAAGCACCTTTCCAGAGTCAAGTACTGGGACAAGACAATACCAACCAAGTTGAGCCAAGCGCAACCAGAAGATCGATCCCTCCTCGCGGAGACCCAAGATTGCAGGCCGGATAGTCTAACCAGGGTACGCTTGCGGAAACGCATGATAACGAGGGCATTTTTTGGAGCAGTGCTCGAACCGTCGGCCAATAAATCTACCTAACCGAATCACGTAAATGTCAACCACGTTGGACCATGACACAGCGCTCCGCAAAAGTCGAAGCCTCTCACATGGCTCAAGTCCAGCATGGTCACGACAATCGCGAAGTACACAGCCCCCCTGCCCTTGGTCGGCCACTAATGCGCATCTGGCCGAACGACAAGTTCTAGTGCTGGATCGGCCGCTAATGCAAACTGAACTAATTGATCTACGGAACTTGGCTTAGGCCACTAATGCGAGTTGGGCTGGCTAGTTCTCGACACCTTCCTCGGGCTTCTCGTCGGCCGCGAGCTGGGAGTTCGGGAAGATCCCCGAGGACTTCCACAACCCTCACCCGTTTCCCCTGAGAGATTTGTCGGACCTGACAGGTTGGCATGGCAGAAACGCCCCTAGAAATAGAGCGGTACAAATCGTCTATGAGGGAACGTTGGGCTACATGCACTCCTTGCCGCTGGGAATGTATGTAGTTGTATCAACCTGAGTCCCCTTGAGTGTGCGGAGGCTCACGCTCAGGGATATTTTACCAGTTAGTATTAGCAGATGCAAGGTGCATTTATCATCACCCTAATTAGGTGGTGATGTAAGTCCTATCAAACCTGCCTACTACAAATCGCAACTTCTCACTGTCACGATTGAATGGCAAGGATAATAATGTGGGACGAATACTTAGCGTGAGCCTCCGCACACTCAAGGGGATGAGAATACCTATTGCCAAGAAGATAGGAGGAAAAAAGAATGATCATCAGTCATATGATAGGCCGGTTGTAAGAAATGGTGCAATTTGTAAGCTATAGTCGACACGCTACGAGAATTAGCGTTGTTGTCTCTGCTCCATGGGTTCGGCCGGTACTGACCGCACTGCCGTAGTTCCGAGACACTGGAACATAGGGTCGAAATGGGGGAAGTTCAGAGGGCGCAACGCTATGCCCAATAGGAGCATGTGTTCCATCTAATCTATCATGGACAGAATATAAGCCCCGAGTTGAGGATAGCAGCTGGCGTTCCCGTTGCAGGAACTCCATGCAACCGATGTTCGTACGCAACCGAGAGAGTAGATACCCAAAGGAAAGAACAATAAATTGTTCTACCGGAGAGCTATCTGTGAGAGATAGAGGGATGAACAAGCTTTAACGGGCGGTCCAGTCCGCCGAGGTCTGCTCTTCTAGTGGCACGGAGTCGAGCTTCCTTGCATCCAGCCGACAGGAGCCAAACGATTATTCACAGACTGATGACAACCGTGCAGGAACGAGCCACTTGCGAGAGGGCTGTAGTCTGGAGCGCTTCATCCAGAAGTTGAAGGATCTCTCATCCTCGCTACAGCCCTTGTTCAGGCGGACTTGTCTCGCTGCTGGGGGCTGTTGGCACGTGCAGTTCTACACAGAAGGTTGGTATATGCAACTCGTACTATGGACTAGCTTCTGGTGCTATTGATACACTATCTCATGAGATGGCCACGAGAGACTTGATAATTTGAGCCTCAGCCATCGAATCATCCTAACTCGTGGTGGAACATGCCAAAAAGCACAGGCGTCCAGGTAAATCGGTAGCCCGTGGGAATAGTGTGGAACGTCAAAATTGGTTGGTGTCCTCGTCCTCCTCGTTCATACTAGCATCGCTGTCCTCTTCATCCTCCACCACATTGACAGCGTCCTCATCAGCAGGGAGCTCGATCCCAAAACGGCACATGATGACTTCGACCAGACAAACGAGTCTGCGCAGGAGGCGCGCCGTCTCGTCGTTGGAGTTGGACGTAGGCATCGGTGTGTATGCAGGCATCGTGGGGAATTCTGGCACCGAAGGGGATTCTGGCGTCGAAGGAGATTCTGGTACCGTGGTGGGTTCGGGCATCGAGGTGGATTCGGGCATCGAGGTGAATTCAGCCATCGGCGTGAATGTAGGCATCGGCGTGGGTGGAGCCATCAAGGTGGCCACTGGGACATGAGTATCGGAGTTGGCACAGCCTTCAAGGTAGAGAAACCGGGCAGCGGCATTCTTGACAGACAAGGGCTAAAGCGAAGTTAGCAAAGCTGCGTAGAGGCGTGAAATATCAGCTGGAACGTACGCGATGGGAGGAGCCAGAAGAAAACCACGCTTTGGAAGCAGCAGCGAGGCGACACGCGGCAGAAACCACGGGGGATGTTGCCCCGTAGAGATCAGAAGGCTATGGCCATGAGCTATTAGCGAGACGAACGCAAACTCAACAGAACGCACTCACGAGGATGCAAAACTTTCCGTTGTGGACGCAGGCAACGCAACGGCCATCATCGCTCTCTGCGGGAGTCAGCCTCACGTGAAACCAGGAGCGAAACACGGTGACATACCAAGCAGGAGACAGGAACGAGGGAAAAGAACTCCGTCACGAGCCATTTCCTGGGCACACTCGAGACAAGGTTCAGCGATGGAGTTCTCAACGTGCTTCAGACTCGTTAGTAACTCGTATCCAGCTGGAGAGATGGCGTACCTCATCATTCTGCTGGTTTGAGGGGTCGAAGCCCGCAGCTACCGAGGTATATGCATCAGGAGGCATCTCGTTGAGCATGAGATGAGGGACAAGCGAGAGGGACAAGCGAAAGGGACTAAACCCCGTGGATGACGATAAGCCGGTGCAGTGTGGAAAGAAAGACGTGTCGAGAATGCGAAGGTTGAAGGAAAAAAGAAAAGGAATCAAAATTGAGAAGAAGCTGTGTTCCAATGTGCACTTGCGCTCAACCGCTGGACAGCTGCGAACAGCTGGTCGCAGTTGCGGGCTCAAACAACCACCTGCAACTCAAGGGCACACCTGTTGCCTGATTTTTGACTAGCGTTGATTGGGAGTGAAGAATAAAGTCGTTGTATTAGGATAGGAACTAGTCAAATGTCGACTACATTGGATTAAGATGATACCATCAACTGGATTGCCCATGGAGAGTCTTGAGTTTGACGGCTGAAAAGAGAGTGATTGCTCACGATACCCACGCAACCCTTGGGTGGATTCATACCCATCGAATCCTCTCGACATAGGCTGCACTCTTCTCTGAGTGGCTGTCGACCCTCGCATCGACTGGGAATGTGAGGTAGCTTGAGACAAAGGCCAACGTTGTTGAAGGGCGCCGGGTTGTGATGGACCTGCAATTGTGACCGGTGGTGTCACTTGAAGGGAGACAGTCTACAACGGTTGCGAGGACGGCAGATTCCGAAGCCCCTCTAACATGCGCTAATAAACAAATAAGAGATGCTACCCGATCGGTCATCGACTTCATTCATGATGGCTTCCGATTGCGCCGCCGATGGCGATGCCGGGGTATCTGGCTATTGGTAGCGGCGTTTTCTTTGTTGCTCTCTGCGTTGCAAGGTGGTTGGTACAAGGAGCCAAGCCATGATTTTGACGGTCCATGAGCGATGCCCTAGCGATGTGAAACTGCTTGTAAACAAGACAAAGGCTCTTCCATGGGACTTCTCACCACAAGCGCTTCACAGAAGACTTGCGAATGTCCAGCGACTTCTTCGTCTAAGGGACCAACATACACAACATCCATCCGTCGAGGAACTCCGTTGAATTACTGGGCTTGAAGCGGAAGATAGCGTGGCCCTGACCCCCAACCGATTCTTGAATGACTTCAAAGGCAATTTCTTGGCTGACAAATCCCTCGCGAAAGTCGGAGGGCTCGAGAGGCACTGTGAGAGCGTACGAGTTTGTATCTGGTCTAGCCTTCATTGTCCTGAACTCACAAGCAGACAGTTTGGATAGCTGCCGGTCACAGGACACCAGGCAGCACTCACGGACGGACTGACACGTGGTGCAATAGCGAACAAGCTGACGACGAGAGTCTCTTATTGGCTATTGCCGTATATAGATATCGTTGCATGCATGATCAGGCTGTGAAACTTCCAAAGCCCCGCGCGTCCTTTTTCTCCTAACACATCTGCGATCCTGTCTAGCAGCGACACACCAGTGACTACAGGTTCCCTCAAAATGAGCCTCTCGACAATCAAGCGCAAGGTGGCCAAGGTCAAGCAGAAGCTTGGCGGCCGCGGCGACAACGACAACGACAACGACAACGACAACGCTGGAGCACCGGCTCCTCTGCCAACCAGATCATGCGATGCGCCGTTTTCAGATCGAGGCGACAGACCCATTCGAGAACTTTGGGACGTTGCATACGAGAAGCTACAGGACACTGACAAGGAGCTTGTGCAAGAATATGAGACACGAGTACACGGGAATCTTGCCGCTGCGCTGGTATCGAACCTCGGCCCGAAGCTTGAAAAGAGAGAACAGATGGATGCCATAGTTAGGCGCAAAATCGAGGAGGTAGACAAGGAGGCTTGGAAGGTGAAGTTCGGATCCAATGAAGTTTTCGTCAAAGACCTGGTGGGATCTTTCGTGGGCATCGTTGCCTGCCTGAAAAGCTCCGTGACGCCGGTTGCGAGCGGAAACCCGTATACATCAATAGCTTGGATGGGTATCAGTCTGTTGCTACCGGTAAGCGAGTCCCCCATGCCGTTGACCAGATTGTCTGACTGTAGGCTATTAGCTGCTCTTGAACCCCTCAGAGGAAGCTACGTCCCTCGCTGAAGGACTGGAATACATCGCAACTCTTGTTTCCCAGAGCCGATTGCGGGAGGATCTCTACTCCCGGCGTTACGAGTCGAAGACGAATGGGAGCACTTTGCCCCAGCTTTCACATCACGAGTACAAGGCGGCGCTGGAGGTACTGTATCGAAGTATTCTCAAATTCCAGATGGGGAGCTACTGCTACTTTGACCGTCATTCCGCATCTCGCCTGGGGAAGGACATCGTCAAATGGAACGATTGGAAGGCGTTTCTGGAAGATATTCATCGAAAGGAAGAGGCGTTCTCCAAAATCAACCAATTATGGCAGGATTCAAAGTACGACGAGGAATGCGCAGAGGCTAAAGAGCGTCATCAAGAGAACAGACGCCGTTGGGACACCATTGGCGGGGACGTCTCCGAACTACGTCGAGCAATTGAACGTGCTCAAAACAAAGACGAGCGCAGTAAACTGCTACGTTGGTTATCCAGTATCGATAATTCGGAACGGCACAACACAAATCGTGCGATGCACAAGACCGGCACGAGCGAATGGCTAGTAAGGGACTCAAAAGAGTTCATGGATTGGGAGGCAGCTCCTCACTCCTTCCTCTGGCTTCATGGAAAAGGTACGAGGGCCTGATCGTTTTGTGTTCTCGTGAGTCGTGATTGTTCTGACAAACTACATGTACCCATAGCCGGCTCAGGAAAGTCGGTTCTTAGCTCATCCGTCATCAATCGCTTGAAAGAACGGTACGACTCTGACCCGGAGAGGGCTGTCGCATACTTCTTTTTCACCTTTGCCGACAAAAAGAAGCAGAGTGTAGACGAGATGCTAGCATCTCTTATCAGACAGCTCTGTGCTCGACGACCAGACACCCCTCAGGCTGTGGAACACCTTCGCGAGTACATGGAGAAAGGCGAACGCCCAGACATCACGACACTTGAAGCCGCGTTGCTTGCTACTACACGAGGGTTCTCGGCAGCATACATCGTCATCGACGCTCTGGATGAATGTCCGACTGTCCATGGTCAGCGAGAATATCTTCTCGACTCCCTCAGCAATCTTATCACGTCAGCACCTGAGAACCTTCATATTTTCGGCACAAGCAGGAATGAGGCAGATATTGCCACAACTTTGAGCCCCCACTTATCCTCGCCGCGAGGAGTTGCAATTGACTTGACTGCTCGCCGAGAGATCATTGACACGGACCTTGGCCTTTACATCGACTCAGTATTTGCTCATAACAAATACGAGTCGTGGGACCTAGTCGCCGAGCTGAAGGTCAAGGCCAGGCGGACGTTGATTGAGAAGGCAGATGGAATGTAAGTTCTACGGTAGAGACTTTGAAATGCAGCACAGCCTTTGCTGACATGATTCCCGTTACCTAGGTTTCTCTATGTTCACTACCAGATTGAGAAACTCGCTAAGTGTTCCTCACTCCGCAAGATTCACGAGGTCCTCGATAATCTTCCAAGCGGCCTTGACGGGACCTTCGACAGAATCCTCGAGTGTATTGATCCAGCTGCCCAACCTCAGGTCCACAGCGCCTTGATGTGGCTCGCCTTCTCCGCTAGAGATTTATACCTTGAGGAACTCGCCGAGGTAGAGGGTCATGATGGTCACGGCGCGGTTGAACGGTATAGGAAGTTTTGGGAGATGGAGGAAAGGGGTTGGCGGCCAAGAAAGAGGTGCAGTTCCGAAACATACTGTGGTAATGTGGGTGACATATCCTGGTACCAAGAGACAGGAAGCGATTGAAGTGGAGGTTCTGGGTCGAAGGCAGCAAACAGCCTGCGTATTCAGTTCTTTTTGCGACGTTGGGAGCTAGCTCTTTCGTACTAATAGTGGGACCTAATCCTTATATCTGGAACCGGATTTTGATGAGCTTGAGATCTGTCCGTCTTTATTGTGGCAATCAACTCTCAACTTCCTCTTGTCCACATGGATCAAGCTTATTGTTTACTTTCTTGAAGCATTCATCAAGGCCCTTCAGTTGATCACAGATCCGGAGGCTCAAGTTTTCCTGCCTTGGAATATCTTCCCCCTAAACGACTTGAACAGGATGAGAAATGGCGCTCTGGTTTTCAGACCACAGGGAGGAACCCCTGTTTACGTCACTCCCCTATACTGTGCGGCCTACCACTGCAAGACTGACGTCGTAAATGTACTGCTAAAGTCTTACGATGTCGATATGTACCCAGAAGAGGGCATAACTACCGCTCTTTTCTTGGCTCTTATCAACGGGCATCGCGACACGGCCAGGTTACTATTGGAGCGCGGCGCTTCTCCTAACGGGCCCTCCGACTTAAATGCCCTACATGCTGCAGCCCGGTCGGGATTTAGGGCTGAGATTCTCCATTCCATCCAACACCACAACGGAGATGCAGACTTCGAAGATGCGGCTAGGACGACACCTGCTGTATTTGCTCTTTACTTGCCGGAGAGAGAAGCTATGGAAACTATCTCTCTCCCTCTCAATCATGATGAAAAGGCGACTACTATATTCGGACCTAACAGCAGTTGGCCACTTGCCCGCCTCGCCAAGGCGATGGAAAAGATGAGACTGGCGTTTTGGCTTGAGAGTAAGTAAAGCTCATGAGTCTCATGCCTACGCGAACGAATGGATTCAGGCACAGGAGCACGACATGACCGTAAGTTCATTTAGAAAGATTTAGAAGAGACTGGATAGAGTGACTAGGCGCCGAGGAGAATTTTATGACGGATTGTATATGTAGTCAGACGGCTAACCGACGGCTTAAACTAGGACAGCATGATCTTTTTAGATGAGCAGTCAATTTACGGTTTCGTTTTGATAATCACAGAAGCCATTTGAATCAACGCAGCAGAGCAGGCCCTTGTGGAGGGGGGAGCATCCGAGAGAGCGGGATGAGTCGGAGGGAAGTAGCTCTCGCGGGATGTCTATCGGGTTCTAAAGACTCTAGCCTCCCGACGGGTTAACCAGCCGGGGGGTTGGATGGGGAAGTAATAGGTAAGGGAGGCTTTTAGGCCGATCGATGTAATAATGCATCAGTGTTACGGCTTTTGAACCTTTTTTTGGTGTGCGTCTTTAGTATATGGTACGGCGAGTCCCCTGACCCCTGAGTTCTTGACCCTTGAGCGACCGGTCTTGGCTTAGTATGGCACAGAAGCACTCACCCACCTCATTCATGTATGGCCGCATACAAGAAGAAGGCTGCCAAATACGTAAATCAAAAGTGTTCCAAGTATGAGAGAGCAGATTCACCCTCCTTGGCGCACCGGCGCAGCTCCGTGCCGTATGATTCACAGCGCCCTAGTCGGTTTTCTTGGGAATGAACCTCCGAGGAGTACCCCATGCAATCATGCGACAATCACAAACATACCCTACTCAGGCGAGTCCAACCAACCCACCAGCTCCGGCCAACCCATAACACGTTTAAAATCCCCCCTGTGCAGCTCTGCGCCTCAAGTACTCCGGCAAGACATTCTCCCGGTACGAACAAAAGGCCGTATCCGAGGCCCACAGAGAGACAACGCAGTATTTAAAGGGCGTCCGCTCCTCATTACCTCTCGACATCAACTTCTCCCTTCCACCACACTTTCTTTACGACACTCACCCCTCTCTACCAAGCTCGCAAGGCCATCACCTGAAAACTTCATCCGTCCTCTTTATAGAATTTTCCGAGGCTATTCTCTAGAATGGCGGTCGAGCCCCTTTCGCAACTCGATGAATTGGAGGCTGAGTGTGTCCAGGCTCTTGTCCGTCTTTCCCAACCCAATACCGGGTAGCATTATTTAGGAGGCGTATGAAAATAGCTGACACTTTTGGAAAGGGGAGAATAAGTATTAGGGATCTCAGCGCAGGTATACGATTTGACCTATCTAATTTAATAATATTAATTCTAGTTAGAGAGAAAGTCGTTTAACTATATAGGCTAAATGCTAAGTAAGAAGTCAACGCAACGCCAAGCGAAGGCGAAACTAATAGACTTGAATTGATTACCAGCCTGGTCGCCAGACAGACGCACAATGGCCTGCGGTACTTCAGGTACAGACTGGGGTCTAGCCTTTTACTGAGAGGTTGTCGAAGCATAACAACTAGCTAAGAGGTGGACAGCGGACCCTAACTTAAAGGTTGTGGACGGGACCAGAGCAGAGAGCTTTTTCATGGGTGGCAGGTATGATTATGCTATCTCTATACTTATTAAACTGGGGGAAACCGTCCTACATACGGCGGAGCAGTCTGTAGTCGGAGGAAAACCCCCAGGGGGTAGAGAGCATTGTATTAACACCCGATGTCAGTCGACCGTCTGCCGTGCCTGTCGCCACAGTCAGGTGGCTCCGGGATCTCTTTGCCTTTCCTTGGGGCCCCTCCCCTCACAACACCGCCACCACCGCCACCACCGCCGCCATTTCCGCCCTTCTTGCCACCACCGCCGCGACCACCACCGCCGCCGCGGCCACCACCGAGTTCGAAATTTTCCTCCCGCTTCGAGACAATGGCGGCAGCATCGATTCCCAAAGTGTCAAGGCTTTTAGCACTCAGGCCAGACGTTTGATCATTGTCTACCGGTGCGGCTGAGGATCCAACAGCAAGGATCGCCGTAAAGAGGACGTGACTCAGTTTCATTCTAACACTCTTCCGTTAGCATCTTTCCTCCATACGGAATAGGGTTCCAGTGCTCACTTGTCTTATTCAAAGGTTTTATTTTTTTTCGCGAGAAAGTGGTTGTTGGTCTCCAGAGGTTGCTTGCTATGTGTGAGGCAAGAATGTCATCAAAGTAGGGAGAGATGACTCCTATTTATGCTGTTTCAGTCAAGAAGCAGCAGTTAGCTGGTCGTTGAAGATACGAGAAATCGGTAAGTCGGCAAGATGGTTAAAACTTAGATTAGTATTGACCTTCGTATCTTGCTTCTTAGAAAACTTTATAATGCTAGATAGTTAGAACTTAGATTAGTATTAACCTTCGTATCTTGCTTCTTAGAAAACTTTATGATGCTAGATGGTTAGAACTTAGATTAGTATTGACCTTCGTATCTTGCTTCTTAGAAAACTTTATGATGCTATCACACGCCAAAACGGCCACAATCCCACAACGCCGGAAACAGAGCTATAATAGCGTTGCGGTCTCGGAGCAAGGGCAGCGGGGCCACTGCGATCTCGGGGCGACCGCGCCAATCAGGCGCCGCTAGTGCGTTACCCCGCCCTAGGAAGCTGAACTGCCGAGCCGAAGGTCCCGAGGGCCGAGGGCTTGAGCAGCGGGGGCTATTGAAGCGGAATGGAGATAAAAGGAGCTTAGAAGACTAGGAAGAATAGGGAGGTCAGAGATCAATATACGTCATAGCACTATTGCACCTTTCCTGCTGTGACCTCGCAGCGATCTAGCAGTCTATCTTACCTCCTCACTCCCTACTGTGAATACCGTTCCTAACAGATGCCGCGGCCAGAGAATGTCATGTCGATTAGATCTCGTGAGGTTCGTATCACGGAGTTTGCCGTTATTTTGCTAGCCTTATTATTATCACGGCACACTGTATTTCCGTTCGTACTACCATAGTAAATATATATCTAGCGTCTAATCACCTGGGTCCTCTCTCACCTTACCTCCGAGGAAGAAGGACGTCTCGGCAAGTTCTAGGCCGAAACAACCGAACATCCCAGCACCTCTAACAGCTCTAACACCTCTCCAGCTACCAAGGCTCCCGCGTCACTCTCTCTAACGCCGAGTTCTATGGCCGCACCGACTACTCCCACTCCTGCAGCGGCGACCACTACTAGACTATCATCATCGGCGTCAAGGCCGACAAGATCCCCTTAGACCGAAACTACATCCACAACATGTCCTGCCGCGCCCCCAAGGTCGGCTCATCAATAGCGCCCGAGAACCTCCTACGAGGCGGTAGGAAAAGCCTCATATTTTAGATGATGGACTAGACTATGAAGATTGACACACTCTTATAATCTATCTTGAAGTCCTCAAGCCCTTTGCCTAGGCTATACCCCGTATGCAAGGCAATCCTGGCACTGCGTCAGGGAGTCGAGTATGGGACATACTCCCTACGTAACCCGACTCAATGTTGCGCCTGAACGCCGTGCCTCCTTGACTTCTTGAAACAGCCCAACCATTTCCTTCGTAGCGAACCAGTCTCAACTCCCCTACTGTAAAAAGTAGCATTTCCAGGCCTTCTAAATGACACTACATTGAGACATCTATTGTGATACGCAATCCCGGATCCAAAGGACCATAACCAAGAAATACAAATACAAAAGAGGGAAGCATTTCAACCGTGCCAATGTCAAGTTCAGATTAGAGCCCCTTCATTTTAGGGGCCGGGGTCGTTTAATGTCTCCATGAATTGTCGCCAGCGACGCTGTTAAGCGGACCGGAGGCAACGGGGCCATAACAGATTCAACACAATCCCCTTTCTCTTTCTCCATCCTTCGTACAAGCTAATTTTGGGTAGAAGGATGTGTATAATAACGCCGATCAGCAGGCGTGTTGAATTGTGCTGGGCAACGGGCAGTCTACTAAGTACAGGGCCGATAAGACGGGCGACCTTAGTAGTTGCCTGGGCAGGTTTGAATTTAGCTTTGGCTTTGTAATCATATCCTTGGCGATGCTACCTAACTTGCTCAACGTTAGCTCCTCTTGGGCACTTGTGACGGGCCAGAACATTCCAAAGCTCAGATTGGGCCATTGCCTCACCAGTGCCGAGCTTTCCGGCATCAGACAGCGAGAGATGAACAGTGGTGTCACGTTATCGCTACAGTGAGATGTGTGGGGAAAACTTAGTAAATTTGTCTTATTAATGCCTCGAGAAACGAAAGGTCTATTAGGCGCACAAACCCGGTGTGCCGGTTGGGTCTGGCCCAGAGGTGTAGGGTAGGTCCAAGACATGAGGTGTTTGATCGGGTGGATCAGGACGCCGGAATAAGCAGTGTAGGTCACGGTCTAGTAATGTGCAAAAGGTAGTTTTGTGTAACTAAGTGTGTTGATAGCTGATGAGGCTGTCTATCTATGAAAGTGTTAAATGAATGTGCATATATTTTTGGTGCTGGTTGGTTGAACAGTGTCGAGTTGTGTGGGAACAAGGCCGTTCGACGGGTATTTAGGGTTGGGGCGAATGGCGTTGAACAGAGACGATTCGACGTTTACAAGTCCTGGCCTGGTGATGGGAGAGAAAAACTAGGTATGTATAGAGTTCTGCTGGTTGTAATCGCCTGGTCCTAACCTGGTCTGTAACAAGCAGGAGTTTCGTCCCTGAGTTCTCTAGTATCTCGGAAACAAAATAAGTGCCCTGAAGTATTAAATTTCATTGAATTCACTGACAATCATCCACTGAACAACCGACACGTGGTTTTCTCCTGTGAATTAAGTCTCTACTTTAGCTATCGTCAGTCATTTTATCAATCACAAGGGACATCACGTATCGCGGCTACTGGTGCTTGGACGAGTCGAACACGGGTATTTCGGCGAGAGCATGCTCTAGTTTCTGCAGCTGTCGGCTCCTTCCCCCTTCCTAGTCTCGGTTTTTTCACAGTAAAGAACGACTTGGAGAATGAAGAATCACTTGCAACCCTCTTTAAGAATGGCATCTCCGCCTCTCGTAACCCCACCCCCCAGTCCGACAAAGTCGTTAGAATGCGGTGCAGCATCAACCGTAGACTTGATGCCTGAGGCAGCAGCTACCCAGCGGAGTAGAACCCCACGCTTCCCCGCGTCGCGCCAAGATGCGTCACATATCGCATTGCAACAACTCACGAATCACGATCATGTCCAGGAACAGGGATGCTAGAAGCATCATCGCTTCGCTGAATCGGGTGACTGCCCAACGGTTGCCAAGCACTGGACTGACTCACTGCGGAAGAACCTGTTTCCATACCACAACTTCGTCACGAACTGATGGCGTATTCCGTGGTCTGGCAGATACCAGGCTCCCTATGCCTTGGATAGAGGCCTTCCGTCTTCAGCAGCAGGGTAAAGCATCTCACAGCCCCGAGGACACCCCCGGAGAACGTGATCTCACCCCAAAGAAGATGAGTGACAGTTATCACCGTGTCGTGCTCCCTCTCGGCCAGGACCCTTGGTTATCGGATACGTACATCAACTCTTCGGGACACATAAGGTAGACAACTAGATCAATTGGCGCCGTTCCATCGATTAAGCTCACTGATGTGGATTGTGCTCAGGCTCGGCGCCTTGTTCATGGACCTCGATGCCCTTTCCGGCATCATCGTTTACAAACATACCGGCCCTGGCGTTACTACCGTGACAGCCGCGTTGGACCGAATCACGATAGCGCACCCTCTTACCGAAATCTGCGATCTCGAGTACAGCGGCCAGGTTACGTATGCTTCAGGGAGGAGCAGTGTGGAGATTACCTGCAAGGTTGCGAAGGCTAGGGCCGAAGGCGAGCCAAGCAAACCTGAGGATGTCCTGCTCACCTGCACCTTCACCATGGTAGCCCTGGATCCGGAGACCAGAAAGCCCGTCAACATCCCGAAACTTGAATACACCACGCCCGAGGAAGAGAAGATATTCAGGGCCGGGGAGGCCAAATCACTGTCGAAAAAGGACACGTTGAAGGCTTCGCTCCTCCAAACCGAACCGAATGATCCCGAGTCAGCTTTGATTCATCGCATCTGGCTCAGACAACTCGCATACCACGATCCAAACAACAGTCTGCGCCAACCCAAGAACGTCATATCTATGGCGAAAACGCAATTGTCAACGGCTGCCATTATGCAGCCTCAGTATCGGAATCGACACCAAACGATGATCTTCGGCGGATTTCACCTGAAGCAGACTTTCGAGCTCGCATTCTGCTGCGCGGCCAGTTTTTCCCACGCACGACCAACCTTCATCAGTGCCGACCCTTGCACGTTCCGCAACCCTGTCCCCATCGGGAGCGTCCTGTACTTGACCGCGACCGTTGCATATACTGACCCTCCCTTGATGGAAGAGGATGGTACTGAGCCCGCCCATGCGGACCCTGATAAGCCCATGACGCGGGTGCATGTTCGAGTTGACAGCAAAGTCAGGGACGTCGAGCACGGTGTTGCAAAGCCGACGGGCCAATTTAACTACACCTTCTACGTGCCCAAGGATCTGAAAGTTCTGCCGCATACGTATGAAGAGTACATGATCTACATTGATGCTAGGAGGCGGGTAACGCTAGGAGACATTCAACGGAAGGAAGAGTCGATGGCCTTGTTTGACACGGGGCGTAATCTCCCCGAAGGTGTTAATCTTATAGGATAGAAGGAAGAGAGCTGGTTAGATGAATATTTGATTGCAGTTTTGCCCGCCGACGCAATTCCAAGCTATGTAATATCGTGGGGAAATTGATGAGGTGTGACTTGAGGACTAGGCCGTTTTCCATTTCAAGAACCCTTCGTCATCGTGCTCGACACTCATCAGGATTTTGCTGATCACCGACAGCAGGTGACCCAGCTTAATAGTAGCAGGATTATGATACTCTATATCATGACCCTCCTGGTCTCGGAGAATGACTCAGATGTAGCAGTTGAACTCTTGATTCCATGCTGTCTTAATGGTCTTAAATACACAGTACTCCTGAAAGTCATCTGACGTCCAATCAGGTAAGCTAATTTGGCGGCAGAAAGGGACTCAGAACAACACCCCAAATCGATAGCGATTCCTTAAGAAGGTATACAGTAAAGCATTATATAGGCATCTTTATTAGCTAGCCTAAAGCTATATTAAATTATATATATATACTATAGTAGTCTTATATTTAGAACCCTCTAGTAGGAAAGTATCTCATAGGAATAATTATTAGGTTAAGGTAGAAAAAGAATATTAGTAAAGTATTAAAATAGTCTATTACTAACTTAATAATTAGTATATAAGGGATAAAGGGTAAATAGTAATTTATATCTTAATTAAAAAAGAAGAATCTTAAATTCTTTTATAAAATAAAAGTAAAGAACTTAAGCTTTAAACTTAAAGTAATTTCTTTAATCTTTCTATAAGAAGGGAAGAATTTCTCTTAAAAATAAAAATAAAAATCTCTCTTTAATCCTAATAATAATAATTCCTTAAAAATTATCTTATTCCTCTTATAACTATCTATTTTACCCTTATTAAATCCCTATTAATAACTTATTAACTTATCTATTTAGAGACTCTTTATTATATACTTTCTCTATAATTTAATAATTATCCTTAATTAATCTAGGATTATATATAAAGAAAATACCTCCTTATTATAAAAATCTAAATAAAGAAATAAATATATATAATAAGAAGTATCTTATAATAGCTTTTTTTAGTTTAAATTTAGTAAATAAAGAAAATCTATTTAATAATTTAATAGTAGAAAGAGACTTAGAATAACACCCTAAATTAATAGTAATTCCTTAAGAAAGTATATAGTAAAGCATTATATAGATATCTTTATTAGCTAGCCTAAAGCTATACTAGATTATATATATATACTATAGTAATTTTATATTTAGAACCCTCTAGTAGGAAAGTATCTTATAAGAATAATTATTAGGTTAGGGTAAGAAAAGAATATTAGTAAAGCATTAAAATAGCCTATTATTAGCTTAATAATTAGTATATAAGGGATAAAGAGTAAATAGTGATTTATATTATAATTAGAAAAGAAGGATTTTAAATTCTCTTATAAAATAAAGGTAAAGGACTTAAGCTTTAAATTTAAAGTAATCTCTTTAGTCTCTTTATAAAGAATAGAAAAATCTCTCCTAAAAATAAAATAAAAACCTCTCCTTAATCCTAATAATAATTTCTTTCTTTAATCTTCTTATCTCTTTTATAACTATCCCTTTTATCCTTATTAAATCCTAGCTAGTAACTTACTAGTCTACTTATCTAGGGACTCTTATTATATACTTTCTCTATAATTTAATAATTATTCTTAATTAGTCTAGGATTATATATAAAGAAAATATTTCTTTATTATAGAAATCTAAATAAAGAAATAAATATATATAGTAAGAAGCATTTTATAATAGCTTCTTCTAGTCTAAATTTAATAAATAAAAGAAATCTATCTAATAATCTATCTTCCTATTCTTAAATCTATCCCTCTATTAAAGTATTATAATTATATTAAGAGAATAGCTACTTTCTCTCTCCCCTTAGATAGTATTATTCTTCCTTAGTAATCTTTATAATTATAAGTAATATAATCTAACTATAAGTAAAGTTAATAAGTTCTTCCTATTAGCTAAGAGAAACTAAACCTTCTAAAATAAAAATTATAAAGATTTTTAACTTAAGTAAATAAAATATTAATTATTTAGTAATTTAAGATAAACTTATTAAGTTAGTCCTAATAGTTATTTTCTTAGCTCTATTTCCTATTTTAAAGTTATAATATATTTCTTACTCTTCCTTAACCTTTTAATTATTTATATAAATAGGGAAAGTATTACTAATAATTTAACTTACTAAGACTATTAAAATTTAAAATATTTAAATCTTTATAGGTATAAGGGCTAGTAATATATTCTATATTAAGATATTACTTCTTCTTAAACTCTTAAATACTTTTCCTATTAAAGTATTACTTCTTAGGATTTATAAGAGCATTTAAGCTTAAGTAAGTATCTTTAGTAAGGATAATAATAAAGATTTAATTATTCTAATTATTTCCTTTAGCTTTAATACTAATTTTACTAAGGATTATTCTTTCTTACTTAAGGTATTATTCTTTTCTAAAGGTCTTATAATTAAGAGTACTTTTAAAGAAGTTTAGCTAAGTAAATTACTTAATAAAGAGATTATAATTAGAATTCTCTTAATTCTATAGACTAAGGTTAAAGACTATAAAGAGAAAGAGGGGATTTAGATTAGTAGTTATTATAAGGAGTTACTAAGGGAATTACTTAATAAGGAGATTATAATTAGAACTTTCCTAGTTTATTAGACTAAGGCTAAAGACTATAAAGAAGAAAAAGAGATTTAGATTAATAATTATTATAATAAGTTACTAAAGCTAAGTAAGATAATACTTCTTAGTATATTATAGTTATAATCTATTAAGAGTCCTTTAATAATATTATATCTCTTCTTTAAGTAAGCTTTAATAAGGTTAATAAATATTATAAACTTAATCCTATTAATATTTAATTAGTATATAAATAAGCTTTAAATCTTCTATCTAAAAGGTAAAACTAAGTATAAAATTAAGTAATATTAATCTAGAATCTTACTAAATCTTATTCCTAATTAAAGGATTATTAGAAATCTACTATAGTTTATATAGATATTTAATATTTAAAGTTATTTATTTACTAATAAGAATTAATATAAAGTATTAAAGAATTACTTAATTATATATTTAGTATTTCCTTTCCTATACTTAAAGTCTTTAATCTTTAGTTCTTCTATAATTATATAGCTAAAAAAGCTTTTAACCTAATTAAGCTTAAGTATTTAAGTTTTTCCCTTATTTCCCTTCTTTACCTTTCTAAACTATTTAATTTTCTAGTCTTAGAAGTAAAGAGTAAATCCAGCTCCCTTAGGTAATTCTTCTAAGGTTCTCTAAATAGTAAGACTCTTTATAGTAATATCTCTATTAATTATTTATCCCTTTAATAAACTAATTAACCTTTAAATAGTTAAAATAATAAGGAATATTCTAAGATAACTATATTCCTATTAGCTATCTTAATAAGAAGTAAGTATTCTAAAGATAAGGAAGTTATAGGGTATACTGTTTTTAGCTATAATTTCTCTTTAAGTAATAGTAATAGCTATAAATTACTCTTCCTTCCCTTCCTTTAGGGTATTAAAAATATAAAGGTAAATATCTCTTATATCCTAGATATAAATAACCTAATAAGTCTAATTACTAAAATAGATAATCCTTATAAGGAATTAGTAATTAAACTAGGTTTCTTATAGTAATTAGAATCCTAAGATAAGTTAATTCTTTATAATATTAACTTTCTCTTAGATAAGCTTAATTAAATACTTAAATTATTCCTATTAATTACTTTAGACTTTAGAAATATTAAGATTAAGATTATTAAGGGTAATAATAACTAAGTCTCTTAGGTTATAAATTATTAAGTAAAGGAATATAATAAGGCTAAAGTTAGTTAATATTTTATTATTCTAAAGATTACTTAAGAATTCCTATAGATTAATATAATATTCCTTCTAGGGGCTAAAGTCCTTCTTACTATAATCTAAGTAATACTAAATAGATTTAACCTAAGCTTAGATTTCTTTTCTATCTTTAAGAGTAGAGTAATATAAGCTAATATCTTCCTAATATAATGAATTAAATTAAGATAGATAGAAAAAAGGTTATTTATTTAAGAGTTAATTAAGGGGCATATTAAATAGTATTTCATTATAATATAGAAAGCTCTTTTTACCCCCTTTATTATAGATAAGTCCTTTATAGAGTATTAGTTCTTTATTAAAGTAAAAGAACTATTTAATTTTCTTAGTATTATTAAAAGTAATTATTATAGTAGTATTTTAAAGTATATAGAGATTCTAAAAGATAGATAAGTTATAGGAAAGTAAGGAATAAAATAATTATTAAAATCTAGGCTTAAAAGGAGGAAAATTAAAGTATAGAAGCTAGAGTTATAGTATAAGCTTTACTTTAGGGTAAGAGTATAAAGAAGAGGACTTATATATTAATATTTTTAAAAGGCTATATATTTAGTATTTTCTTTACTATAGATTACTACTGTACTTATAATAGTAAATTATAGTAATAATAGTTATTATTTACTAAAATACTTTACTAGATTTACCTTATTTAATATAGTAAATATAGATACTTATCTCTTAGAATATTTCTTTTTCTATAAATAGCTTTATTAAATTAGCTCTAAGGCTTAAATCTTATTACTTAATGCTTTCTTTAGTTATATTTCCCTCTTTCTCTTCTTTAGATTTATTATTTCTTTATAGCTTTCTTTAACTTTTTTCTTCCCTTTTCTTTTTTAATAACTTAGCTAGCTATAATAGCTACTTATTAAGATAAGCTTCTTATTTTCTTAAGTCTCCCTTAATTAAAACTCTTAAATATCTATTATTTTACTAAGTATTAAATTAATTCTAGTTTATTTAATTATTAGGTTAATACTTATTAGAAAGATTATAATACTATTCTTCTTAAACCCTTCCCTATATTATACCTTAATTTAATTCCTACCTTAGTAAATTCCTTTTTCTTTTTTCTATTTAAGTAAACAATCTAATATAATACTTCTCTAGGTTTTAAAATTATTCTAAGTTTAGTTCTATAGTTTTTAGGCTCTTAATTATCTTAACTGCTTAATATATATAGAATTAAATATTTAGTTTTCTTCCTCTAGTAATTACTTATTTTTCCTTATTTAGTTCCTTTAATAACTTTCTTTCTATAATTTAATAATTACTTCTAGAATTAAGCTTTTAGTAATCTATACTTTTTAGTTTATTTTTATCCTAGCTAAATAGGCTTATCTTAGTAATTACTTTTTTACTATTCTTCCTTCTTAGCTTTATTATCTTAAGGCTCTTATTATTGCCTTTATTAGGATTATTAACCTAATTATATATTACTATTATATTTATAGTTATTTATTAATATTAATCTATTTTTAAAAGTATATCTTAACTCTCTTCTATATCTATATCTTAGTTTAAAACTTTATAAATAGTTAATATACTAATTATATTTAGTATAACTATTCTAATTATAATTAGAAGTTTCTCTTTAGATACTTTACTTTAGATTATTAGGAAAGTCTTTAGAAATTCCCCTTAAGTAGTAGAATTACTATTCTAAATATATTAACTTCCTTTACTTCTAATATCTTTAATCCTTACTTTTATCCTTAAATTATCTTAAAGTATTCTTCTGAATTTAGTAGCTTATTTAATATTAAAATCTATAGATAGGCTACTTAGGTTTTTACTTAGATTCTTTATAATAAATATTAAGCTTTTTAATAAGTTAGATTAATAATTCTTATTAGAAGACTTTCTCCTTAGAATAGGTAATAAATAGTAAATATATAATATTCTATATTATTACTTAGTTATTATTACTTTCTTCTTTTCTAGATAGATTCCCTTTTTCCTATTCTTCCTTTGCTTATAAGGTTTATTTATTTTTTAGTAAGTATAAAGTTTAGTCTAGGTAATTATTTTAGGGTCTTTTCCCTTTATAGATATAGTTTATCTAGTTTTCTCTAGTAATCTTAATATTCTCTTCTTCTTTACCCCTCTTTATATAGTAATATTACTATCCTTAGCTAGTATTATATCCTAAGTATTTTATTAGACACTTAGACAGCTATATACTAATCCTTAGATTCCTTAGTTATCTTTAAGATATAGACTTAGAAATTTCCTCTAAGCTCTCTCTATAGTTAGATAATAGGTTTTAGTTTAAGGTTATCTAATAAGGAATCTAACTTACTTAGCTTATAAAGTGTATTATATAATACTTCTTTATTAGATTCTTTATCCTTATTATTAGATAGTAATTCTATTATCTCTTTATTATTAAAGCTTATCTATTAACCCTAAGAATCCTTCTAAAAAGCCTTTAGTTAATTTCTATAATAAATCCCTAGAAGTTTAATTCCTATAAGTATCTTAAGCTTATAAGTCTTAGTCTTAGTAAGGGCTTTATAAATTCTATATAGTTTTATCTATCTTAGTTTAAGCTTTATAGTAGAAGATAGATTATTATAGTTTTATATATTATACTAAAGGATTAAGTCTCTTAGTAATAAGGGTATTTTTCTTATCTTAAAGGTATTTAACTTATTAGTCCTTTTAGTTAAAGTCTATTAATATTCCTTAACCTTTACTTAGGCTACTTTAATATTTTCCTTATATCTTTCTAAAATTTATATCTTAATTAGAATCTTATTTTCCCTATCCTTAATATTATTCTAATTAATAAGTCTTTAGGTAGAGACCTTAACTTTAAGAAGAAGGATAAGTTTCTATCTATAAAGGAGCTAGAATAGAGAATAACTATATAATCCTTAGATTATTAATCTATTTACTAAAAGGGCTAGCTTAACTAAATCTACTTATTTCCCTAGCTTCCTAAGCTTCTTAAAGTAATTAATTATAGATATATACTTAACTTTAATTAATCTATTTAACTTAGAGTTATAAAATAAGATTTTAGATATTATAATACCTAGCTTATCTAACTTATCTAGGATTCCTTTTATAAGCTCTTTTCTATTATTAATAACAATTTTAACTAGTATCCTATAATAGTAAATAATCCTCTTAATAAATTTTCTAATATTAATAGTAGTAAGATTACTAATAGCTATAGCTTTAATCTATCTAGTTAGATTATATTTAGCTTCTAATAAGAACTTTATACCTTTATTAAAGAATAAGTATTACCTATTAATATAAATCTTTATCATTAGGTACTATAGAACTATTAGCTTTACTTCTTTAGCTAGCTTTTATACTAAATATACTTAATATATTAAGTACTCTTAGATAATTATTTCTATAGATTATTTTATTCCTTACTAAAAATAGTACTAAGAGATAATTTTTATTATTACTTCTTACCCTTTATAGCCCCTATAATAATAATATAATATTATAAGATACTTTTAAAGATCCTTATTATTAATAATAAGTATAGGGTTATTTCCTTCCTTCTATCCTTCCTTCTAAACTTAACCTTTTCTAATAAAGAATTATATTACTTTTACTCTTAGTCTCTTAAAGTCTTATACTAATATTCCTTTAGATCTTTCTAGTATTATAAGATACTTAGCTAAGATAAGCTAATCTCCTTTATAATTATTTATAAGGGGGTTATTTCTTAGCTTAAAGAGAATAGTATTAAGATAGGTATTAATTATATCCTTAATATTTTATTTAGCTTCTTAATTTATAAAGTCTAAAGATTCTTATTCCTTTCTTAATAGACTATTTATAACTATATTCTTCTTTCTTAGGATATATTTAATAGTAAAGTTAAAGAATAGTATATAGCTTATCTATCTAATAACTATAGCTCTTAGTATATTATTCACTTAATTATTTAATTAGTCTACTAATACCTTAGAATTTATCTCTAGAGTAAATAGATAACTATAGATATATATATATATCCTTTAAATAATATAAAGAGTTCCTTTATACTCTAGCTTAGTTATATTATACTTCTTTTTAGTATTAGTCTAGGTTTTAAATTTAAATTTCATAGGATAATACTTTCCTTAGATAACTTATATTAAGATAACTCCTTATTTAAATATATTAATATTAATTATTAAGATTACCTTTCTTATTCCTTCTAAAAGATTAAGAGTTATAAGAATAAGGATAAATATAATCTTTTCCTTTAGTAGCCTTATTATAGCTATCTAATCTTTCTCTTAGTCCTAGGTAATATCTTTCTTTAGTAATAGAGTAAGAAACTATATTATTTAAGTATAGTTCTTAATCTAGATTCTATAGTAATTAGTAATATTAAGGAAGCTTCTTACTTTAGTTAAAGAATAGTATTTCTTCTATTTAATAATCTTAATAACTTTTTCTTCTATAAGCTTCCTTTTACTTATACTATAGATATATCCTATAAGAGAAATAATCTTCTAATACTAAGCTAACTTCTTATTAGTAATTAAATAACTAATTAGTTTTATATTAACTAGAACTATATTAAGATTAATAAGGTATTCTAGGATAAACTTTCTAACTCTAGGAAAACTCTCTTCCTTATTATAATTAGTCTTTAGGCTTTTAATATTACTATTATTTAGGAAAGTCTTTACTTTATCTAAAAGAAAATGAAGAAAAGTTCTTATTATAATTCTAATAAACTAAGTTACTAAGTTTATAACTTTCTATAGTAGTATATATAGTTTTACTAGGCTTATTAAGATATTAAAGATTATTAGATTTCTATTTCTTTTATCTAACTTTACTTAGTTATATTCTAAGAAGAAGTTTAGTATAAAGAGAATTCTATATATCTTAAACTTAACTAAGAAGTTATTTATTCTAGGAGGAATTATACTATCTTAAATAGTATAAATATTATATTATTTTACTAAATTAATAAGATATAGCCTTTTATCTTTCTTTATAATAAGTATTTAATAATTCTTATAGAAACTATAACTTTCCTTAATAATCCTATTCTTTAGTTATATTTTCAGAAGGTTAATAACTTTCTTTTTACTCCCTTAAGGAATTACTATATTATTATAATATTAAGCATTATACAGAGTGATTTTAATAACTTAGGGAAGTATTACCCTAGGGTTAATTTCCCCTTTTTCCTTAAAGGTTTAAGCTAAAGCTTTTTCCTTATTAAAGAGGATTTATTATAGGATATCCCTTTCCTCATCTTAAAGGGTATCTCTTATTTAGTCTATAATATCTTTTAGTAATATATATAACCCTTTAAGCTATAGTTACTAAATAATATAATAATTGTATAAGTAATTATATAGTCTAATAGACTGGAATCCTTAAGGTCTCAGTCTATAGACTAATTATAGTAAAAGAATTATCCTTCTTATAACTTTTTACTCTTACCTTTTATAACTAACCCTTTTCTATATATTAAATAGTAGTAATTATAGCTTTATTATATATATTAGCTTTATAATTTAATTCACTAGAGCATTAAGCTTATACTAATTAAGTTCTCTAACTACTAAGCTCTAGCTAACTAATAATTTATTATAGTATAACTAGCCTTAATTAATTACTTAATACCCCTATAGTATAATTAGCCTTAGTAGACTTTATAATAATTTAAGAGTTTTACTTTATTCTTAATCCCTTCTTATTATCCTTATATAGTAAGAAATATACTAAGTAAGAATACTTTCTAAAGGAACCTTATAAATAATCCCCTTTATATATTACCCTTACTTATATTATTAAAATCCCTATTATATATAATAGCTAATTAATCTTATATAGAAAGCTTAGTTATAAGCTTTAATCCTATAATACTCTTACTTTTGCAAATATTATATACTAATTATAAATTATAAAAATTCTCTTAAAAATAATAAATTAAACCCTAATCTTATTAAATTCCTTATATATAAACTACTTATATTAAATTTAGAGTCTACTTTTATTACTTTAATTATAAAGACTTAAAATATTATATTCTTTATTAATAATTATAATTATACTCTATTATATTAATTATAATAATAATTAATAATATCTAAATAGTAAAAAGTAATAATCTACTTTAGCTTATTATTATTACTTAACTATCTAGATTCTATAGGTTCTAGACATTAATAAGCTAATTAAATTCCTATAAATCCTAGATTAAATACTATTATTTTACTTACTAATAATTCTAATATAAAGATAAAGTATTATAAATAATAGATTAATTCCCTAAAAATACATAAGTTTATTCCCTTAGTTAACTAAAGCTAAAGTAATCTATAAATCCTAAGCTAAATATACTTATCCCTTAGAAAGTAATTATACCTTACCTAAGGGTAATAACTACTTAACTAAAAAAGTATAAAAGTATAATTTTATATTAAATTAAAAGTAATTTACTAACTTAGCTATATAAAGCTATTCCTTAAAGAATAGCTTAATTATACATAAGTAAGACTAGTAAGCTTAACCTTAAGATAAAACTAAAGCCCTAAGATTAATCTATTTCTTAGTAATCTTAATATTTAACTATATTAAAGGTAATTAAGAGTACTAACTAAGGATTTATTAATACTTACTTAAAGGAATTATAATATATTAAGGTAATTAGTTAGAGTATTTATTATACTAAGCTTATTAATAAGTAAGCTATAAAAGAAGTTCTTAATACTTTTATACTTTAGGATTCTAATATTACCTTTATTATTATAAACTTTATTACTTAATATACCACTTAAGGTATTAATGCCTAAGAGTTCCTTAGCTTTCTATAAGCTAGGATAATTAATATAGTTTACTTTAATTAGTAGTATAATATTACTATAAAGTGATTTAGATTTAAGGCTCTTAATAAGTCTAATAGTATAAAGCTCTTAATAGTAAGGAAGGCTACTATAGAAACTATAGAGGAAACCTCTAATAGAAACTATAGGGTTCTTAACCCTTAGAATATAGTAATTATTCTTAATCTAACTATATAAGGTAAGATAATATTAAGGATAAACTATAAAAGGATATAATATTAAGCCTTTAATAATAATAATAATTCCTTAGAATCTTTCTCTAATAGTTCTAATAATAAATAAGCTAGTATTTAAGTATATTAAAAGTAAGGTTAATTCTAATTTATAATAACCTTTACTAGAGATTCTTAGAAAAAGATTAAGAAGAAAGTTATTAGTATTTTTAACCTAGATTAATATAACCCTAAGAAGATTAATATAGTAGTTATATAGAATTATACTATCTATACTAATATCTATCTCTTCTATAAGTATATATAAGTCTTTAAGTATTATAGTAATAATTCTCTCTAAGACTACTATATATTAATAATTAGTATAAGTACTATAGGATAGCTTATAGGAGAATTAAGTATAAGTTAGTATAAGAAGCTATTAAACTCTATAATCTCTAGATTTTACTAGAAGCTTATAGAGTATTTTAAGTAATCTAATACTAAGATTTTAGAGGATTTTTACTCTAGAAAGTATACTATAAGCTTAGTATAATAAGGGTCCCTAGATAGGTAGGCTAATAAGTTACTAGCTAGGATTTAATAAGGATAAAAGGGATAATTATAAGAGGGATAAGGAGATTAGAGAGAAATTATTATTAGGATTAAGAAGAGATTTTTATTTTATTTTTAAGAGAGATTCTTCTATTCTTTATAGAAAGACTAGAGAGATTACTTTAAATTTAAAGCTTAAGTCCTTTACCTTTATTTTATAAGAGAATTTAAAATCCTTCTTTTCTAATTATAATATAAATTAATATTTACCCTTTATCCCTTATATACTAATTATTAAACTAATAATAAACTATTTTAATACCTTACTAATATTCTTTTTCTATCCTAATTTAATAATTATTCCTATAAAATACTTTCCTACTAAAGGGTTTTAAATATAAAACTACTATAGTATATATATATAATTTAATATAGCTTTAAACTAGTTAATAAGGATGCCTATATAATGCTTTACTATATACCTGCTTAAGGGATTACTATTAATTTAAGGTATTATTCTAAATTACTTTTTACTATTAAATTAGAGGTTATAGTAAAGTAGTAATTTAATTAATTTAGCGTAATAGATAAGATTAATTAATATACTTTTAAGCTATTATTACTAGACTTAAGGAAAGTAAAAAGATAATAAAAAATAAGAAATAGAGGGAATTAAGACTTCCCTAAAAAGACTCTAGACCTTAGGACCCTAAAGAACTAGAATAAATTAAACTAGTAAAATCAGTAATATATAGCTTAATTAAGACTATTATAATAAGTAAGATAAGAATAAATACCTAAACTTTAAATTATACTACTTATTACTATACTTATTCCTCTATCCTAATAGTTCTAAGAAATATTAGAATATACCTAAACTTAGAAGTACTTTATAGTATAATATTACTAGATTTCTATAATTATAGGGATTTCTTATGAGAAAAGGAATACTATTTAACTTTATTAAGTAATTAGTAAAGTAAGAATATATATTAGCTTAGATAATAGGAAGGTATAGCTAGAATAATTATTATATAGTTCCTTATAAGGGACTAGTACTTAGCTACCCTAGCTAGAGTAATCCTTTATATTATAAGAAGCTAAGAGCTAGGGAAAGGTAAAATTAGGAAGAATTTATTTAAAAGGGAAAGGAAAAGAAGGAATAAGAGAGAGATTAATAATATTATTATTAAGAAGAATAATAATAATAAGAATAATAATAAGACTTATATAAAGAACTATAAGAAGGTTTAATAATAATAAGAGGGTTAAGATTAAGAGTTTTAACTTTTTTTAAGAGATTTATAGAGATATTCCTATAAAGATTATAATTAACCTAAGTTTTATTAAGTATTTTTATTTATTTTTTATTTATTTTATTCCTTAATTATATAATTATTCCCCTAAGAAAGATAGTATAATTAAGACTTTATTTTAGTATAGTTACTAAAGGTAATATTTAGAGGAAAGAATTATTCCCTAATAAGTAAGAATTCTAAGGGCTATAATTATAATTTTATTATTATTATTAGAGTAAAAAGGAAAAGAAGGAAGAGGAAAGTATTCTATTTAATATCTATAAAGGGTATACCTATAAAATTAAATTAATTTAATATATATATAAAGTCTTAATTAGTACTTATAGTACCCTTAATTAAGGACTATTTATTAATCCTAATACTAACTAAATCTAACCTTAAGATTAATAAGATAGGCTTAATACTTCTAGACTTAATAGAGAAAAGGAAAATAAGTAAAGAACCTAAAGCTCTTATCCTAATCTATATATTTAATTATATTTTTAAGGGAATTAATATCTTTAGCTACCTAAGGATATTTAAGAACTATATTAAAGGATAAGTTTACTTAGATAAAAAGAAAGCTTAGCTAATACTATATTTTATCTATAAAGATATTAAGATAAAGATCCTAAAGGCTACTAAGCATAATACCTAGGAATAAATTAAGGTAAAGCTTCTTAAAGACTTTAAGGAGAGTAATAAGGAATAATAAATCTAACTCCTTTAAAAGGTCCTTAAGATAAATACTTAGTCTATAAGGAATATAATAAATAAGGAGATCCTTACTTAGCTTAAGATCTATAGGGAGCTATATAATACTATTAATAATAATAAGAAATTTAAGGAAGGAAACTCTTATACTATCTTCTATATACTGCCTTATAAAGTTATTATTTAGGTATATTAATAGAAGAATATCCTAGTCTAAGCTTTATAATCTAAGCTATATAATACTATAATTAATCTTATTATAAGCTTATTAGAATAGGATTAGTCTTTTAAAGACTTAATTAAGGAACCTTAGGAAAGCGAATTTAGTCTAGGAAAAAGGTCTTAGGAAGTAAATATAGAATAGTAAATCCTACCTTTAAGTAAGCTAGCTATAAATATAATAATTAATTCCCTAACCTAGATAGTCTAGGACTTAAATATTAATACTATAAAGTAATATAAAGATATAGAAGTATATCTTACTATTATACTCTAAGGGATATTTAATAAGTAGAGACTTTTTAACTTTCCTATTAATAATCTATCTATTAATTATAACTAGTCTAAGTATATAGAATACTATAAAATAGATAGTTAAGATATTCTTATTAATATTAGCTATAGATAGAAATAGCTAAAGTATTTCTATTATAGAATTTTAAGCTATTTCCTAAGCTAATACTATAAATTATAGAGGGATAGAGAAGTTAAATACTATAACTTTAACTCTAAAGCTAGGATAGCCTAAGTAGGATAAAAAGAAGCTATTCTTCCTCTAAAGCTAGTTTAGAAGATAGGACTTCTTAGAGGAGTTAAGAAGCTTATTATTATATAAATAAGGAAGTTCTAAAAGTTACTAACTATAAGTTTTCTTAATAGAATAATATTAGGGTTTACTATCTATAACTAGAATTCTAATTAAGAAGAGTATAACTTTATAATTAACTTTATAAAGAAGAATTAAAATACTCTTTATAAATATATAATTATTAATAGGGTTAGTAGAAAGATTAAGCTCTAAGAAGGAAATCTTATTAATAGGATAATAAAGTTAAATATTATCCTAATTAATAAAGGAAGCTTTAAGGAACTAAAAGATATCTTAAATAATAATATTACTTTTAATATAGCTACTAATAAGAGGGTGAGAATAAATAATAAAGAGTTAAAAGTTAATTAAAGCTATTCTATCTTAATAATAACCCTAAGGATCCTTAAGCTAATAGACTTAGAAGACTAAAAGATAGCTAAGGTTATTATAAAAAAGGGACCTAAGGAAGACTCCTACTTAACTATAAAGCTTAAGAATAGGACTGCTTTAAAGTAGAGAGTCTTAACTATAAAGATTAGAATTACCCTTCCCTAGATTATTATAAATAACCTAGAATTTAGAAGATCTATAGCTAGAGAACTATCTAACTTTACTAATAGAATTATAGAGACTATCTAGATAGATTCTAACCCTTCCTATAAGATAAAAAGGATAGGGGAAGTTAAAATAAGTAATATTATAGGATAAACTAACCTAAGCTTCTTAGATGCTTATTTTAATAAATTATTTTAATACTATAGGGTTAATACTATTACTATTAGTCTAAAAGGATTACTATTAGAATCCTATAATAATTCTTATCTTACTCTAGAGGACTATCTAATAATAGACTATAATTTAATAAAGAAAATCTTATATAAGAAGGAAGTTAAGAAACTAGACTTAGAAGTATCTTATAATATAGTTATATAAATTAATCTAGCCTTAATTTAACCCTTAGACTTAAGAATAGTTTTATTATACTAAGACTTCTTAAAGCTATAAGTAAGACTTAAAAATCTAAATAGTTATACTTAGGAAGCTATTATTAATACTAAAGCTAAAGGGAATATTATATTAGATTATATTATTAAGACTAATAAGCTTAATATTAAGCTTATTAAGGCTAGGATTACTTCCTTCTTAAAAGACTATATTATAATAATAGGAATAGTTAAGGCTAAAGTCTATTTAAGCAATATCTTTATTAACTAAATAATATATATAATACTAATTTCTATAGTATTAATCTTATTTATTTCAGGAATACTCTTCATTAAGAATATAAAAGTTACCTTTAACTATAGAACTCTTCCTAGTAAAATATTAATCTACTACTAGTTAGGAAATATTAAGATTATATCTCTAATTATAGGTAAAATTAGATAGGAACTCCTAATTATTACTAAAGAAATACTAAGAGAAGTAAAATAAATAAGGAAGTTCCTTTTAAACTAGAAAGGATAGATATCTATAGTTTAAAGGAAGATAATATTAAGTATCTTATTAAATATATTAATAAAAAGATAGCTAANNCTTCTAATAGATTTATATCTAAAGGAAACTTATTCTAAAGGGAAAAGAAGTAAGAAGAGATTAAAGGAAACTTAGAGTAAGATTTACCCTATTTTAATTATATTATACCTAAGTTCTTCAAGATTAAGAAAGGTTTTAGACTCTTTAGAGAGAAATTAGAAAATATTATAAACTAAATAAGAAATACTCTTTAAGATAAGGAAAGGGATATCCTATAATAAATCCTCTTTAATAGGG